>OX393553.1:92041497-92425833 GCA_947650365.1 Chamaelirium japonicum | reverse complement strand
TATATATATATATATATATATATATATATATATATATATATATATATATATATATATATAATATAATATATATATATATATATATATATATATATATATATATATATATATTATATATATATATATATATATATATATATATATATATATATATATATATATAGTATAGATGGGAGGGATACTCTCACTAATGGGTTCTTACTAATGGCCTCTTACTAATGATCCGTGCCGTCCGTTCCCATTCGGATGGATCGGATTAAAATCTCCCCTCTCACTCTCTCTCTCTCTCTCTCTCTCTGTTTCTCTCTCATAGTGCAGCAGCCCGACCAGCCCCGACCCCCTTCCCTCCGGCGTAGCCCCGACCCCCTCTCCTCCGGCGGCAGCGCCCGACCCTGACCCCCTCCAGCGTCGGCCCGCCTGCCCGCGCCCCCCGCCAATCCGCGCCCCACGCCCAGGCCGCCTCTTCGTATCGCCGCCGACGCTGAAATCGACCCCTGCCGGCATCGGGGATGAAGATCGGGGCTGTCGGCGGGGGGGGTCGGAGCTGCAGGGTTGGGGCCGGAGCCGGACAGGACGGGGTGATCGGGACTACAGCACGGGAGGGGGCTGTCGGACGGGACGGGGGGGTCGGGGCTGCCGCACGGGAGCGGGCTGCGGACGGGAGGCGAGGTCGGCACCGAAGCCGGACGGGACGGGGGGTCGGGGTCGGGGAAGTTCGGGGGGGGGGGGGGGGGGAGAGGGGGGTTGGTTTTATTTGATCCAGAGAGAGAGAGAGATAGAGAGAGGGATGGTTAAATCCCAGCCATCTATCAGATCCGAATGGATGGCTGGGATCATTTGTAAACCTTATTAGTAAGCATCCATTAGTAAGAGTATCCCTCCCCTATATAATATATATATATATATATATATATAAAAGGATGCCTAGGTGCGGTCTGCAGTCCGTGCGGTCCGAGGTCCGTAGCAGTTTGATGCACTGCCCGCGTGCATCAGATGCACGGAGTGGTGCATCGGACGACTACTGACACGGACCGAACACCACACCTAAGCATCCCCCATATATATATATATATATATATATATATATATATATATAATATATATATATATATATACTATATATATATATATATATATATATATATATATATATATATATATATATATATATATATATATATATATATATATATATATATATATATATATATATATATTATATATATATATAGAGAGAGAGAGAGAGAGAGAGAGAGAGAGAGAGAGAGAGAGAGAGAGAGAGAGAGAGAGAGAGGGCCGATCCAGTGAGAAACTCCTTATTTGCGAAACCTCTTGCAAAACCCCCTAGAGGTTTCAGAATTTGATGAAACTTGGTAGGCATGCTACCTATACCATGTTGAATATCCTCACAAAATTTCATCAAATTCTAAAACCTCTAGGGGCATCAAATGTTAGAAAATTTACTGACCGTTCATAAAAACCGTTAATTTGATTATCTAATTTGATGCCCCTAGAGGTTTTAGAATTTAATGAAATTTTGTGAGGATGATCAACATGACATGGGTAGTATCCCTACCAAATTTCATCAAATTCTAAGACCTCTAGGGGGGTTTCGCATAAGGTTTCGCAAATAAGGGGTTTCTACCTGGATCGGCCCTCATATATATATATGGGGGATGCTTAGGTGTGGTCTGCAGTCCATGCAGTCCGAGGTCCACAACAGTTTCATGCACTACCCGTGTGCATCAGATGCAAGGAGTGGTGTATCGGACGGTTGCGAACGCGGACAGAACACCACACCTAAGCATCCCCCATATATATATATATATATATATATATATATATATATATATATATATATATAGGGACGGCACAAATCCTTTCCGCCTCAGTTAAAAGCTTTAACCGTTCAGTCGAATGATCGAACGGATGAGATCCGTGACATCTCATTTGAATAGGACAAAAAAAATGATTGCGTTGACCCGATTTTTTTGTCCTATTCGAATGAAATGTCACGGATCTCATCCGTTCGATCATTCGATCAAACGGTTATAACCGGGGCGAAAATGATTTGTGCCGTCCGATTCACGCCAATCGGATGGCCGAGAACGGTTAAAGCTTTTAATCGGGCGGAAAGGGTTTGTGCCGTCCGATTCACACCGATCAGACGACCGGCTTTCCGCAGCGCACTTCCTCCGGGGCAGCCCATAGCGCAACCTAACAGACCTCTCTCTCTCTCTCTTTCTATATATATATATATATATATATATATATATATATATATATATATATATATATATATATATATATATATATATATATATATATATATATATATATATATATATATATATATATATATATATATATCTATATATATGAGGGCTGTTACAGTGAGCTGTAGGCTGCCGGGGGGGAAAGTGAGCTGCAGGCATTCACCGTTAAAATTGTTTCGACCATTTGACCCCCCTAGAAGTTTTGAAATTTAATGAAAATTGGTGAGGATGATCATCTTATCCTAGGCAACAACCTCACCAAATTTCATCAAATTCCATAACTTCTTGGGGGGTCAAAATACCCGCAGCTCACTTTCCCCCCCGGCAGCCCACAGCTCACTGTAATAGCCCTTATATATATATATATATATATATATATATATATATATATATATATATATATATATATATATATATATATATATATATATATATATATATATATATATATATATATATATATATATATAAATGGGGAGGGATACTCTTACTCAAGGCCTCTTACAAGTGCCACTTACTAATGATCCGGGCCGTACGTTCTGATCATGATGGAGGGCCCGGATCATCCATCCCTCTATCTCTCTCTCTCAAATATAAATAGAGACCCCCTCCCCCCCCCCCCCGCAACCCCGACCTTCCTCACCAGATCCGGCGCGGGGCACAGAACGACGGGCCAGAGGGCCGGAGCGGGGCGGCGTGCCGGGACGGGGGGACGGGTCGGAGCGGGGCGAAGGCGCGGGGCGCGGGCGCGGAGCGCGGGCGCGGAGCGCGGGTGCGGAGCTGCGGGGGTCGGGGTCGGAGGGCTGCCGGAGCCGGAGGGGAAGGGGACGAGGTCGGGGTCAGGGGGGTCGGGGCTGCTGGTGGGGGGGGTCACGGGGCTACCGGAGAGAATCGGGCTGCCGGAGGGGGGGTCGGGGGGCTTCCGGAGCCGGAGGGGATGGGGTTGGGGGTCGGGATGGGGGGTCAGAGGTCGGGTGTTACAGATTGAAAGAAAGAGATTGAGAGAGAGGGAGAGAATTGAACACAGTCATCAAGATCGCAATGGATGGCTGGGATCATTAGTAAGATCTCATGAGTAAGAATATCCCTCCCCTATATATATATATATATATATATATATATATATATATATATATATATATATATATATATATATATATATATATATATATATATATATATATATATATATATATATATATATATATATATAGAGAGAGAGAGAGAGAGAGAGAGAGAGAGAGAGAAAGAGAATACGGGGTATGAGCTGACAGCCCATTTGCCCATTTGGGCTGTCAGCTAACAGCCCTTCGATCAAGATCATGAGCCGTTAATTTAAAAAAAAAAAAAATCACCCAAAGAGCTGTAGCCCATCCCATCTCTCTCTTTCTCTCTCTCTCTCTCTGTGCAGCCTCCCTCCCGACCACCCTCCGCCCCCCTCCCAACCACCCTCCCAACTCGGGCGCCGGCAGACCCCCGACGACCGGCAGGCACCTCCGGCAGAACCAGACCGCCGGCACCCCCTTCGGCAGGCACCAGATCGCCGGCACCCACCCTCCCCCCCCACTACCGACCACCCTCCACTCCACCCCCGGTGCCGGCAAACCCCCGACCACCGGCAGGCACCTTCGGCGGCCCCTTCTCCTCCCCCTCCGACGCCGGCAGCCCCAGTCGGGCTGGCCTGACGAAGGGGGAGGAGAAGGGGGCTGCGATCAGCACCGGGGGGAGGTGGGCTGCGATCAGCGGGTGGTCGGGGGTCTGCCGGTGCCGGGGGTGGAGTGGAGGCTGGTCGGCGAGGGCGATCAGCACCGGGGGGGAGGTCGACTGCGATCGGCGGGAGGTCGGGGGTCTGCCGGGCACCGGGGGTGGAGTGGAGGCTGGTCGGGAAGGGGGAGAGAAGGGGGTTCCGGTGTCGGAGGGGGAGGAGAAGGGGGTGCCAGTGGGGGAGGAGGAGGGGTGCTGGCTGCCGGAGGGGCGAGTCGGGGTTTGCCGGCGCCGGGGAGGGGTAGAGACGGAGGGTGGTCGGGAGGGGGGCGGAGGGTGGTTGGGAGGGGGGACTACAGAGAGAGAGAGAGAGAGAGAGAGAGAGAGAGAGAGAGAGAGAGAGAGAGAGAGAGAGAGATGGGGTGGGTTACAGCTGTTTGGGTGAAATTTTTTTTTATTTAAATAAACGACCCGTGATCTTGATCGAAGGGCTATTAGCTGACAGCCCAAATGGGCAAATGGGCTGTCAGCTCATACCCCGTATTCTCTCTCTCTCTCTCTCTATATATATATATATATATATATATATATATATATATATATATATATATATATATATATATATATATATATATATATATATATAGAGAGAGAGAGAGAGAGAGAGAGAGAGGGATACTACTCTTATTCATGGCCTCTTACTTATATAGTTACCTATGATCCGGGCTGTCCATTAGATCCCGATGTACGGTTTGGATTAGATGAGGAGTTAAAGCAATAGTGTCCGCAATAAATATGGGCATTTAATGCAGACACCATTGCTTTAACTCCCCATCTAATCCGAACCGTACGTCGGGATCTAATGGATGGCCCGGATCATAGGTAACTATATGAGTAAGAGGCCATGAGTAAGAGTATCGTTGTTGCACCTCTCGCTTGTTTACGGCCCTACAAGTTTTGGAATTTGATGGAATTTGGTGAGGGTGTTTTCTAGGGTAAGATGATCATCCTCACCAATTTTCATCAAATTCCAAAACATCTAGGGGTGTCAAATGGTCGAAGCAAAATCTGCAGATTTTAATGGTGATTGCGGACGACTGATTTTGCTTCGACCATTTGAACCCCTTAGAAGTTTTGGAATTTGATGAAAATTTGTGAGGATGATAATATTACCCTAGAAAACACCCTAACCAAATTTTATCAAATTCCAAAACTTCTATGATGGTCAAACAATGCTTGAGGTTTGTAGTCACAGTTAAATCTATAAATTTTGATTCTACCATTTGATGACTCAAGAAGTTTTGGAATTTAATGAAAATTGGTGAGGATGATCATCTTACCCTATAAAACATCCTCACCAAATTTCATCAAATTATAAAACTTCTAGGGGGGGTCAAATCAATCACATCTTATTTTCTCCCCCGGCAGCTCACAGCACAACCAATCAGCCCTATATATATATATATATATATATATATATATATATATATATATATATATATATATATATATATATATATATATATATATATATATATATATATATAGGGTCAGGTTCAATGGACACTGTTTTTGCACTTAAATTTTTACACCGATTTTCAAATCAACTAGATAGAGATTTTAGAATTTCTTGATTTTTTGTGAGCATAATCACCTTGACTTAGATAGCACGTCCACAAAAAATCAGCACATTCTAAAGCCTCCAAGTACATCAAAACTAAAAGGCTTTATCAACCGTCCATTTTAATCGATAATTTGAAGAGCATATTTAATAAGACTAGAGGTTTTAGAATGTGCTGATTTTTTGTAGATGTGTTATCTAAGACAAGATGATTATGCTCACAAAAAATCAAGAAATTCTAAAACCTCTATCTAACGGTTTGAAAATCGGTGTAAAAAATTGAGTGCAAAAACAGTGTCCATTGAACCTGACCCATATATATATATATATATATATATATATATATATATATATATATATATATATATAGGGGGCGGGGAGCCTGCACCCGGGGTGCAGCAACAACACTGCACCTCAACCTTGTTTTACCTACCTAGAAGTTTTGGAATTGGATGAAATTTGGTGAGGGTGTTGTCTAGGGTAAGATGATCATCCTCACAAATTTTCATCAAATTCCAAATCTTCTAGGGGGGTCAAATGGTCGAAGCAAAATCTGTAGATTTTAACGGTGACTGCGGACGGCTGATTTTGCTTCGACCATTTGACTCCCCTAGAAGTTTTAGAATTTGATGAAAATTTGTGAGGATGATCACCTTACCCTAGAAAACACCCTCACCAAATTTCATCCAATTCCAAAACTTCTAGGTAGGTAAAACAAGGGGGCGGTGCAGCGTTAACGCTGCACCCCGGGTGCAGGCTCCCCGCCCCCATATATATATATATATATATATATATATATATATATATATATATATATATATATATATATATATATATTGAGGGTTGTTACAGTAAGCCGTGGGCTACAGGGGGGAAAGTGAGCTGCGGGTATTTTGGCCCCTTAAGAAGTTATGGAATTTGATGAAATTTGTTATGGTTGTTACCTAGGATAAGATGATCATCCTTACCAATTTTCATCAAATTCCAAAACTTATAGGGGGGTCAAATGGTTGAAGCAATTTCTGCCGTCCACAGTCACCGTTAAAATTGCTTCGACCATTTGATGCCCCTAGAAGTTTTGGAATTTGATGAAAATTGGTGAGGATGATCATCTTATCCTAGGAAACAACCTCACCAAATTTCATCAAATTCCATAACTTCTTGGGGTGTTAAAATACTCGCAGCTCACTTTCCCCCCCGGCAGCCCACAGCTCACTGTAACAACCCTCTCTCTCTCTCTATATATATATATATATACTAGTAAGAAACCCGGGCAATACCCGAATGTCCTTGATGCATATCATTTGGCAAAGACGACATCGCAACTGTTCGAAGAAGTGTGAAATCTGAAGTGAGTGTGATTCATTTGTTAAAGAGAAAGACAGAATAACATCAAATGACTATAAAATGCCATTGAATGAAAATTTATCATCTTTATGGTAGGTTTTTAAATGGATTTAAAAGACAGCTCCGTTCACACAAGAAAGAAAAATTCTAGCTCTTTAAAAGAAGTCCATGTGTCACAACACGGAAGAGAGACTTCCATTTTAGTATATACTAGTAAGAAACCCGGGCAATACCCGAATGTACTTGATGCACACCATTTGGCAAAGACGACATCGCAACTGTTCGAAGGGTGTGAAATCTAAAGCGAGTGTGATTCACTTGTTAGAAAGAGAGATTAACATCAAATGACCATTAAATACCATTGAATGAAAATTTATCACTTTTATGGTAGGTTTTAAATAGATTTTTAAAAAAAGCCACGTTCACACACGGAAGAAGAATTCTAGCTCTTTAAAAGATGTCCACGTGTCATGACACAGGAGAGAGGCTTCCATTTTAGTATATACTAGTAAGAAACCCGGGCAATTCTCGGATGAACTTGATGCTCACCACTTAGCAAAGACATCACAACCGTCCGAATAAGTGTGCAATCTTGAGAGATTACGATTCACTAATCCAAGTGTGATTCACTTGTTAGAGAGAGAAAAAGATATTACTAATGAATTTTCTAATTAACATCAATTGATCATTAAATACAATTGTATGGGCTATTTATCATCTTTATATTAGGTTCTTAATGGGATTTATGAGAGAACCATGTTCACACATTAGAGAAGGATTCTGGTTCTTTAAAGTGGTCCACTTGTCATAGAACGGAAGAGAGGACTCCAATTTTGTCATCAATGTCCGAATGAGCTTAATGCATGTCATTTGGCACAAAGGACATCACTAGTTAGAGAGAGATAGTAACATTAAATCCCTTTGAATGAGTATTTATCATCTTTATGGTAGGTTTTTAATAGGATTTAAAAGAGAGCCGCATTCACACATAGTAGAAGGATTCTAGTTCTTTAAAAGACGTCCACGTGTCACAACACGGGAGAGAGGCTTCCGTTTTAGTATATAGTACCAGTAAGAAACCCGGACAATGCCCCGATGAACTTGATGCACAGCCATTTTACACAGATGACATCACAACTGTTCAAACAAGTATGAAATCTAAAGTGAGTGTGATTCACTTGTTAGAGAGAGAGAAGGAGAGAGATTAACATCAAATGATAATTAAATGCCATTGAATAAGTGTTTTATTAACTTTATGGTAGGTTTTTAATAGGATTTAAAACTAAGCCGTGTTCACACATGAAAGAATGATTATGGTTCTTTAATAGACGTCCACGTGTCACAACACGGGAGAGAGGCTTCCGTTTTAGTATATAGTATAGATAGAGGAGGGATACTCTTACTTATGGCCTCTTACTCATATAGTTACCTATGATTCGGGCCGTCCATTAGATTCCAACGTACGGTTCAGATTAGATAAGGAGTTAAAGCAATGATGTCCGCATTAAATACGGGCTTTTAATAAGGGCTTTTAATACGGGCATTTAATGTGGACACCATGGTTTTAACTCCCCATCTAATCCAAACCGTACGTCAGGATCTAATAGATGGCCCTGATCATGGGTAACTATATGAGTAAGAGGCCATGAGTAAGAGTATCGCTCCCCATATATATATATATATATATATATATATATATATATATATATATATATATATATATATATATATATATATATATATATATATATATATATATATATATACACACACACACACTAGTAAAAACCCCGTGCCCAAGGTCACGAAAAAGATTTCGAGGACGACGAAAATATTTCAAGTGCGGTGATAATTTTTAGAGGGTGACGGTAATATTTTGAGGGCGGCAATAATTATCTCAAGGGTGAAAATTATTTTAAAAAAGGTGACTTATTTCGAAGGTGACAATAAAACATACATTTCGAAAATTGCAACAATTATAGTCGTCAATTTTCTAACCCCAACTAACGAATCCCACTCACCATCGTGAAGATTTTATGGAAAAGTGGCTACTAATTTCAAATCTTCACGATCGTGAAGATTTCAAACCCACCTCCGTTGCACATTAAATACAATCATGATCTCATTAAACATATTAGGTGCACGATCCTTTGAGATTATAACCGTCCGTTACACATCCATGACGGGTGAATCACACTCATCCCCATCTGCTTTCAAACCAACAGCTTGGAACATATATTTTGTGGACTTCGATGCATTCAAACATACTAATCATGATTTTGTGTACTATTTCATGGGTGTGGGGGCTGATTTCAAATCTTATCGATCGTGAAGATGTCATGTACAGAAGGTGAATAATATGAACATATCATCCATAATCCATTACAAACATTTTAGAGAGATAAATATATAACAGTTGCAACTCGAGGACTTAATTAGCAATACCAAAGAATAAAAACCCATGAATCCGGATCTATACCAATACTATCAAGAATCTATATAAAAATAAACCAACTTCTTTCAATTTAATCCAATGTCACAGAGAATTACAACTTCTTTCATCACAGTAGTTCTATGTGATGAAATATGACGCATTACATATCAGAGAGAGAGAGATATATATATCCACATATCTAATAATAAAATTTATCCAATATAATCTACTAACATGGAGATACCAAAGCAGAGCCCCCTTTTCTTCAGATTTGTACACTGTCCCCTCAATGAAACCTAATTCATCTTTCTCAGCACTCCTTGACTCTTCCCAATTTTCACAATCAATATCCTTTTGCTGCAAAATGTACAATAAAAAACAACCTATTCTAAAAAAATATGCTACCTAAATCCCAACCAACAATTAATTGAGTTAGAGAGAGAGAAACATCAACATACTCTAGTCACCTAAGAAGTGTCTATTGTCTTCTTCCTTCCTTGGGTTAATACTCAGTTGATTAAAATCACTAACCTATTCAAAAGAACAGAAATAAATATCTAAATCCCATAACAAACCCAATTAAGGAAATATCTATACAGAAGAGATTCGAGATAGAACATGGCCGGGTTCAATCGTCCAACCTTAGGGCTATTAAGAGGAGAACTGGCCTTATCATCTAAAGAGTCATCATCCAGGCACCGCCTCGTCATCCTCCTGTTGAAGCTCAAAAGAATTATATTTATATGCCCAATGAGAGAAAATAGAGTACAATATAAACTAAAATGTGCACTTTATAAAGTGCACGTTGTAGAATTGGTCTTTGTTATAAAGTACACTTTTCAACTCTTAATTGTGAGACCTATGCAACAGTAGATCATTAAGCTTTTGGAGAAGATATCATAATGTGTAAATATGCAATGAATACCAATTTTCAGATGCCGAATATAAACTAATGTATCCAGACCTGTACCTCAAGCTCACTTAGATGTGCTACCTTTCTTCTTCTAGAGCGCTTGCTGACTCTCGATTAGAGCACATCCTGGGTATCAGATGAAATACCAAAAAGCCAAATGACTATAAAGTGAGATTTGAATATGCTTCATAGGGATGCTTACATAAGTACTAATGATAAAATTTTAGGACAATACTCCTATCTTTCATGTGTCATTTCAAGAAATAACTTGGTAGTCATGAACAATTGGCACTCTTATCAACTAAAAAGATGTAAACTGTGGGCATGAATTTTGAGTTTTTGTGGTTCAAAGTAATATCATAGCAAATTGGATATAAAATATGATTGCGAAAATATTTTTAACAGACGACTATGATCAGGACACCCATGATGGAGAGTTGAAACAAAATAAAAATTTTAAAAAATAATAATCAATGGGTATTTATACAGGGCTTAGCGGGTCTATCCTTTTATAAATGGGTCGGGTACGGGTTTAGGGCCTAGACTGGATTAGTTAAATGGGTCAGGTCCTTGGTTTAGAGGTTTTGGACATGACACGAAACCGGATATGACACGAACACGACCCGACCCGACCCATTGCCAACCCTAAACGTAGAGAGAGATATGGGGAGAGAGAGATAGGGGGGAAGAGAGAGAGAGAGAGAGAGAGAGAGAGAGAGAGAGAGAGAGAGAGAGAGAGAGAGAGGAGATCGTGTGGAAGAGAGAGATAGAGACGGAGAGAGATTGTAGGGAACAGAGAGGGCGCCATAAAGAGATGCCTCTCTCTCTGTCTCACACACACACACATCATTGCATAATAAAATATCAATTTTGGTGCCAAAACAATCATTATGACCAAGCAGGCCAACTAAGCTGATCATAACCAAACTTTAACGGTAAATAAAGTTCATAATGATTGTTGATTTTAAAGAAACACATAGGATAATTAATGATGCATAGAAAGCAATGCTATACATTTATCAAAATCTTCTGATTTTTTTAGCAGGCACAAAAAAAAAGACTTCCATCATCAAACCAAATATTTTTATCATCGTATTTTTCTAAAATGTTAACTTATGAGCATATACAGGTTCAATCTGAAGATGATCCAATCAAGTTAGCAGAGGAAAGTCATGCAATATGTTGTCCAATAGTACAAAGAAAAGAAAAGGAAAGAAAGAAAATATCGCTGGTGACGAAGACGCTATCGCTCTCTTTCTCCTCCTTCCCTTCAAACCGAAAAGAAAAGGAAAAGAAAAATCCATCCTCTTCCTTCCTCCTCGAGTTGATGTGACTCCCAACACATCAAAATTCTAATAGCTACTTCCAACCTTTTGAACTCCATAAAAAACTGAAATGGTTCAAAATGTACCCCATTCCGATCCATTGCACTTCATCAAATGCTTGTCGGCCCATATTCCCCAATCCCAATCCCAATCCCAACCCCAACCCCAACGCAACCACCTCTTGCCATCCCAGCTGCTTCACATCACCATTGAACACCACGACAAACACCATTAAACAGTACTTGCATAAAAAAAAAACTCATTTTACCGATTTGAATGACAAAGGATCATGTTATAGAATCAACAAATCTGCATCTTAATTTCTTCAAAAAAGAGAAACTATGTGAATCAACATAAGCCTCTTGTACCCAAATCTAAGCTCCCAAAGAAAATATTGGAATTAGATTCATTGACAGGCTTTCAACAAAAAAATATTGGAATTAGATTCAATGGAAAACCCAACTCAAAATTTGAATTTGTGAAGAGTTAGGGAGAGAAGATGAAGGATGAAGTTCGTTACATTGGGTTCAAGGTTTCTTCGTTAAGAATCTGGATGTCTAATCCAATCGCCCCCTCTGCCATCAACCACACACCACTATCACTGCACGCAAGCAATAGAATTAGTCTGGAAAACTCCTCTCAAAAAATCTGTTAAAGCTTTCATCTACAACAAACAAATATAAAACCATTTTCTTCTAAAGAGATGAAGGTGAAGGATTGGGGGTTCCTTACCTTAGGGTTCAAGATATCAGGATGTCCAAGGCTTGTGCCTTCCGGTCGATGTGTAAATAGAAACCCAACTCAAGGTTTTGTGCTCAGATCTGGTCATGATCATGGCAAATACTATCACAAACAAAGAAATCATTGCAAAACCCCCTCCCAGTATGGGATGCTAACTTTTACTCAAAAAAACAAAGAAAAAAAATTTCATTCTACTTTCTTTCTCCCAAATGTTTTTTTAGTAAATTGGGAAAACAAACTCAATACATCATTTGTTAAAACAGAGAATAGTCTTTAAAACATCCGATTCAAAGGGGAAGCAAGAGAAAAATCTGTTTCGTTTTAAAAAAATACCGGAAATCCGCTAGATCGGGAGAGACGATACCTAAAAGTTAAATCGGAGCCGAAAAGGAGTGGATCTAGATTTTTTGGCACTAAAATTAGAACGATTAGATGGTGGCAGACCCGTTCATTTGTGTGTGTGAGAGAGAGTAGAGAATCCAAAAAAACAAAGAATCAGAACCAAAAAAGAGAAACAGAGAATTGAAAGAAAAAAAACAGAGAATCGAGAAAAGAGATCGAGAGGGAAAGAAGAACCCGATGTCACCTGCGATTCCTTGAAAATCAGCACCTCTACCTCCATGAATTATCCTGAAACAGAGAGGGAAAATCAGTAAGGGTCTGTTCTTTTTTAGTTTCCTAGGAAATAAAATAAAGGAAACAAAGGAAGAAAACAAACATAGTGGAAATCTATTAAATTTCCACTGTTCTTTATAGCAGGGAAATGAAGGAAAGAAATCAAAGTCTACAGAAAATAATGGGACAACAACAACAAATAGAAAGAATCCTTGGATATCCGTACCTCGACCTCCCTCGATCATCCTGAAACACACACAAAGAGAAAGAGAGAAAAAAAAACATCAGTAATCCTAAAATCGAAAACAGATAGAAATTGGAAAGAAATAAAAGGGAAAAAAAATCACCTATCAATGTAAACACCAAAAATGATCAAAAACCCTAAACAGTCCAACAAAAAAAAAAAAGATAAACCCAAAATATAATGAGAAATGATATTCAGCCCGAAGGTTTTCTTGATTCCGCTCAGCCCGATTGACGTGGCAGCGTGCAATCGATGGAGTCTAGCCGCCACCGATTCGGGCTGAATAGCATTTCTCAAAGATAATATGTTAACCGAATAAGCAGATAAAAAAAGATGAAAAAAAAAAAAAAAACCGGGAGAAGACCAATCCCCATGGCTGCCGGTTGTGGGAGAATCATTAGACTAAATGCATGCCGGTCAGGGAGAGTGTGATTCATCGATCGGTAGAGTCTTGCCGCCACACCACCACTAAACATGCATCCCTTCCGGTGCCTTTTAGCACGTTCTGTCCAACCCCAACAATAATGCAATTGTTTTTTCAAAGTTGAAAATGGGTTTTGAAAAAAAAATGAGCATAATGAAACTTGCAAACAAATCCTTAGTGAAAACACCAAAAATGATCAAAAACCCTAATTTTAGTCGGATTTAGAAAAAAAAAACTTTACATATTTCTTGATTCGAACTCGAAATCAAAAAAACCCCAACCAAAATCAATTTTGCAAAAAATCTGTTCCCAAGAAAAACGAACAAAACCACACCAAAGAAGAAAAAAAAAACCTAATTTTAGACAGATTTAGAAACAACAACCCCACCTGCTTCTTGATTCGAACTCGAAAGCAAAAACACCACCTCTGCCAAGAAGGCAGCGAGAGGAGGAAGGAAGTAGGAACAGGACAGGTGTGTCCTACCTGCGGCCTGCGGGCAGCTCCTCCTTCCCGACTCCTCATCTCAAAGTCCCACCATAGCTCCGCACTTCATTCTAAAAAAAAAATTCAGTGAGCCTCCCCACTTCATTCCCATCATCTTTTTATAAAAAAAAAATCTGATCAAAATCAGAAAAAGAAAGAAAAAAATAGAGAAATTAAGTGGAAAGCTAGAGAGAGAGGAGGAAAACAGTAGAAAAAAAAAGAGATGAAGATCGAGGATCTCATATAAACAGAAAAAAAAAAAAAGATGAGGAGGAACTCAACCTCGATCTCTTTCTAGATGTTGCTTGCCCATCCAGCCCACTTGATCTGCTAAGATCTGCTAAAGAGCCTCACATCCCCATGCATTCTCATATAAACAGAAAAAAAAAAAGATAAGGAGGACCTCAACCTCGATCTCTTTCTAGATATGTCTTCTGTGTTTGCTCGCCCATCCAGCCCGCCAGATCTGCTTAAGAGCCTCGCATTCCCAAGCATCTCCATCGCTCCATCATCTTCTTCTGAAAAAAAATATCGATCAAAATCAGAAAAGAAAAAGAAAAAATAGAGGAATAAAGAAATCTTTGATCCCTCCATTATCGTTTTCTAAAAAAAAGAAGATCGAGAGATAAAGAGGAGAAAAGCATGGAAAAGAGATAAAGGAAAAGACCTCACATAAACAGACAAAAAAAATGAAAAAGAGCTCACAGTGGAGCGTTCTTCAGGCGGGCGCTAGCTGCTCTCTTGGAAAGGATGACTCGATCATTCTCATCATCTTCTTCGGGCGCTAGCTGCTCTCTTGAAAAAGAGCTCACAGTGGTGCCGGAGGTCCGTCGGAGTGAGAGCGCTCACGGAGAACAAAGATCTCGTAGAGGAGGTCGTAGTAGGTGCTCGCCGGAGTCCGCTGCAGATCCGGATATTGGCTGCGGAGAGGAGGCTGCAAGGCTTCGCCGGAGTCCGCTGCAGATCCAGATATTGGCTGCGGAGAGGAGGCTGCGAGGCTACCACGAGTCCGATCTAGGGCCGGATCTAATCGTCGACGAGGTGGAGAAGGAGAAAGCGGATGAGGTCGCAGTAGGTGCTCGCCGGAGTCCGCTGCAGATCCGGCTATTGGCTGCGGAGAGGAGGCTGCAAGGCTGCCGCGAGTCCGATCTAGGGCCGGATCTGCTCTTCGGCGAGGTGGAGAAGGGGAAAGCGGATGGGGCTGACGACGTAAGAGGGAGGGAGGGGAAGAAAGTGGGCGGGTGGAGCTGAGGGCGTGAGAGGGAGGGAGGGACGGTGGCGGGCGTGTGTTTGGTCTCCCGAGAGAGAGAGGGAAGGGAGGGGGGAGAGAATGGGTAGGTGGGTGGGGCTGGGGGCGTGGGTTCCAAAGGGGGGCGGGGGCATGAGTTTGGTTCTTCCAAGAGAGAGAGAGAGAGAGAGAGAGAGAGAGAGAGAGAGAGAGAGAGAGAGAGAGAGAGAGGGGTTTCCAAAGGAGACGGCGTGAGCGGGTACCGAGGCTCGATAGGGGGCTGCAGATCCTCTCCATTGGATCGGACGGATAAGAGTGGAGGGGCTGCTCTCTCTCTCTCTTGCTCTTTCGGGAGGGGATTTAAAAGCGGGTCCTCTCGATCGGAAGAGGTTCAGATCGAACAGATCATATGGGTTTAAGAGGAATGGGGGAGGCTTAAGGTGATTTAAGAGGGGCATTTATAAGCCTTAGTGGGAAACGGACGACTGTGATCGAGTCTCCAAGTTTATCCCCCTCCTCTAGATAAATCTGAGCCGCTCCTTTGTCTCAGTTCATTTGTCCCCCCCACAACCGTTGTCCCTTATTATATAGATATGAGGGCTGTTACGTTGATCGCCGTGAGCTGCCAATTTAGAAAGTGAGCTGCGCTCACTTTGACCCCCCTAGAAGTTTTAGAATTTAATGAAAATTGGTGAGGGTGTTTTCTAGGGTAGGATGATCATCCTCGAATTTTTATCAAATTCTAAAACTTCTATGGGGGTTAAACGATCGAAGCAAAATCTGCCATCCGTAGTCATCGTTAAAATCTGTAGATTTTTACTTCGACCATTTGGACCCCCTAGAAGTTTTGGAATTTGATGAAAATTGGTAAGAATGATCATCTTACCCTAAAAAACACTCACCAAATTTCATCAAATTCTAAAACTTCTAGGGGGGTCAAAGTGAGCGCAGCTCACTTTCTCCTCCGACAGCTCACAACTCACTATAATATTCATATATATAATTATATATATATATATATATATATATATATATATATATATATATATATATATATATATATATATATATATATATAGAGAGAGAGAGAGAGAGAGAGAGAGAGGTGTTATGTTGCGCTGTGCGCTGCGGCGGAGGAAATGCGCTGCGATACCATGGCCGTCCGATCGGATTTGATCAACGGTAGACCGAAATCCCGCTCCACTCTCCCTGCAAAATCGTGATTGCCTGATCCCCCCTGGACCCGGCCGTCTGATCCAGTGCAGCGCACCCCCGCCCGGTATATAATCATTCGGTTCAATTACCATCCGTTGGATCGATGGGAATCAAACGGACAAAATTGTTTTTCGCTGTTACTGTAGCGGCTACAGTAACAGTGAAATTTAGTTTTGTCCGTTTGATTCCCATCCATCCAATGGTTGGGAATCACCCGGCCCAATTGTGTGTTAATTCGATTCCCATCCGTTGGATCGATGGGAATCGAACGAACAAAAATGAATTTCGCTATTATTGTAGCCGCTACAGTAACAGCGAAAAACAATTTTGTCCGTTCGATTTCAATCGATCCAATGGATGGGAATCGAACCAAACGATTATATGCCGGGCGGGGATGCGCTGCATGGGATAAGACGGCCGGGTCTAGGGGATCAAACGGTCATGGTTTCACAGGGAGAGTGGAGCAAGATTTCGGTCTGCCTTTGATCAAATCCGATCGGACGGCCATGGTATTGCAGCGCATTTCCTCCGCCGCAGCGCACAGCGCAACGTAATAGCCCTATATATATATATATATATATATATATATATATATATATATATATATATATATATATATATATATATATATATATATATATATATATATATATATATATATATATATATATATATATATATATATATATATATATATATATATATATATATATATATATATATATATATATATATATATAGGGCTGTTACGTTGAGGTGTGAGCTGCAGTAGGCGAAAATGACCTGTGAGTATTTTGACCCCCTAGAAGTTTTGGACTTTGATGCAATTTGGTGAGGGTGTTGTCTAGGGTAAGATGATAATCCTACCAAGTTTCATCAAATTTTGAAACCTCTAGGGGGGTTTCGCAAATAAGGAGTTTCTCACTGGTTTGGCCCTCTCTCTCTCTCTCTCTCTCTCTCTCTATATATATATATATATATATATATATATATATATATATATATATATATATATATATAGCTGCAGTAGGGGAAAATGACCTGTGAGTATTTTGACCCCCTAGAAGTTTTGGACTTTGATGCAATTTGGTGAGGGTGTTGTCTAGGGTAAGATGATAATCCTCACCAATTTTCATCAAATTCCAAAACTTCTAGGGGTGTCAAATGGTCGAATAAAAATCTATAGATTTTAACAGTGATTACGGACGATAGATTTTTCTTCGACCATTTGACCCCCCTAGAAGTTTTGGAATTTGATGAAAATTGGTGAGGATGATCATCTTACCCTAGAAAACACCGTGAGGGGGATCAACCAGCTGATATATTGTCTAAAATGGGACTTCAAAGCAACTCTATTATTTCTCTTTATTTGGATGCTTTCAAGGAAAATCTGAGGATTGCTATAGAACAAAATAATGCCGGAAGACACTTTGACAGGGTAATCTGAGATCTGTACTTGCAGACTGTGAGGGGTTTTGATGTTTGGTCTGTTTTTCTTGCTTTTTCTGCTGGTCAAAACTTTGACAGGGTTATCTGAAATCTGTACTTGCAGACTGTGAGGGGTTTGGGTGTTTTGATTTGTTTTTCTTTCTTTTCTTTCCCGCTCTCTGATGCCTTATATATAAAAGGCCAGAGTTGTAATGGTTTGCTTTTATATTCTAGGGGCGGGGTCCCCAATAAAATCCCCATAGCTTTTATTTATATATATATATATATATATATATATATATATATATATATATATATATATATATATATATATATATATATATATATATATATATATATATATATATATATATATATATATAGGGGAATGCTACAGTGAGCTCTGAGATGTTTGTTTAGAAAGTGAGCTACGAGTATTTTGACCCCCTTAGGAATTTTGGAATTTGATAAAATTTGGTGAGACGCCAAATGTGTGTAATCTGCACCATTTTAAATTTGGCCAGTTGATCTCTAATGTTCAATACTTTTTGCCGAATTATCCATGGAGTAGAGTGGTTACCTTTGATACTATTAACAGCAACTAAAGAATCTGACTCAATCCAAAGCTGTGAAATATTCATATCTACTGCCATTTTGATACCGACTTCAATAGAGTCCAATTCAACATTCAGAATATCATTATACCTCGAAGGACCATAATAAGCTTTAGTAACAACGCCATTACTATTGCGAATAATACCTCCAATCCCTGCAGTTTCAGCTTCTAGAGCACCATCTGTATTGAGTTTCATCCAATCTTTAGTTGGCTTATGCCATGTGATCTGCTGACAGCTGATGTTAATTGGAGAAAGGAAACACCCCCATTTAGCTGCAGCAATACGATTCTCTGGATTATCTTTGTCAAAAAGCTGGGCAGTAAACACCCTAATTTGAACATCACGAGTAATCAGAGCCAATACATATCTTTTATGCCTATTGGTATGATCAAAAATACGTTTGTTTCTCTCCTCCCACAAGTAATAGATAGCACAACCAGTCGCAATCCGGGCTATTGTAGCAATCATACCTTTCCCATTAAATTTAGATTGTAATCTTCCAATCTCCTCCCTAACATTTCCAATTCTAGTAGCTTGGATCCCCAGTCTGGAAAGAATGGAACGCCATATCCAGCTAGAGTAAGAACAGTCAAAAAAGAGATGATCATGACATTCAGAATTTGACCAACACAAAGTGCATAATGAATGAACCATCAGCCCTCTCTTATGTAGCTTATCACAAGTTAACAATTTCTCTTTGACAACTCTCCAAAGACAAAAGGCATGTTTCTCAATTTTATTTCCATGCCAAATCCATTTGAACTCTGTAAATCTTGGTTTTTTAGCCCTTATAGCATTCCAAGCTGTTTTAGTAGTATAGACACCCTCAGATGAAGGCTTCCAAACCACCAAATCACTGCAATTTACGTTTTGGATATGATGTTGAGAAACCAAAGCGAAGATCTCCATCAGATCAGCAGAAGTAGGAATTGGGAACAACCACTTACCTTCATGAATAAAATGACTGACTTTGATATTCTTCCCCAACCCTAAATCATCAATGGCTCTTTCACTGAAAAGCTCCACTAGCCGCCCTTGTGGAAGCCAAAAATCATACCAAAAACTAGTGTTCTGCCCATTACCAACTAAAGAGCATATGAGTGGCTTGATTTGATCTCTGATATTGAGAATGCCTCTCCAAATACCAGAAGCAGTAGAACTACCTTTACAGTCCCATATACTGTCTCGCTTCAGATATTTCTGCTTGATCCATCTCACCCATAGTGAATTTTCATTATTACAGATTCTCCATATATGCTTTGAGAGGGCTGCAACATTCCAAGTCAGTAAGTCTCTCAGACCAAGCCCTCCTTCAGATTTTGGTTGGCAAATATGCTTCCAAGCAATAGGCACTATTTTCTTTGAGAGAGAAGGTCCACTCCAAAGGAACCTGCTAAAAATTCTCTCAATCTCTTTAATCACAGCTTTAGGGAAAGAGAAAATGCCTGACCAATAGATATGAAGAGAGTTAAGAACCGATCTAATTAATTCAACTCTACCAGCAAGGGAGAGGAAATTTCTGCTCCAGGATCCAATCTTCAATCTGATCATATCAATCAAACTTTGACAGTCAATCTGTTTTAATCTTTTGGAAATCAAAGGAAGTCCCAGATACTTAACTGGAAGTTGAGATTCTTCAAATCCAAGGACTTTGAGAATAGCTTTCTTTTCTACAACAGTGTGACTAAAATAGACTTTAGATTTATTTAGATTGACATCTAAACCAGATTGTTCTTTGAAAGCTGATAACACCTGATTCAAATTAGTAGCTGATTGCATATCTGCATGACAGAAGACTAATAGGTCATCTGCATATGCTAGGTGAGAAATTGGAATACTCCCCATTGAAGGAACTGAAATCTGCTTGTCATCTATAGCCTCAAGTATAAGAAAAGAGAGAACATTCATTGCAATCACAAACAGATAAGGTGAAAGAGGATCTCCTTGCCGAATACCTTTACTACCAGGGAAATAACCAGCAGCTACTCCATTTATCAAGATCGAGAATTTAGTTGTGGAGATGCAGCAATTTATCCATTGTATCCAGGTCTTGGAGATATTCATAGCCTCAAGGACTTGAAGAATAAAAGAATGATTCACTGAGTCAAAGGCCTTCTTGAGATCAATTTTAAGACACATTCGGGGCTTCCCTTGGTTGATATGAAATTTATTAAGCAGTTCATGTGCCAACATGACAGCATCTTGAATATTTCTCCCATTAATGTAAGCCATCTGATTTTCAGCAATCAAAGTCGGAATAACTTGCTTCAATCTATTTGCTAGTATAGAGGAGATAATCTTGTACAAGAAATTACAAAGAGATATAGGCCTGAAACCTGCAAAACGAGTACTCTCATCATCTTTGGGAACAAGGGCAATTAGAGTATGATTTAACGATGATATTCTGCTCGGATTTCTGTGGAAGAAATGAACCATGGCCACGATGTCTTCCTTGATGACAGTCCAGAATTTTATAAAAAATGAGGCAGAAAAACCATCCGCTCCTGGAGCTTTGTCAGGAGAAGAGTTATGGATGACATTATAAACTTCTTCATCAGTGAAAGGATTACAAAGATACTTCGCTTGCATATCTTGAATCCTGGGAATGTTCTTACAGCATAGAGGAGCTCTATTCTCATAACTAAAGAGCAGAGAAAAGTAATCAATACCAGCCTTTTGTATATCAACAGGATCAGTCACTTCTTGACCATTATTTTTATGAATACTAAAAATCTTAGATCTGGACCTCCGATTCTGAATAGCAGCATAAAAGAAATTAGAGTTTGTATCACCTTTCGAAAGCCAAAGAGATCTAGATTTGAGTCTCAACAGATCAGCTTCAATAATATTTTCCTGTTGCAATTTTATGAGTGCTTCTCTTTCCAAGGAAATAAAAGATATGTCCAAACGGTTAAGATTGATTTGAGATTGAATTTCCTCTAGTTTTTTCTGAGCTTGTGCACAGCGGAACCTAGTATGCCTGAAACAATTGTTATTCCAATCTTTAAGCTGAATCTTCAATCTTTTGAGTTTACTGCAAACTTTGGCAATAGGATCTCCCATAGCATTCATAGCCCAAGAATCAGTAACTAATTGGCCAAAAGCTTCATGACTCTCCCAAATACTCAAGTAACGAAAAGGAGCAGAGCCAAAAATACAAGAACTGTTCATTTTAATTATCATAGGAGCATGATCAGAGACTCCTTGATTCAAGAAATTAGTAACAGTATTAGGAAAGCCCAAGCACCAATAGTGATTAATAAGTGTTCTGTCAAGTTTAGCTGCTATTCTTTTCTTATCAGCTCTATTATTCCATGAAAAGAGAGCACCCGTAGAAGCCATGTCATCAAGATCACAAGCATCAGCTACCTCATTGAATTTACGTAGTATACCATAAGGAACACTATTACCTCCAATTTTCTCCGTAGCTTTTCTGATAACATTGAAATCTCCAGCCACTAACCAAGCTTTTTGAATAACTGTGCCAACTGAAAGCAATGAATCCCACAGAGAGTTTCTAGCAGAGTCTACATTTTGACCATAAACAACAGAAAAATCAAAGTGCTTCTTTCCCTGCTTCCAAAAAATATTACAGTGTATCATTTGGTCTGTTTCAAAAACTTTGTGAAGCTCAAAACATAAGGGATTCCAAATGATAATTATTCTCCCATAGTGATGAGACTGATGATTGGACACAATATCCCATTGGTAGTTTATACTCTGATGAATTCTAGAGAGATTTTTGCTTCGAACTTTAGTTTCCACAAGCCCAAAAAGACCCAAATTATGTTTCTGAATCAGCTGCTGAACATCCTGACATCTAGCAGAGCTATTCAATCCTCTAGTGTTTCATACTCCAATATTCATTTAATGGAATAAATTTGGGTAGATTTAGAGCCCACAATTTTATAAGCCTCAATGTTATCTTCATTTTGTCCCTCATCATCTGAAGCAGAAGAGGAATCATCTGTTTCTACTATAGTAACTAGAGGATCTGCAGGGGGAGGATAACCTTGGAGATAGATATCTTGAACTAATTTCTTCCTAGCTGCCTCCTTATGTGCCTGAGCTGTTGTTTTTGGACCTACCAATTTTGTACTCGTAAGAGCTTGAAGATACTCCAAATTGGCTTTGGATCTAACATAGTCTTCACTAACAAATTCCATCCTGTCTATATTGTTTTTGTTCTTACTTCGTAGAAGATAAGAAGAAGTCTTTGCAGGTATTTTCGTAAGCATACTAGACGAAGATGGCAAAGCTGAAACCATGCAGATATCATCTTTTTCCATTTGTTTGACCTTAGGATCTACTTTCTCATCCTCATTTTCATATAATGAAAAACACTTGCTATCAGCTGAAATTGCTAAAGGCTTCAAAGTATCAAACTGCATTAAGTGCATCGGATGCTTAGGTGTGGTCTACGGTCCGCAGCCGTCTGATGCACCACTCCGTGCATCGGATGCACACGGCTGGTGCATCGGACGGTTTGTTTAATTTACTGAAGCGTTGAAAGCTTCAGACTTTGTCTTTGAGTACTAAGGGCTGGACCTTGGGCTTATTGAATGTGTCGAAGCGTCGGACGCTTTGGACTTTGTCTTCGGATCCCAAGGGGAGGGCCCTAGGATTGTTGAGTGTCGAGGCGATGGTCGCCTTGAACTTTGTCTTCGAGTACGAAGGGCAGGGCCTTGGACTTATTAAGTGCTGAGGCGATGATTGCCTCGGACTTTATCTTCGAGTGCCAAGGGCAGGGCCTTGGGCTTATTGAGTACCAAGGAAATGGTCGCCTCAGACTTTGTCTTCGAGCGCCAAGGATAGGACCTTGGGCTTATTGAGTGCCGTGGTGATGAGGGTGCCTCAGACTTTATAGTCAATAGCCAAGGCTGTCTCCTTGGACTTTGTTGCATGCCAAGGTGATGAGGGCGCCTCAGACTTTGTATTCGAGTGCCAAGGCTATCTCCTTATACTTTATTGCATGCTGGGATGACGAGGGTGCCTTGGACTTTGTAGTCAAGAGCCAAATCTGTCTCAAGGCAAGGGTACCTCGAAATTTGTATTCAAGTGCCAAGGCTGTTTCCTTGGACTTTGTTGCGTAACGAGGTGACAAGTGTGCCTCAAACTTTGTATTTGAGGGCCAAGGATGTATCCTTGGACTTTGTTATCGGGCAATCTATGATGTCTGAAGATGCTCGAGGGTTGGTTTTCTCTAATCCCCCAGTTATAGATTGAATCCTCGAGCAATCTGCAATACCGGAGGATGCTAGAGGGTTGGCTATCTCCAAGCCCTCGGTTATCGATTGAACTTTCAGGCAATCTGTAATTCTTGAGGGTGCCCAAGGGTTGGCTACCTCCAAACCCTTGGTTATCGATTGAATCCTCAGGCGATCTGCAATACCTAAGGATGCCCGAGGGCTGACTGTCTTCATGCCCTCGGTTGTTGATTGAATCCTCGGGCAATTTGCTACACCAGAGGATGCCCGAGGGTTAGCTATCTCCATGCCCTCGGTTATTGATTGAATCCTTGGGCGATCTGCAATGCCGGAGGATGCTCAAGGGCTGGCTATCTCTAAGCCCTCGGTTGTCGATTGAATTCTCGGGCGATCTACAATGACAAAAGATGCCAGGGGGTTGGCTGTCTCCAATCCCTTGGTTGTCGATTGAATCCTCGGGCGATCTCCAACGCCGGAGGGTGCCCGAGGGTTGGCTGTCTCCAAGCCCTCGGTTGTCAATTGAATCCTTGAGCGATCTACAACGCTAGAGGATGCCCGAGGGTTGGCTATCTCCAAGACCTCGATTGTCGATTGAATCCTCGGGTGATCTGCAGCCCGGAGGATGCCCCGAGGGTTGGTTGACTCTAAACTCTCAATTGTCGATTGAATATTTGGGTTATCTGCAATGCCAAAGGATATCTGGGGGTTGGCTATTTCCAAGCCCTCGGTTGTCTATTGAATCCTCAAGTGATTTGCACTGTCGGAGGATGCCTGAGGGTTGGCTGTCTCCAAGCCCTTGGTTGTCGATTAAATCATCGGGTGATCTACAACGCCGGAGGGTTGGCTGGTTCCAAGCCCTTGGTTGTCAATTGAATCCTTGGACGATCTGCAACATCGGAGGGTGCCTTGAGGGTTGGCTGCCTCCAAGCCCTCGGTTATCGATTAAATCCTCGAGCGATCTGCAATGCTAGAGGGTGCTCGAGAGTTAGTTGTCTCTAAGCCCTCGGTTGTCGATTAAATCATCGGGCGATCTGCAATGTCAGAGGATACCCGAGGGTTGGCTGTCTCTAAGTCCTCAGTTCTCGATTGAATCCTCAGGCGATCTGTAATACTAAAGGATGCCCGATGGTTGACTTTCTCCAAGCTCTCGGCTATATGGGGTTCACATATACTATTTGGGGTCTGGTAAATCCCCCCGGGTATTTATCAAAACCCCCGACATTCCCAAACCTCTATAAATAGTAGATCATGTAAATATTTCAGATGGGAATTTAATATTTCATATTCCACTTTTTGTTTTCCAAAGGTCTCTGAGCCTTCTGGTCATCAGAATCCAGTCCAGCCTACTCCACCCTCTACCTACCTGTATAAGCACTCCTCGGCCTATCGAGAGTAGCTCTACTTTTTTCAAAGTTAGTTAATTCAAAGGTTGCGTCTTATCGCACGGAGACGTAGGCTTCGGTTGAACTCTGTCACTATATCTTCTGTCAACTCTCTCTCTCTAACCTCTTAAAAAAATTCACATAATTTACAAGCCTCTCTTCCTCTCTACTCTACAGTATCTTAGTGACAGCTCAGTATGCGACAGCTCAGCGCTCTACAGCGCACCACATCTCGAAAGTCAACACCTTCCATCGACTGTTAGAGGAGGACTGTATGATGGCCATAATCTCCCCCCCCACATGCATGTTCTATCTCTACACTAGATCTACATGTTAGAAGTCATACCTCCGTGTGGATTCTTTCACTATGATTAATTTTCTTCTTTGTCGATGGAGACGGATTCAGATTACTTGATATAGCTTCGGTGCAATGGCCATAACTTTTGATCCTGAACTTTGATTGGGCTGAAATTTGAACTATAGGTAGAGGACTTCGAGACGCAACTTTTGGTTCTAGTTTGAAGTTGTTTGAAGTTTTTTTATCTCCCAAAGTAAGAGAAATATCGTTGATCTTTTGTACAAAATCTGGAAAGTAAAAGATTACAGGAACCATCTTCTAGTTCACCCGATATCACATGATGCACAGTATGCCAACGAAGGATCTCTGAGTGCCTCCTTACATTTTCCCTTCTCTATCTAGGAAACACTAAACAAGGAAGACAAGTCGCACTCTAAGATCGCAAGCGAGAGAGAGAGACGAGAGACGAGAGGAGAAGAGAAGAAAAGAGAGAGAGAGAGACGGCTAGTGTATTCACTTGGCCTAGCCTTTTTTATATGGTCGGTCCCCTTTAGGTTGCATGTGAAACATGTTAGGGCCAGCCTCCCTAACTTCGCTCTTATTGTCTTTGTCCATTCCTAGCTTCTAGGGGTTGTAAACCCCTAAAGTCAAACCCCTAGGGCCGACCCCTTTAGAAGGAGTACTCTACTCCTAGAAACAAGGAGGGGCCCAGCCATGCTAGTCTCCTAACATCTAGAGCCGGCCCCCTCTAGTCCATGGTGATGCTTGATTTTACCAAAACGTCCCCATGACACTAGTTGGTCGTCCCACGTGCACGAGAACTCGTATGCCACTCATAAGTGGAGTGTACTAGTGATTTTACTATTTATTGGGGTGCTCTTAGAAAACATATAGGGTGCCCCTAGTGAAGTCAATCAGTCAACTCGTAATATGTTTTGGTGCATCACACCCATGTGGCAGTGTCGACTTATGGTAAGAGGTGACTACGTACGTGTGCATCTGTACTACTCTAGGGTTTTTCCTTAGCACACACACGGAGTTAGGCATCTACCGTGCACTAGTGCGAAGCACACACACATGGAGCATAGGGTTCGACTTCTTACTTCCTTTAACTATGTCTTGTGTTTCAAATAGATGGTTCAAGGACCAATATAATGTCGATAAGGTGGAACCTTAAGGGACCAAGCTTTATGGCTTCCAACTTGGACTCCATCGATACACTACCCGAGTGTACCATCGATCCTCTGAGTCCAAGTTAACCTGTATAACCACCCAAAGTGTCATACAGGCTGCACTCCATTTTTCTTAGATTTACTATATTCTCCTGTATACCCATGCTCCCCGCTTAGAAATAGTAAACCCATTGTCCCTCTACTTAGTACCAGGACATAACTCGAGCGGTAGAGAATACCGTTAGACTCGAGTGCTCATATGACTCGGTTCCTTCAAGGTTGACTACATACGTCATACCTTCGATTACCCTATCGAGTAACTAAATCCAGTCAACAGTCTAACTAATGACCAATAGACTTGAGTTTAATACAATGCAAGTCAGACAAAGGAACGCACCTCCCGTTAGGGATGTGAAAGCCTGTAGAAGTGGCACACTGATACGACGCCAGCTGGGTAACGTAGCACACTATAGTTTTGGGTCACGTAACCAAACCTACACAGATGTGCACCAAAGCACCACACAACTGGTTAGCCCACTAGTCGTGGTTTCTCATAGTTTATGAATGTTTTACCCTAAGAAGAAATATGGCTTAGTGCATCGGTGTCTGCTCACCGATCTATGCATCGTGTTGGTTCTATTCGGCCACAGACACTGTGCTTGGTGATGACCGTGGTGGAGACACTTACGCTTTGTCATCCCAACAGCTTATCATAATAGGGTGACCAACCCTAATCAGAACTGCGAATAAATTTAGATTACATGGGACCAGTCCATTAAGTTTCCTACTCAAGTGGACTACCATGTAGCCATGGCTCTCTGTTCTGTAATCAGAACACATACTAAGGTAGTACTAAGACATAATTCTAAGCTATCAACCATATATAACTAAACTATAGGTTCTTACGAGCTGTAGGCCTCACCAATTCTAACAATTCTAACATGTAGATCTAGTATAGAGATAGAATATGTATGCATGCTAGATTATTCTTTTCGCTAGATCGATGTTATGTGGTCGCATAGTTGTCATGCTAGATTCGTACACGCATATATAGAACGTTTTGATAAAAATATTGATATGTAATACACACCACCCATAGTCTTCGGACCTAACCATTGCTTCCATTGTGGGTCTCTACCATGGGATTATTTCCATCACGATCCTTCAGGGAGCCAACTTATAGAAGTCCTCCCGGGATGATTGCTGAAACCGATTTCCTGACATCAAAACCGATCCTCCCTGGAGCCGATTTGCAGAAGTCTTCATGGGCCGATCATCGAAACCGATTGCCTGGTATCAAAACCAATCTTTCCGGGAGTCGACTTGCAGAGTCCTCATGGGCCGATCACCGAAATTGATCGCCTAACATTCGGACTTGCAGAAGTCCTCATGGGCTGATATTCGAAACCGATTGTCTGGCATCAAAACCGATCCTCCAGGGATCTGACTTGTCGAAGTCCTCGCGGGCCGATTATCAGTACTCCAAATCGATTGGTCTGAGCACCTTGCAGCGGTCTCCTATAAAGTCGATTGCCCAAACCGATCAATCCTTCAGCGTAGTCCGCCCCAAAGCCAATTTGCTTGAGCACCTCACAGTGGTGTCCTCTAGATCTAATCACCTAAAGCCGGGTACCCTGCGGCCCCCGTGACACCACTTCGATGAGCACGGCCAACAGCGTCACCCGACGACGCATACGACAACTCTCGGTATGACAATGATGCCCACGCCACTCGCGACATGACGCCGCCGCCCGTGTCACCCATAACACGACTATAATCATTACGGCAACAATCGATGATTTTAGCTTTGCACTGAAGATACTAGCTAGCCAGGCTACCTAACTAGGTACGAGGGGGTAATTGTGGGTGCAAAAAATGGCTAAGGCAGGCGAGGCAGCAGAGGCCCACGCCTCCGAAGTCCATGAGGGAAGCTCATGGATCACCATCTGGCCAGCAAAGGCCTAAGTTGAACAAAGCCCACGAGTGTAGCTCGCGGATCACCAATAGGCCGTAAAGGCTCGAGGGCAACCAGTGAAAAGGCAACATATGGACCAGCCATAAGGCACCACATGGAGCAATTGTAGTATATCACCTCCCAAAGGAGAACATCCATCAGAGAGTGACACATGGACCAGCCATGGGGCGTCACATAGAGCGATCTTGATCCGACGCCTATACAGGGAGCAACACCTATAAATAAGTAGGGGGCAACAATATTTAGGGGCTTTTCTGAGAATTTTGGACTTTCTCTAGATGCCTTACTATTTTGGAAAAGTCAGGCCTTAGGTGAGAGTAGCAGAGCTTCATATCTAAGCTGACCAGAGAAAGGTCATGTCTCTCCCTCTACCTTCTAGTTCTATGACCCTCTAGCTCTTGCTATACCACTTGTGCAAGCCCCCCTTGGCTTATTGAGGGGTAGCTATACTCCTTCAGATTTAGTGGATTAAGGTTGCGACTTACCGTATGGAGACGTAGGCTGCGGCCAAAGTTTGACAACAAACCCCGTGTCTACTCTCCTTATTCTCTACTCCCCTCATTCTCACCTTAAGCTACACATCTTCTACTCACTTAACTCGACATCAATTGACCGTGGGAGGACGTCTTTCGACGGCAAACGATTTCCCCCCCATACTTGTAGCCATTGTCGTATAACTCTTTTAGTCTAAGTGTTAGAAAATCATAAGTTTTTCTCTAAACTTCAAACCGGTACTCTGATTGTTATATTTTGGACTTACTTTTCGTATTTCAGGTTTACTTTCCAGATTTTCAACATTGTTTGGATTTGAGCGGCCATGACTTATACTCACCGGAGTTGAGTTTTTCTCACTCGGGGGAGTTGGAGAAGATATCCACCCGGTTCCACCAGAGAAGACGTGTCCCTACACGAGTTGCCATAGGAGGGCGACAGCACCACAACGCCCTTACACCCATTGTCAGAAGAGAATGGTCGTAGCATACGGCCTATGGCTTGGATACAATTGATTGGTGGTGGGCTAGTCTCATTGGGCCCCCATATGGTGTTGCTTTTACTTTAGGGAATAAACAATGTATTTTCAGAGCTATTTTATGCTTAATTTCTGGTTTGGTTTAAAACCCATTCAAGGGGTTGTTTTAGTCCTTTTCTAAGTCCCTAGGTCATTACGGTTTAGCAAGGAATCGTTATATAACTCTTTTAGCCATCCCAAGAGGTTATCTTCCACCTGCTGGAGAAGAAAGAGGAGGGGTTACTTATTAAGCTAGATTTCGAGAAGGCTTTCGACCACCTGCGCTGGTCATTTTTGGAACAAGTTCTTGAAGCTAAGGGTTTCTCCTCCGATTGGAATCGATGGATCAGCGCTTGCTTGTCTTCTTCTAAGCTTTCCTGCTTGATTGGCGGTGAGAGCGGTGGTCATTTCAAGCTGAAGAGGGGCCTTAAGCATGGGTGCCCGCTTTCGCCTCTACTATTCATCCTCGCGGTGGACATCCTTGATGATGTGCTTGCTCAGGCTCGCTTTAGTGGGCTCCTTCATCCTCTAGGGGAATCGAATTGGGAGGTGTTCAACCTCCAATTTGCGGATAACACTTTGCTTTTTTTGCAGGGCGGATGAGGTTCAAGCAATCATGGTGAAGGTCATTCTTTATTCTTTTGAGTAGGTGTCGGGACTATCCATCAACTTCTCCAAGTCGACGGTTTTTAGCCTTAGAAGGGACCCAAGGCTTGGTAAGCGGTTGGTGGACCTGCTCAATTGCCAGGTGGGGAGGTGGCCGATGAAGTACCTGGGACTGCCGCTTGACAGACAAGCTTTGCGGAGGTGCGATTGGGAGGTCGTCATAGAGAAGGTGGAGCGCAGATTGGCTACATGGAAGAGTTTGTGCCTATCGTCGGGAGGGAGGATCACTCTGATTAACTCAATGCTTTCAGCCATCCCATCCTATTTTCTTTCTTTTTTCTTCCTTCCAAAATGGGTAGTGAAGAGGATTGACAAAGTAAGGAGAAATTTTCTCTGGAAGGGGAACTTACCAGACAGAACTGCGATTCCGCTTATGTAGTGGGGGCGGGTGTGCAAGACCATGGAGCAAGGAGGCTTGGGGGTTTTTAACTTGAGAGATTTTAACGTGACGATTCTCGGTAAGTGGCGACGGCGATTGCATTCCTGTCCGGAAGATAATTATGCACATATCATTCGAGGACGTTACTTTAGGAGATCGTCAACGATTTGGGCGAGGGGCAGACGATCCGGGAAGATCTATCCTTTCTGGAAAGGGGTGGCGAAGGTTAGGGAAGCTTTTACCTGCGGTATAACCATTGTAGTTAGCGATGGGCGTACCACGAGGTTCTGGGAGGACATCTGGTTGGGGGACTGCTCTCTACGGACGCTGCTGCCGGATGCTTTTGCCCACGCTAGATTCAAAGCTCGTTCTGTCAGCTCCTTCTTCCATCGGGGGAGTGGCGGGAGATGGGCGATCAGATTCTTCAGGCCCCTTAACAGGGAGGTGTAACAGGAAGTAGCTCATCTGGAGGGTCTATTGGCTCGCATTTCTCTCTCTAATAATCCTGACAAGGTTGCTTGGAGGTGGCACAGTCAGGACATATTCACGGTCCGCTCTTTCTACCACTTCGTGAATAACGGTAGGAGGAGATGTCCGCTGGCCAAACACCATTGGCGGTGTAAGGTCCCCCTCAAAATGAAGATCTTCTCTTGGCTTTCCATCAACAATAGGATTCTTACAAAAGACAACTTGGTTAAGCGGAACATCCCCATCATCGACCTCAACTGCCCGATGTGTGGTGAAGCCCCCGAAGAGGTAGACCATCTCCTCTTGTCTTGTCCTTTTGCCTCCCGTATCTGGGGATATCTCCAGGAGAAGCTGGGCATCGCTGAGGTTTCTTCTTCGCTCTTTGCTTTGTGGACCTCTTGGAGGCGACACTCGATTCCTACATCCAAACGAGTAGGGTGGGATTTACTGGTGGTGGCAACAGTTTGATCGATTTGGCTGGAGAGAAACAGGTGGATTTTCTCCAGCAAGCAGGTCTCTTGGGAAACTATCCTTCATAAGATCGGGATACTTGTGGAGTCTTGGTTCCCCCTGTTGGGCCGTAGGAGAGCTCAGTTGGTAGCAACGTTCTTCTCTCCTTTCTTCTGAGGGAGGAGTTTCTTTTTTTCTTGTTCTTGTTTCCTTTTCTAGCTTTCTGTTTGTACTTATCGGTACTTTGTTTCGGCTAGTTTTTTAATCACAGGTTAGGGTCCTTGCCTTAACCCCCCCCCCCCCCCCTCTCTCCGAGGGATTTCTCAAAAAAAAAAAACTCTTGTAGCCATCGTCGTATGAACTATCGAAAGAATGAATGATGAATGATGAGTTTTTCTCTCTTGGCTACTTGGATTAGGGTCGTTACTTTGAGATGAGAGACCTCGAGCTATGGCCAGAATCCCCATTATATTACTATCTTGTTCTTGTTATGATCTTCCTCTCCGTCGAAATGATCCGTGCATGCATCGTCAATGTCTTCATCTTCGTTCTCGATATTGACACAATGAACACCTCAATTCATGACTGTCACATCAGCGTCGATCGCGATCCACGAAGTCCCCACTGGTGATGGCTTCGCTCGTGGCCTCCTGCCCATGCCGATCTCACCCACGCCCACAAGTTCTTGTTATTGAATTTTTTAAAGGATTACTCGATCTCTTCAATTATTGTGGACTCCACTGTGCCTACAGAGGTTCCATAACCTCTAAACGGTTGCCGCTTAGAACTCTGGATCGCCAGGTCCTGCCAGCGTGTAAACTAGCCACCTTTGGCATCCTTAAAGCCCCGAATTCCGCAACACATCTCTCATAATTCTTAGATTGTGAATTTATTTTATTAAAGACGATGTTCAACCTGCGATCCTATAAAAGAAGTACGAGCAATTCGATCCTTCCACTGCCCCTAATAACCTTCTAAATGTATGGAGAACTTCATGAGCACTCATGTTTTATCCACAATTTATTTACTCGTGTTGCATGAATTTGGATTGGTGAAATCCATTATTTATTTATTTAATCAAAGCCATGGGGATTTTATTAGGGACCCCACCCACAAGACAACAAAAGTCACTATTACATCTCCGGCCTTTTATAGAAACAAGGCAATAGAGAGAAAAAAAAGAGACAAACAATAAAAGAAATACTCAACTCAAACCAGTGAGTAGAAAAGAACAGAACACTGAAAGGATCAAAAGCGACTGTCTTTATTTTGCCTGCTCAGTCAACTACCAACCCCGCAATACTAGACATATCTAAGCTGATAACTATCATCTGCAATTCCACCTACTTGCCATAGTCAAATGAAGCATGAGAATAGCAAGCAGCAAAGCTGTCCGACCATCTGTATACCATGATTAATTCTTTATATTTTGGTGTTTGTCGGATTAAGATTTTAGTAGTGAGTCTGGTGGTGCTTTGTCTACGCACAACTACATGTTTAGCCTTCATAAGAGTTTCATTGCTACTCATCTAGAGTATAGCTACTCAAAGACCAATCTCAGAGAGTCTAAGATGCATTGTTCTAGTAATATGTGAAAGCTTTTGTAAAACAGTAAAGAATAGAAAGATGTATTGAATAGAAACAATACGTTCAGTTCACACTAATGTATTTGACGTCTCATATAGATAACTCAGTCAGTTACATGGTTACACGTGAGACGTGATCAACAATTATCATAACTGATAATGGGATCATCTGAGTCGGTTACATGGTTATGTTAGGATTGATGTGTTCTAAGCTTGTAAAACTTTATGTTTTGGTCTAATAAAGATTGATAGTTATTAATATATGAGATGCATATAGGTGCGTAACATAGTTACGTGTTCTTTAGGGAACAGAGAGCCATGGTTATATGGTAGTCCACTGAGTTGAAGACTAAGTGGATTGGTCCCGTATAACCTAAATATGTTCGCAGCTATGATCAGGTTGGTCGCCTCATCATGGTAAGCTGTTGGCGATGACAGTTCATGGAATGTCTTCACCATGGTCATCACCAAGCACAGTGTCTGTGGCTGAACGGAACTAACACGGTGTACAGATCAGTGAGCAGACACTGGTACACTAAGCCGTGTTTCTGCTTAGGGTAAAACGGTCCTAAACCCTGAGGAACCACGACTGATGGACTAACCAGTTGCGTGGTGCTTTGGCGCACCAATGTGTGAGGGTCCATATGCAGTGATCCAAAACCATGGTGTATTGGGTTACCCGGCTGGCGTTGCATTAGCGTGTCACTCCTGCAGGCCATCCACACCCCTGATGGGAGGTGCGTTCCTTGGTGTGACTTACACTGTACCAAACCCAGGCCTGGTGGTCATCAGTTTGACTGTTGACCGGGTTCGATTACTCGACGGGGTAATCAGAGGTACGATGTATAGGTCAACCTGGAAGGAACCAAGTCATATGATCATTCGAGTCTGACGGTAGTCTTCACCGCTCGAAGTGAATCATGGCATCAAGTGAAGGGACAGCGGGTTTACCACTACTAAGCGGAGAGCAGGGGTATGATGGAGAACATAGTAAGTCTGGGTGAATTGGAGTGCAGCCTGCGTCGCACTCTGGGTGGCTACGCAGGTTAACTCGAGCTCAGAGGATCGATGGTACACTCGGGTAGTGTGTCGATCGAGCTTGAGTTGGAAGCCATGAACCCCGGTCCCTGATGGTTCCACCTTATCAACATTATGTACGGTTCTTGAACCGTCTCCTCGGAACACCTTAAGCATTAGGAGGAAGAAAGAAGTATACGCTCCGTGTATGCTTGGCACTAGAGCACGGTAGATGCGTAACTACATACGAGTACTAAGGGTTGAGTCCGAGACTAGTGCAGAGTCGTATGTAGTAATCCCTAGCCATAAGTGAACTTCGCTGCATAGGTGCGATGCACCGGGGTATGTTGCGAGTTGACTAGTTGACTTTGCTAGAGGTACCCTCCGGTGGCCTCAGTTAATAGTAGGCAACTAGTAAAGATAACTTAAGAAGTGGCCGCTAGGTATCGCACGCTAGAAATGGTCAAAATAAGGAGTCGGGGCGTTTTGGTAAAAACCTCACTCTGCCGGACCTCACTGTTGGCCGACCCTAGTGGTGTGACACCTTGCTAGGGCCGGCCCTATGATGTAGGGATAAGAATCCCTCATCTATACGGCCGGCCATATAGATAGGGATGGGGCGATAAAAACGGATAAAGTCGAGCCCTAAAAAGTGGGAAAACGGATAAATACGCGGAGAGATAAAAAGGAGATAATGGAGAGATAATGAGAGGGGGTCATTATCCCCTTGGATCCTTATCCAAGGGGGTTGGCCGGCCCTATAAAAGGACCTATGGGGTGCCGGCCCCATGTGCTAGAAAATCCGAACCCCCCCTCCTCTCATCTCTCTAGTTCTCTCCCGTTTCATCTCCCGTTTCCCGCTTGCTACTTCGTCTTCCTCGCGTGGAGTTCTGAAGAAGGAGAAGGGTCGTTCTTCGGAGGCACTCAGAGATCCGAGAGCGACGTTCCGTGCATCGTGTGAGATCGGGTGAACAAGAAGGTAACATCTCCATTCGTACCGTCGGCATCTTCGCGAACGATCTTCCGTCTCCATCGAAAAAGAAGACAATTCTCCGCGGTTAAAAGATCCGTACGAAAGGTATGTGTAATCTAACATGTAGATCTAGCGAGCATTATGATTTGCATGCATGCTAGTTAATCATTACGCTAGATTGCCGTTAGGGGTTTTTTCGATTCTCGTGCATACACATGCACACATATGTAGATTAGTTTCAAAGAAAGTTTAAATCGTGTAACGTGCACCATGAACGGTCTTTCGACCGCCAAATCGCTTCCGCTGTGAGCCTCTGACCCGGATTAACATCCAACAATTGGTATCAGAGCCGCATTAGTGGTGTGCATTTCACGTTTTTTCATGAAACCAACATGTGTGCGCATGATGAATGCATGAGATCATCGGGGTTCTTACGCTTAGATCATGCATATGTATAGATTGTGCTTGTTCTATTGATCATTCTTGCAGGGCGCCGCTATAAAAAATCTAGATCTATGTTTGTGCTTGCTACCGGAGGTCGGACCCCGAGTTAGCAATTATCTGGATTTGGTTTCTGTGTGTGGATATGTAATTGAGCCTTAGATTGGGCGAGTGATGGGGGTTGACCATCCTCGGTTTCCCATGGCCTTTTCCTAGGTGTGTTTTCTTTTCTTTCTAGGAAATTGTGTACGAGCGAGCACTTGCTCGAAGCGTACTAGACTTTTTCAGTTACAGATCGAGAAGAAAATTGTGCCAAAGAAATCCACCATCGGGAGCGGAAGCGGAACCCTGGAGGATGAAGACGATCCGGCAAAGTGTTCGCGAGCGCGACGGAGGAGCCGGACCGAGGAACCTTGCGAAGAAAGCTAGAGGCCTGCGCTGTGCTAATTAGGTTCAGGGGTCGGACCCTGAACTTAATTCAGTTTTAATGGTTGCTTTCTTTAATTAGTTCTTTATGCTTCATATCGAACCCCGATGAGATAATGTGATTATCAGTTTTCAGAGGGATGCCTTTCCCCTCCGGTCCAAGCGACTGTTTGAGGATAGGATCCCGCTAGATGACGCCTATTATTTAGTTGACTTTTGATGTTAGTGGGATCCCATCACATATGGTTATGCCACCATTAGGAGAGCACCCGACAAGTCGGATGTGCCTATTTGGCCAGCATCGAAATCAAAGATGAGATGGAGATCCATTGAACATCAATTGTCAAATCTATAATCAAGGCGCCATGACTAGTGGGAGTCCTTTCCAGTGAGTCTGACTCTAGGATTAGCTCCAGAGCATTAGCGTGATAACCAATTTTGCAAAGCATCGATATTCTTGGAATATGTAATGTGACCCTTGAATGGAGAAATCCACTTGAGGCAGGGACTATGATATTCCGAGAGTGATTAATGCTAGGCGAAGGGCTTGAACGCTAGTGGGAGCATGGTGTGACCAGGGTCTAGTATTTAGGAGGTCGCTACCTTTGCATTTGCATAAATTCATACTCGCAAAATAACCCTCAGAATTATAAGGGATGCAAGAGAGGACTTTTATAAGATCCTCTGGCCTCCACGGCCAGTCGTTTTGTGTTTGGGTGGGGATGCATAACTTCACACCCCCTAGGGTGGGAGCTGTGTGTTTCCATGCCAAATCACTTAATGACCTCCCTGAGGATATGGCGATTACGGGGCCAGGAGAGAAGGGCTTTTCATCCCACCCTAGTGGGGGCCGCATGAACTCCCGTGTCGTAATTGCTTAGGATCGTGGGTAAGCATCCTAAGTACACGTGAGGTATTCGTTGCGAAGACAACGGTGATCATGTGGTACTGGCCGAAAGATAACCATGGTCCATCACAGCCCTTAGTTGGCAGATTTGGATAGGGTCAAGGAAAAGGCCCGTGTAAGCGGATTGACGCTGTATGATGCCCCCTAGGGCAGGTACAGTCGATTCCGAGATCTTACATACATGGTTAATTAATCCATGGTAATGACTTCGCTTGAGGGTAGCGTTGACATATGGATATAATTAGCTTGTTTTAAAAATCCATAAAATAAGTTTTTTAATGCATACTCATTATTCAATCTTTATTTTCAGATGACTAAGTTAGACCCCCTGTCCGCTATCCTAAATGACCACAAACTTACCGGTCCCAACTATGAGGACTGGAAGCGCAACCTGTACCTGGTCCTAAGGATTGGTAAACATATGTCAGCCCTTAATGACCCTGAGCCAGATTTGCCCGGACCCAATGCCACAGAGGCACAGTTAAAGGCATTCACTGACTGGAAGGAATCTAATGAGATATGTAAATGCTATATTATAGCATCCTTGCAAACAACTCTGCAGAAGCAAGTCGAGGAGATGCCCGACGCTTCTGACATGATGTTGTATTTGAAGGAGATGTTTGAAGGTCACAATCGCGTTACGCGATACCTTACCATCAAGAAACTCGTCGGCACTAAGATGTCCAATGGGACGCTGGTTCGGGAACACATGATGAAAATGTTTGGGTTCCAGAACGAACTAGCTACCATGGACATTGTGCTAGAAGGCGAGGTGATGACAGACATCTTCCTCTCGTCACTGTCTGGAGCCTTTGAAGGCTTTGTCACCAACTTTAATTTGAACAAGTTGGCTATGATAAATGCAGAGCTTCTGGGAGCTCTCCAGGCAGCTGAGGATGGCTTCAAGCAGAAGGGCGAAGCACTTCACGTGCAACGCAGATCCTTCAAGAAGCCTGGTAAACCTCAGGGCAAGAAACATAAAAGGAAACCTAAGTCACTGCCTGTGCAGGACTCTGATGGAGCCTCTGGGTCTGGAGAATCAAAGAAACCGGGCACGAAGTGCTTCCGGTGTGGCCAGAAGGGTCATTGGAAGAAGGACTGCAAGAAGCCTCAGAATGCTGGTGAAGGTAATCTACAACTCTTAGTTGTTGAATCGTTTCTTTCAAGTAATAGTACTTTTGCTAGTTGGATTGTGAATACTGGATCCACTAACCATGCCTGTAACTCTCTTCAGGGGTTTCGGGAAAGCAGAAGATTGCTTGATGGAGAGGTGACCTTGAGCATGGGAACTGAGGCCGTGGCTGCTGCTGAAGCTATTGGAGACGTTAATCTTAGTTTTTCGAATAATAAGACTTTGACTCTTAGAGATGTCTTTTATGTACCGTCCTTGAGACGTAACTTAATTTCTGTTTCTTCTTTAGTTAATGAAGGTTATTCAGTTTATTTTGATGCTTCTGGTGTGTCGTTTAAACTGAATGGAACTTTTATAATAAGAGGAATGGTTCAGAATCATCTCTATGTTGTAAGTCCTAAATTTGAAAAAGATAACATAATAACTTCAGCATTTAATATTAATTCATCTAAGCGTAAGAATCCTTCGGAAAATTTAACCCACCTGTGGCACTTACGACTTGGGCATATTGCCTTAGATAGGATCCATAGAATGGTGAAGGCCAGGCTTCTGAAAACAGATCCTACGGAGATCCTTCCCACCTGTGAATCCTGCCTGGAAGGCAAGATGACCAAGAGGTCCTTTAAAGGCAAAGGAGTAAGAGCTACTGAGGTGTTAGAGTTAATCCATTCGGATATGTGTGGACCCATGAACGTCAAGGCGATAGGAGGCCATGAGTATTTCATCACATTCACTGATGATTACTCAAGATATGGTTACATTTACCTGATGCATTGGAAGTCGGAATCCTTTGACATGTTCAAAGAGTTCAGGGCTGAAGTAGAAAAACAGACAGGTAAATATATAAAAACCCTTCGATCTGATCGAGGAGGTGAATACCTATCTGACGAGTTCCTAGGGTATTTGGTGGAGCATGGGATAAAATCCCAGTTAACTGCTCCAGGTACCCCACAACAGAATGGAGTTTCCGAGAGAAGGAATCGAACCTTGTTGGACATGGTTCGTAGCATGATGAGTTACGCCAGTTTACCAATGACCTTTTAGGGATATGCCCTACAAACAACAGTTTATATTCTGAATCATGTTCCGTCTAAGTCAGTGCCTCAGACCCCTAGAGAACTGTGGTCAAAGCGAAAGCCATTGATACAGCATTTCAGAATATGGGGATGCCCTGCACATGTGCGAAAGGATAAGAGGGAAAAGATGGAATCTAAAACCAGAGTATGCTTATTTGTAGGGTATTCTAAGGAGACCAAAGGTGGTCTATTTTATGATCCTGAAGAAAAGAAGGTGATCGTTTCTACGAACGCCTATTTCCTAGAACAGGATTATATTATGGACCACAAACCTACTAGTAAGGTAGTTCTGGATGAACTGCTGGGTACTAGTTCAGATAGCACATCCGAAATCATAGTGGGAGCTGACATTACAGATAATAATATACCAGATACTGTAGAACCTGTTAATCCTGTAACACCACCACCACCTCGTCACAGTGGGAGAAACATCAGAGCTCCTGACAGATACTATGGAGAAACCTTATTGGTTGATCCAGAGGGTCAGGAGGATGACCCACTGAGCTACGATGAGGCAGTGGGAGCTTCTGACAGCTCTGACTGGCAAAAGGCTATGGAGGCAGAAATTGCATCAATGTCCCATAACGCTGTCTGGACTCTTGTTACACCATCATCCAATATTAAACCTATTGGGTGTAAGTGGGTGTATAAAAGGAAGAGAGGATCTGATGGAACAATTGAGACTTATAAAGCTAGATTAGTTGCCAAGGGTTATACCCAGAGAGAAGGAATCGACTTTGACGAAACCTTCTCGCCGGTAGCTATGATAAAGTCTATTCGGATCCTCCTATCCATTACAGCCCATTATGACTGGGAGATCTGGCAAATGGATGTCAAGACAGCATTCCTTAATGAAAATTTGGAAGAAGACATTTATATGATGCAGCCACCAGGTTTTGAGTCAGAGGGTCAGGAACATCTAGTTTGCAAGTTGCAGAAGTCCATTTATGGACTAAAGCAAGCATCTAGAAGTTGGAACATCCGTTTTGATCAGGCAATCCAGTCATATGGATTTACTCAAAACGAGGATGAACCATGTGTATACAAGAGGAGTGATAAGACTACAGTGATATATTTGATACTTTACGTAGACGATATTCTACTCATTGGGAATGATGTAGGAACATTGTCAACGGTAAAGGTTTGGTTGTCAACACAGTTCGATATGAAAGACCTAGGTGAAGCGAGTTATGTTTTGGGGATCAAGGTAACACGTGATCGCCAGAACAGGATTCTCTCGCTATCACAGGCTGCGTATATAGATAAGGTTATGGCTAGATTTGACATGCAAAACTCCAAGAAGGGTTTTGTGCCATTTAGACATGGCATAAAACTGTCTAAGGATCAATGTCCTAAGACACCTGAGGAGAGAGCAGAAATGCAAAAGATACCTTATGCTTCGGCATTAGGTAGTCTAATGTATGCTATGCATTGTACAAGGCCTGATATCTGTTTTGCAGTAGGAATGATGGGTCGGTTTCAGTCGAATCCGGGTCCAGATCACTGGACAGCTGTGAAGTGTATACTCAAGTACCTTCGTAGAACAAGGGACTATGAGTTGGTTTACACTGGACAAGAACTGACGCCGATTGGATATACAGATTCTGACTTTATGTCAGATTTGGAATCCAGGAAGTCGACATCAGGTTTTGTGTTTATGCTAGGAGGAGCAGCGGTTAGTTGGCAGAGTGTGAAGCAGAAATGCATCGCAGACTCTACCACAGAGGCTGAGTACGTTGCAGCGTGCGAGGCAGCCAAAGAGGCGGTATGGCTCAAGACATTCCTTACGGATTTAGGGTGCGTACCAGAGGCCCAGTTACCTATTGTGCTTTACTGCGACAATAGTGGGGCGGTAGCACAAGCAAAGGAGCCAAGACATCACCAAAAGGGGAAGCACATTGAGCGCAAGTTCCACTTGATTCGGCAGTTTCAAAAGCAAGGGCGAGTAGCGGTGACACAGATTGCATCTACAGATAATATTGCTGATCCTTTCACAAAGGCAATACCTACCAAGGCATTCGAGCGACATGTGGACGCGATGGGAGTCAACCGTTTTGCTTAGCTAGACCAAGTGGGAGATTGTTAGGATTGATGTGTTCTAAGCTTGTAAAACTTTATGTTTTGGTCTAATAAAGATTGATAGTTATTAATATATGAGATGCATATAGGTGCGTAACATAGTTACGTGTTCTTTAGGGAACAGAGAGCCATGGTTATATGGTAATCCACTGAGTTGAAGACTAAGTGGATTGGTCCCGTATAACCTAAATATGTTCGCAGCTATGATCAGGTTGGTCGCCTCATCATGGTAAGCTGTTGGCGATGACAGTTCATGGAATGTCTTCACCATGGTCATCACCAAGCACAGTGTCTGTGGCTGAACGGAACTAACACGGTGTACAGATCAGTGAGCAGACACTGGTACACTAAGCCGTGTTTCTGCTTAGGGTAAAACGGTCCTAAACCCTGAGGAACCACGACTGATGGACTAACCAGTTGCGTGGTGGTTTGGCGCACCAATGTGTGAGGGTCCATATGCAGTGATCCAAAACCACGGTGTACTGGGTTACCCGGCTGGCGTTGCATTAGCGTGTCACTCCTGCAGGCCATCCACACCCCTGATGGGAGGTGCGTTCCTTGGTGTGACTTACACTATACCAAACCCAGGCCTGGTGGTCATCAGTTTGACTGTTGACCGGGTTCGATTACTCGACGGGGTAATCAGAGGTACGATGTATAGGTCAACCTGGAAGGAACCAAGTCATATGATCATTCGAGTCTGACGGTAGTCTTCACCGCTCGAAGTGAATCATGGCATCAAGTGGAGGGACAGCGGGTTTACCACTACTAAGCAGAGAGCAGGGGTATGATGGAGAACATAGTAAGTCTGGGTGAATTGGAGTGCAGCCTGCGTCGCACTCTGGGTGGCTACGCAGGTTAACTCGAGCTCAGAGGATCGATGGTACACTCGGGTAGTGTGTCGATCGAGCTTGAGTTGGAAGCCATGAACCCCGGTCCCTGATGGTTCCACCTTATCAACATTATGTACGGTTCTTGAACCGTCTCCTCGGAACACCTTAAGCATTAGGAGGAAGAAAGAAGTATACGCTCCGTGTGTGCTTGGCACTAGAGCACGGTAGATGCGTAACTACATACGAGTACTAAGGGTTGAGCCCGAGACTAGTGCAGAGTCGTATGTAGTAATCCCTAGCCATAAGTGAACTTCGCTGCATAGGTGCGATGCACCGGGGTATGTTGCGAGTTGACTAGTTGACTTTGCTAGAGGCACCCTCCGGTGGCCTCAGTTAATAGTAGGTAACTAGTAAAGATCACTTAAGAAGTGGTCGCTAGGTATCGCACGCTAGAAATGGTCAAAATGAGGCGTTGGGGCGTTTTGGTAAAAACCTCACTCTGCCGGACCTCACTGTTGGCCGACCCTAGTGGTGTGACACCTTGCTAGGGCCGGCCCTATGATGTAGGGATAAGAATCCCTCATCTATAGGGCCGGCCATATAGATAGGGATGGGGCGATAAAAACGGATAAAGTCGAGCCCTAAAAAGTGGGAAAACGGATAAATACGCGGAGAGATAAAAAGGAGATAATGGAGAGATAATGAGAGGGGGTCATTATCCCCTTGGATCCTTATCCAAGGGGGTTGGCCGGCCCTATAAAAGGACCTATGGGGCGCCGGCCCCATGTGCTAGAAAATCCGAACCCCCCCTCCTCTCATCTCTCTAGTTCTCTCCCGTTTCATCTCCCGTTTCCCGCTTGCTACTTCGTCTTCCTCGCGTGGAGTTCTGAAGAAGGAGAAGGGTCGTTCTTCGGAGGCACTCAGAGATCCGAGTGCGACGTTCCGTACATCGTGTGAGATCGGGTGAACAAGAAGGTAACATCTCCATTCGTACAGTCGGCATCTTCGCGAACGATCTTCCGTCTCGATCGACAAAGAAGACAATTCTCCGCGGTTAAAAGATCCGTACGAAAGGTATGTGTAATCTAACATGTAGATCTAGCGAGCATTATGATTTGCATGCATGCTAGTTAATCATTACGCTAGATTGCCGTTAGGGGTTTTTTCGATTCTCGTGCATACACATGCACACATATGTAGATTAGTTTCAAAGAAAGTTTAAATCGTGTAACGTGCACCATGAACGGTCTTTCGACCGCCAAATCGCTTCCGCTGCGAGCCTCTGACCCGGATTAACATCCAACAGGTTACACGTGATCAACAATTATCACAACTGATCATCGGTTAGAACAACCCTTTGGGTTGGTAACCTTATCACCCTTCCTCAAGCGATGGGTCGGTATGGACCATGAGTTTGTCACGAAGAAGTCGAAAACAAGATGTATAGAGGACCTTTGTAAAAATGTCAGCAACTTGATCAAATGTTGAAATATGGTGGACTCTGAGCAGCTTGTTGACAACTTTTGTAGGTGCAAATTTTGGCAGAAGTTTACCAGCTACCACGGGACCCACCGGCCCTGCCTGGTGGGCCCACGGAGACTACCACGGTACCCACCGGCCCTGCCTGGTGGGCCCACGAAGACCACCGCAGGACCCACCGGCCCTGCCTGGTGGGCCCACGGAGACTACCACGGGACCCACCGGCCCTGCCTGGTGGGCCCACGAAGACCACCGCAGGACCCACCGGCCCTGCCTGGTGGGCCCACGGAGACTACCACGGGACCCACCGGCCCTGCCTGGTGGGCCCACGAAGACCACCGCAGGACCCATCGGCCCTGTCTGGTGGGCCCACGAGGACCACCGCGGGACCCACCGGTCCTGCCCGGAAGGCCCACAAGCCTGTGGAATCCCCCAGAAGACGATAGCGGGGCCCGCTAGCTTTACCTGGAGTATCCCCAGATACGACAGCAGAAAACCGCCATTTGCCCCGGAATTCCTCCCCGGAAATCCTATAAATAGCAGAGCCTTCGAATGTAAAAGGATCGAATTCTCAGTGATAAAACCAGAGCTCTGGGATTTCCAAACTTCCCATCTTCCACCTCTCTTTGATCTTCTTTTTCTCTCAAAGAGATCAGAGTTTTCAGTGATACTCGGCCTGTCGAGATCACTCCAACATAAGTGTTAGTGAATTCGGGTTGCTCCCTATAGCACGGAGACGTAGGCTTCGGCTGAACTCCGAGATCATATCTCTTGTGTCAAACTGTCTCTCTGTTTATATATCAAAAGTTACAACTTCAATCAACAGACCGTCCAACGATCTTCGACGTCAACATCAAACTTCAATTGACTGGTGAGGCGAGGTCTTCGGGTCGGCACGAAGATTTTCCCCCACAGTTTGGCGCCGTCTGTGGGATCCGATCAAAAAGTCCAACTCTCCGTTACTACTTGATCGGTTGAACCTACAACTGATCTTGATAGTCAAACTTCCTCGCCCTCTCGGTTGATCAGACAACTGAACGGCACTCTCGTTGCACCTTTCGCTCTCTGAATGGCGAGGACGAAACATCAAGGTCAACCAGAAAGAAGTAACACTCAACAACAACCTCGTCCTGAGACTCGTTCAATGAGTAAAGGCTCAACTTCGGACAACCCCTTGTTGTTCCTGAGATGGGGGTTCGCTCAGGGAGTGGGAGATCTGTCGATCGACCTATCGCCCACCCCGCGCGATAATCAATTGGGCAAACAACACCCGCTCCTGCTGAAGACCCTCCATCGACCTACCAAATTTCTGCAGTCGACTTCCTATTGCTCCAATTGGCGAAGCAGAACGCCACCCTCACTGCTGAGAGGGATGCTCTAAAGAAAGCAGCTTCCGAGGCTGGGATCGCTCTACCTATTCCCTCTGCAAGCGAGAGGGTCGATCTTCCACGACATTCAATCCACTCCGAACAACGGAGGTCAATGGGTACTACTGCCCTCGAGAGGATTCGACGTGATCCAACCCCCTCTGCTGCCCCCTGGAAGCAGAGTGTTTGGGATCGCCTCGAAGATGAGTCATCCCAATCTTCTTCTGGCCGCAACTGCGACAAGAGAATACCTTCGAAGCTCAACATACCAAGGAGGCATCAGATGAAAGGCGCTCCTTCAAAGAGTCGAGTTTCCCCTTCCATCCCACTTCAGCGTGGGTTTGGATCGGACCTCCGACATCGACTTCAACCGGAAAATACTTCGATGCCTGAGCAAGACCTTGCGATCTTGCCTCTTGACTCACCTCTAGGTCAAGGACATGGTCGCAGGGATGGCTATTCTTCTGCCGGACCTCTACATCGAAGTCTCTTTGAGACAACATTTCCAAGGGGATGGAGAACTCCTGTCCTCCCCAAATTCAACTGCGTCCGAGGAGATCCTACTCTCCACATTCTCGTATTCAAGCAAGCTTTAACACCGCACGAAGAAGAAAACAATGTGCTCTGCCGCACCTTCGCAGGAAGTCTCGATGAGCCGTCGCTCGACTGGTATCACAATCTCCGAGCTGGATCTATTACCCAGTTCGATGTTTTAGCTAAACTCTTCGTGCAGCATTATCAGCTCAATCTAAAGCCCGAGAAGAAGCTCGACTCTCTATATCGGCTAAGGATGGGTGCTGACGAGACTCTCCGAAGTTTCACTAGGAGGTTTCGCAACGAGCATGCTGCCCTCTCTGGAAGACATCTGGATGATGAAGCCATTATGTTGGCTTTCCAGAACGCTCTCTGCTTCGATCTACACATCTACAACGACTTCATCCGTAATCCCCCTCCTTCTCTGGGTGCTATGTTCGATCGAATCCAGAGAGAGATCGAGGTCGAAGATGATCAAGTCGCTCGTAAAGGGCGAGAAACAAAACGAAGGCCTGCGGAAAGAGAAGCTCCTAAGTATGCCGCTAAGGCTCACAACGCTGAGGCAGCAGCCCCTCCAGCCAACAAACGATCAAAGAATGATGGGCGTCGATCTCCAACGAAGACCACTTTCAACGAGTGGAATATGCCGGTCGAATAGATACTCGACCGCATTCAACATGAGGAGTTCGTTCGGAGGCCCAACCCTCTTCAGCCGAACTCGAAATTTACAGCTGATAAAACAGTATATTGCGACTTCCACCGAAGTCACGGCCATTCCACCGATCGGTGTTTTCGGCTGAAGTTCCATCTTGAAGACCTATTACGAGAAGGCCATCTTCAAGAATTCGTCAAAGGCGGACATGATCAACGCCGAGCCTCTGCGAAGGGGAAAGAAGTATGTTGGGTACATCAAATCTCCTCCAACCGGCAACTAATCTCTGTGAAAGCCAATATCTTTGGCATTCACGGATCATTGCACAATCAATCAATAACCGGGAAAGAAGTGGATCGACAAGTTCGACGCATCTTCCATGCTCGTGCTGCAGCAAACAAGGAAGACACTTGGATCGAGAAGCCCATCGAAGGTTTGGCTTGGCCCTCTATCGTCTTCAATGACGCAGATCTTCAAGGAGTTCACACTCCCCATCGAGACCCTCTTGTCTTGAAACTCCTCATCGACGGAAGCACTGTCAACCGGATCCTCATTGACACCGGAAGCTCCATCGACATTATGTTCTCAGACTGCTTCAAACGTCTAGGACATAAGTATCAAAGCCTCGACGTCGTCCCGACCGTGATCACCGGCTTCAACGGCGAACAAAGCATCACGGTGGGCGAGTCCAGATTTACCATCGACCTCAGCCGAGAGACTTGAGTCTCGGTGAGGTTTGCAATCGTCGAAGGAATGTCTAGCTACAACACCATTCTTGGGCGGCCATTCCTCCACCAGATCAATGCCATCTCCTCTTCTTATCACCAACTTCTCAAGTTTGCAACAGGAGAAGGCATCGTCTGCATTCGAGGTGATCAACAAGCTGGAAGGTCTTGTGAGGCTGCTGCGGCTAAAATAGATCGAAAGATCAACATTGCTCCTCTAAAGCGGCCACGAGATGAAGCTGGTCCCTCTTCCAAATAGCAATCAAAGGAGATTCCGCTGACCGAACCTCCACCAATCGAATGGGAAACATCACCTTCAATTGAAGAAATCATCCCTATCAACATTGGCAGTGGAGATCTCCCTCGACAAATATTTATTGGTACCGGTCTTAGCGACGCAGAAGCGCAAGACATGGTATCCTTCCTCCAGTCCAATATCGACGTCTTCGCCTGGTGTTTCGAAGACATGCCTGGTATCAATCCGGATGACGCTTGTCACCGACTTGCAATCAAAGAAGAAGTGAAACCTGTCAAGCAAAAGCCACGCACCATCCGGCCAGAGCTGCAAGTTGCTGTTCAAGAAGAAATCACCAAGCTACTCGCAGCAGGCTTCATCCGAGAAGTAGAGTATCCTACCTGGATCTCTAACATAGTTGCTGTTCCAAAGAAGAATGGGAAAGTCAGAGTCTGCATCGACTTCACCAACCTCAACAAGGCTTGCCCCAAAGACCCATTCCCCATGCCAAGAATCGATAGACTCGTCGATGCCACTGCTGGCCACGAGCTATTATCTTTCATGGATGGGTATTCTGGATACAACCAAATTCCACTTCATACAGACGATCAAGAGAAGACTTGCTTCGTGACTAGCCGAGGTCTCTACTGCTACAACGTAATGCCATTCGGCCTCAAAAATGCTGGTTCCACCTATCAACGGTTAGTCACAAAAATGTTCGAAGATCAGATCGACCGCAACGTCGAAGTCTATGTCGATGATCTCCTCACCAAGAGTTTCATTCGGAGCAAGCATCTTTCTAATCTGGCAGAAACCTTTCAAGTTCTTCGAAAATATCGTATGAAGCTCAATCCAGCCAAGTGCGCTTTCGGAGTTCAATCTGGTAAATTCCTGGGTCATCTTGTAACCAGGAGGGGTATTGAAGCCAATCCTGATCAAATTCGAGCTATCCTCGACATGCCATCACCTACCAATCGAAAGGAAGTGCAGCGCCTCACTGGAAGACTTGCTGCCCTCAATCGGTTCATCTCAAAGTCTTCTGACAAATGTAAACCTCTCTTCGACAAACTACGAAAGGCGGATACTTCAGGGTGGAGTCCAATTTGTGAAGAAGCATTTCAAAGCATCAAGAAATATCTGGTGCAAGCTCCTATCTTGACGGCTCCACTTCCACAAGAAGACTTATGGCTCTATCTCGCCGTAACCAATCAAGCAATCAGTGCAGTCTTAGTCAGTAGAAGAGAAGGCTTCGAGCATCCAGTCTATTATATCAGTCACACTCTTCTCCCGGCTGAAACTCGCTATTCAAAAACTGAGAAGGTCATCCTAGCCTTACTCACTGCATCGCGTCGCCTTCAACCATACTTCGTCTCTCACCAGATCACTGTCATTTCAGAACATTCGCTCAAAGATATCATTGACAAAGCTGGTCGAGCTGGTCGAATGACCAAATGGGTGATCGAAATGAGTTCCCTGGGGATTCAGTTCGAATCTCGCACTTCTATTAAAGATCAAGCTATTGCTGATTTTCTAGCTGATTTTCCAGTTGAAGACCCCATCACTTGGGAAGAAGATGTCGATATGTGCTTGGAAGATGAGGACAATACTTCGATCAACCTTGCAACAAAAATTGATCCAAATCTCGAAGCTACTGCTGCAACTCCTCCATGGAAACTTTATACTGATGGAGCTTCAAGTTCGATCGGTTCGGGAACTGGGATAGTCTTGGTGTCCCCCGAACTTGATCATCTCCAGGAAGCCACTCTCCTCGGATTCACTGCCACCAACAACGAAGCCGAATACGAAGCACTCATTTCTGGACTCGAGATGGCGAAATCCCTGGGGGTAGATCGAATTATCGTCTACAGTGACTCCCAATTGATCATAAGGCAAATCAATGGAGAGTACACAGCTCGCGAAGAAAGAATGCAACTCTATTTGGCTTTAGTACGACTTCTTCAGCAACGTTTTATTGATGCTGAATTCATTCAAATCCCCAGAGCAGAGAACCGAGAAGCAGATGCCTTAGCCAATGCTGCCTCCGTCCTTGGAGACTCACTCGGAGAAAGACAAATACAGATAGATTATCAAGAAATGCCCAAGACCACCCCCGATCAACAGGTCCTTACTACTACAAAAGAATCTGGGGGTGGAGATCAACTTGAAGACTGGAGACGATCAATCTTTGATTTCTTCAAGCATGACAAAATGCCGGAAGATCCAAATCAAGCCCGAAGACTTCAAAGGAAGCTCCCATGCTACATTCTGCAAGGTGAAGATTTATATTTCAAATCTCACAACGGGATGTTGCTCAAGTGCCTTGGTCCCGAGCAAGCACTGGCAATCCTAATTGATATCCACTCTGGAACTTGTGGGAATCATTCGGGAGGAAGATCTCTTGAAGCCAAGACGAAACTACAAGGGTACTACTGGCCAACAATGGCAAGGGATGCTCAACAAGTTGTTCAAAGATGTGGGCCATGCCAAAGACACGCTCGAGCTATTCATCTCCCTGCAGATGAGCTTCATCAACTATCAAGTCCCTGGCCATTCCATCAATGGGGGTTAGATTTCTTGGGTCCTTTCCCTCCAACTCCAAGCAAGAAGAAGTATCTACTGCTGGCCACGGATTATTTCACCAAATGGGTTGAAGCTGTGCCCCTCTTCCGATAGACTGACGACGAAGTGATCAAATTCATTCGACGCAACATCTTCTCAAGGTTTGGTACACCTCAAATTCTTGTTGCTGACAATGGAGCTCAGTTTGACTCCGACAAGTTTCGAGAGTTCTGTCTCAACAACGGTATCAAGTTATTCTATTCAACTCCAAGATATCCTCAATGCAATGGCCAAGCTGAAGCCTCAAATAGAGCCATACTTGGTATACTCAAGAAGAAACTCAACGACAAGAAAGGATTGTGGGAGCAAGTCCTACCTGAAGTTCTTTGGGGGTATCGCACAACTCCGAGAAGATCAACAGGGTTCTCACCCTTTCGTCTAACATATGGATCGGAAGCAGTACTCCCAACAGAAAATATATCAAGTACTTTGAAGACCAAAGCAGTTGGAGAAGGAATCAATGAAGAACTTCGGATCAATGATCTAGACTTCTCCGAAGAATTACGAGATCAAGCATCACTTCGTGTGGCCAAGTACCAACAGAAGATCAAAAGAGCCTACGACAAGAAAATCTACAAGAGACAGTTCCCAGTGGGCAGCCTAGTTCTCAGAGCAGTTTTCTACAACACCAAAGAACACAGCAGTGGGAAGCTTGCTCCCAACTGGGAAGGTCCATATATCGTTGAATCAGTAGGAGGCAAAGGTTCTTACAGACTGGTCACACCAGAAGGAGATAGATTGCCTCGAGCTTGGAATTCCAGACACCTCAAGATGTTCTACCCATGATGTAAATTCTGTGATGAATAAAATTCTCTTTCAAATGTTCAAATGTGCAAGTGTTCAACTTTTCAATTCAAGTTCTAAAGCAGCTTCAAATTCAAGTTATCAGGTCTTTTAACAAGTTTGGGTGTTAGAGTTGCGACTCAACCCCTTACTAGCAAATGTTAAAAACTGACCATATTCAAGTTACCAGGTCTTTTAACAAGTTTGGGTGTTAGAGTTGCAACTCAACCCCTTACTAGCAAATGTTAAAAACTGACCATATTCAAGTTACCAGGTCTTTTAACAAGTTTCGGTGTTAGAGTTGCGACTCAACCCCTTACTAGCAAATGTTAAAAACTGACCATATTCAAGTTACCAAGTCTTTTAACAAGTTTGGGTGTTAGAGTTGCGACTCAACCCCTTACTAGCAAATGTTAAACTGACCTTCAAGTTTCAATGTTCAATTTCAATCAATTTCGATATCGTCTAACAAGCTTGGGTGCTTGAGTTGCGACTCAACCCCTCACATTCAAGTGTTACACGAATTCAAGTTTCAATTTTTAAGTTGCAATAAGTTTGGGTGCTTGAGTTGCGACTCAATCCCTTACATACAAGTGTTGCATGGATTCAAATTCAAATTTCAAGTTAAACAAGTTTGGGTAATCAAGTTGCGACTCGATCCCTTACATTCAAAAGATTGTATCTATGCTAATGCTATCCAGAACATAAGATTCAAAGACATTCAACTCAAGAGACATCCAATTTTTAAACACCAAAGAGATTTCTATTATTATTAAAAATGTGACAAGTACAGGAGCGAGCTATTACATATCAAAAGTTTACAAGCACAACAACTGAAAGGAAGAAAAAGTCTCAAGGCTTGGCCACACTCTGCGCACGCGACTTCTCCCCCTCAGATCCAGCACGAGCTTTGCTCGCCGCTGATGCCTTGGAGGATCGGACACTGGCAACATGGACCCTGAGTGCTTCTGCTGCCTTTTCAGCTGTTTCCCTGTAGCTCTGACACTCACTCCGCATATGCTCCAGCTCCTTCTTATGAGTCTCTGCTGAAGCAGCAAGTTGAGCCTCCAGCTCCTTTATTCGAGCAGCACGATCGAAGCCCAAGTTCTCGATCCTGAAGAATCGCTTCTTCAAATCTTCAAGCTCATGACCCCGGGCCTCGTATCCATTCTGCCAGCCCTTGCTCTCCAACTTTTCCTTGCGAAGGGCCTCGGTCTTGGCCTTCAATGCCTCCTTTTTTGAGGATAGAGCCTCCCTCAGCTTATCCCTCTCCTCGCTTACGACCTCCAGTGCGGCAGATAAGCGGGAGACTTCAGCTGAAGCTTCTTTGGCTCCCGCCTTCATGGAGAGCTTGGTCACGACATTCAAAACTGCTGAATTCTGCAAAAAGAACAAAAGAGTTAGAATTATTCTGAAGATGCAATTCAGATGATCATTCGAGCAAGATGCACTTACCACCAGTTCGAGCCTGTCGAAAGCTTCATCCAGAGTAGCCCCTGGAAGATTGCAGAGTTTCCGGATCACGGATGTGGGGTGGTTGATGTCAACATCACCCAAACTCTTCATCTTCGGGGTCGAGCCAGCAGGCGCACCTGCAATCAACACGAAAGGTCAAAGTGTTAGATTATTTCCAATCTTCAGAGGCAAGAAAATCGAGGCAAGTTAGTACAATTACCTGAGGCTTCAACCCTTGGCTCCTTACCCTTTCGGCGATCGAAACCACCCTGAGGGGTCATTTTCTCCTGAGTAGGGGCCGGCGTTGGCTGAGGTTGAGTAGCTCCATCGCCCACGCGACTTTCCCTCTCCAAATGGATAGGGGAGGGAGCATCCCGGGGAGGTGAGACTCTTTCTTCCTGTGGCCCGCCTGGCTGGATGAGTCCCGCCACCATAGCAGCCACCTCCTCAGCCAGAGACCGAGAGGGGGGTGGGGGTTGTTCAACTTCGATACCCCCGCTCGGGGTTGCTCCTTCGAGGCGGGGTACTTCAGGTGGAATTTGATCGAGGGGTGTGGGGTTGCTTCCAACCCCACCACTCCTCGACAACTTAATTTTGAAGCGCAGCGGCTTCTTCAACTCATCAAATTTATAGGTGGGAACCGCCTTTGGGCCATCACCTTCTATATCGAGGACTTCTTCCATTTGACGGGCTTTAACCTCGTCAATAGGAATAGGAATTGAATCTTCACCTGTTGCACCACCAGTGGGGGTGGGAGGAATTTTTTCCTCACCACCCCCATTCTCACCATCTCCACCAGAGGGGGTGGAAGACAGATCATCCTCGCCGCCCCCTTCCTCGTCCTCGTCATTACCACTGTTGTCGTGGCTGACATTTTCAGTCTCTTCATCTTCCTCGACGCTCCCCTTTTTCTCCTTTTCTTCTTCATCTTCAATTTTCTTCCCTTGGCCTTCATCTTCCTTTTGCTTGATGAGGGTCTTTCTTCTCTTCTTCACTGGGCCTCTTTGGATCACCAGTTTCTCCTCCACAGTGGGCAATCGGCGCCTTGCAGTATAGATTTTCTTCTCGGCCCGAATCTTCCGGATAATCTTGCCCGAATGGGGGTCTTCCTCATAGTCAGAGTATAGGACTTCATTGTCCTCGTATCTATCCTTTGATCGGTGGAGGAGATTGGCCTTGCCATATCTCACGGGGCAGTTGGAGAACTGCTTCCACGACCTGGTTCCACAGGTCAACTCCAGAAATAAGTTATCGATTGCTCCAGCCCTCTCGGAGGTCCAGGCAAAGATGCCTCCCTCGCAGTACATCTTCACTGCGTCATGCACTTCACCTCGGGGGGTATCGGGCACTGAGATGGGTGTCCATGCGCCGGTAACAGAGATAGGCCAATCTGTATACAATTTGTCCGAAGGGACTGTATCAGTTAGCAGGCGCAGTGGAGACACACCGGTCAAATTGTAGAATGGGCTGTCCCTTCTGTAAGCCCATCGATAGTGGAAGAAGAAGTATCCAAGCTCGATCCGAGCGTCTTCACCTTCCGGGATGCTGGAGTAGCACGCCTTCAAGTCCTCTTGAAAATCCGACTCCACGCGGCAGAATGCGTAGATAATTCGCCAGGCGTTTCCAGTGACCTGCCCTGGGCAAAGGCCAGAAGTGTTCAGTAATCTTGCCGCAAAGGGTGGCAACGGTAGACGCAGACCGCAGTTGAGTTGGCCGATGGTTACGATGGTTCCCATGACCTTCTCATTGCTAGCAAAGCTGGTGAAGACGGTCTTCTTATCGATGCCGAATGCAGTCTGAATGCTGGGGAGCGAAGGTTGCACCCTCCCTTCGGTGAAGAAAGAGAGCAATGTCTGCCACTTCTTCAAGACTCTTTGAATCTGTGAACTCGCCACCAGTATTGTATACATACTCGGTTTCCTCTGACAGAGACATGAGCGGGCCCAGAACGAACTGTACTTTAGGGATATGCTCTGGCCTCGATGGCGCTGAAGCAAACCCTACTCCTTGGTGTCTTTTTCCCAGCTGCCCCAGTTCGGCAAGCACAGCCTTGCCCTTGCCGCGGCCGCCCTTCGGAGAGGATGGAACCTCAACAATCTCTTTCCCTTTCCTCTTCGAAGGGACCCCGCCTGACCTCTTCGAGCTTCCAGAAGATGCCATCTGATCGATCAAGTAAAAGCAGAAATCGGGAGCAAAAGCGTCTGGACTTCGAAAAATTTCGGAAGCGTGAGGCAAAAATGACAGCCAGTGAAACTTATATACCAAGGGTGAAACAGGTACGCAAATCGAGGAGACACGTGTCTTCACCATATCAAATCGCGTGTTTTTGTAGGAACACGTGGTATCCATCCATAGCTTGTGCAAAATCAGGCGAACCGTCGGACCAGACGAAACGTCAGACCACCGATCCACGTGAACCAAACGGTCCAAGCAAGCCACCGGTCTGAGTAAACCGGACCACCGGTCAGTCAAATTTCTACTGGATCTGGCAAAAAACCAAAGATTTTTTGCCGATCACTCGAACCTTGACCGGATAATTTTTTACCGATCGGACAAACTTGTCCGATCGGCAAAAATCATTCGATCGGTCAAATTTCTACTGGATCTGGCAAAAAACCAAGGTTTTTTGCCGATCACTCGAACCTTGACCGGATAATTTTTTACCGATCGGACAAACTTGTCCGATCGGCAAAAATCATTCGATCGGTCAAATTTCTACTGGATCTGGCAAAAAACCAAGGGTTTTTGCCGATCACTCGAACCTTGACCGGATAATTTTTTACCGATCGGACAAACTTGTCCGATCGGCAAAAATCATTCGATCGGTCAAATTTCTACTGGATCTGGCAAAAAACCAAGGTTTTTTGTCGATCACTCGAACCTTGACCGATTAATTTTTTACCGATCGGACAAACTTGTCCAATCGGCAAAAATCATTCGATCGGTCAAATTTCTACTGGATCTGGCAAAAAACCAAGGTTTTTTGCCGATCACTCGAACCTTGACCGGATGATTTTTTACCGATCGGACAAACTTGTCCGATCGGCAAAAATCATTCGATCGGTCAAATTTCTACTGAATCTGGCAAAAAACCAAGGTTTTTTGCCGATCACTCGAACCTTGACCGGATAATTTTTTACCGATCGGACAAACTTGTCCGATCGGCAAAAATCATTCGATCGGTCAAATTTCTACTGGATCTGGCAAAAAACCAAGGGTTTTTTCCGATAACTCGAACCTTGACCGGATAATTTTTTACCGATCGGACAAACTTGTCCGATCGGCAAAAATCATTCGATCGGTCAAATTTCTACTGGATCTGGCAAAAAACCAAGGGTTTTTTGCCGATCACTCGAACCTTGACCGGATAATTTTTTACCGATCGGACAAACTTGTCCGATCGGCAAAAATCATTCGATCGGTCAAATTTCCACTGGATCTGGCAAAAAACCAAGGTTTTTTGCCGATCACTCGAACCTTGACCGGATAATTTTTTACCGATCGGACAAACTTGTCCGATCGGCAAAAATCATTCGATCGGTCAAATTTCTACTGGGTCTGGCAAAAAACCAAGGGTTTTTGCCGATCACTCGAACCTTGACCGGATAATTTTTTACCGATCGGACAAACTTGTCCGATCGGCAAAAATCATTCAATCGGTCAAATTTCTACTGGATCTGGCAAAAAACCAAGGTTTTTTGCCGATCACTCGAACCATGACCGGATGATTTTTTACCGATCGGACAAACTTGTCCGATCGGCAAAAATCATTCGATCGGTCAAATTTCTACTGGATCTGGCAAAAAACCAAGGTTTTTTGCCGATCACTCGAACCTTGACCGGATAATTTTTTACCGATCGGACAAACTTGTCCGATCGGCAAAAATCATTCGATCGGTCAAATTTCTACTGGATCTGGCAAAAAACCAAGGTTTTTTGCCGATCATTCGAACCTTGATCGGATAATTTTTACCGATCGGACAAACTTGTCCGATCGGCAAAAATCATTCGATCGGTCAAATTTCCTACTGGATCGATCAAAAAACCATGTTTTTTGACCGATCACCATATTCTTGACCGGTTGAATTTTGACCGATCGGTCAAAATTTGACCGATCGGTCAAATATGGCCGATCGGTCAAAAATTAACCGATCGGTCAAATTTCAACCGATCGGTCAAATTTCCTACTGGATCGGTCAAAAACCATGTTTTTTGACCGATCACCCGATTCTTGACCGGTTGAATTTTGACCGATCGATCAAAATTTGACCGATCGGTCAAATATGGCCGATCGGTCAAAAATTAACCGATCGGTCAAATTTCAACCGATCGGTCAAATTTCCTACTGGATCGGTCAAAAAAACATGTTTTTTGACCGATCACCCGATTCTTGACCGGTTGAATTTTGACCGATCGGTCAAAATTTGACCGATCGGTCAAATTTGACCGATCGGTCAAAATCGACCGATCAATCAAAATTAACCGGTCCGTCCCTTTTTTGTTCTAACACTCGACAAGCTTCTTCTTGCCTTTTGCGACAGGGGGTTGCTATTTTTTGCACCAAATCCAAGCCAGCCAGAACGAACTCTAGCTAACTTGGAGGGGGTAACTGTAGGTGCAAATTTTGGCAGAAGTTTACCAGCTACCACGGGACCCACCGGCCCTGCCTGGTGGGCCCACGGAGACTACCACGGGACCCACCGGCCCTGCCTGGTGGGCCCACGAAGACCACCGCAGGACCCACCGGCCCTGCCTGGTGGGCCCACGGAGACTACCACGGGACCCACCGGCCCTGCCTGGTGGGCCCACGAAGACCACCGCAGGAACCACCGGCCCTGCCTGGTGGGCCCACGGAGACTACCACGGGACCCACCGGCCCTGCCTGGTGGGCCCACGAAGACCACCGCAGGACCCACCGGCCCTGCCTGGTGGGCCCACGAGGACCACCGCGGGACCCACCGGTCCTGCCCGGAATGCCCACAAGCCTGTGGAATCCCCCAGAAGACGGTAGCGGGGCCCGCTAGCTTTACCTGGAGTATCCCCAGATACGACAGCAGAAAACCGCCATTTGCCCCGGAATTCCTCCTCGGAAATCCTATAAATAGCAGAGCCTTCGAATGTAAAAGGATCGAATTCTCAGTGATAAAACCAGAGCTCTGGGATTTCCAAACTTCCCATCTTCCACCTCTCTTTGATCTTCTTTTTCTCTCAAAGAGATCAGAGTTTTCAGTGATACTCGGCCTGTCGAGATCACTCCAACATAAGTGCTAGTGAATTCGGGTTGCTCCCTATAGCACGGAGACGTAGGCTTCGGCTGAACTCCGAGATCATATCTCTTGTGTCAAACTGTCTCTCTGTTTATATATCAAAAGTTACAACTTCAATCAACAGACCGTCCAACGATCTTCGACGTCAACATCAAACTTCAATTGACTGGTGAGGCGAGGTCTTCGGGTCGGCACGAAGATTTTCCCCCACAACTTTCTCCCAAATGAAGTGGTAATCGACTTCGATGTGCTTAGTTCTGGCATGAGACACCGGATTAGAAGCTAGTGAAATTGCAGAAATATTGTCACGCCAAATGAGAGGTAGATAAGGTGGATGGAAACGAAGCTTCTGCAAGAGCATTATCACCTAAGAGATGTCAGCTACAGTAGATGTCTGGCTCCGATATTCTGATTCTGTGGAGGACCGAGCAATAGTGGCTTGTTTTTATGCTGACAAGGAGATAAGATTAGGCCCGAGTAGAATACAAACACCAGATGTTGACCTGCGATCAGTGGCATCCCCAGCCTAGTCCGCATCTGAGTACGCTCGTAATGTGAGCGGACCACGAGAGAACTGGAGACCATAATCAAGGTTACCACGAACATAGCGTAGGATGAGTTTGAGAGCTGTATAAAATGAGTATCAGTGGGGGCATGCATATGTTGACAAATGGAGTTGACAGCAAAGGACAGATCTGGTCGAGTTATTGTCAGATACTGTAGCATCCCAACAAGGCGATAGTAGAAGGTAGGCTCTGAGAAAGGGATGGATGGAATTAATAATTTCTTAGTGGAGACTGGTGTAATCGAGGGCTTGCAGTTGAACATGCCCGCCTGATTGAGAATGTCAATAGCATACTGACGTTGATGTAGAAGCAGTCCTTTTGAATCTAGAATAATTGAGACTCCCAAGAAATGATGTAGTGGTCCCAGGTCTTTGAGAGCAAATTGTTGACCCATTTGCTGAATAAGGAAAGATAGAAACTTTGGATCACTACCTATCAACAAGATATCATCAACATATAACAGTAAAATAGTAATCACGTTTGAGTCATGCTGAATAAAGAGGGAGGAATCATTGCGGCTACTTCGAAACCCTTGGGAGAAAAAGAACTTGGAAAATTCCTCAAACCACGCACGCGGAGCCTGTTTCAAGCCATATAGTGCTTTACGTAGCTTGCACCCGTGGCTTGGTAGAGCCAGATCGACAAAGCCTGGTGGTTGTTGCATGAGGACATGCTCCGAGAGAGATCCATGCAAAAAGGCATTGGACACATCAAGTTGCTTAAGCTGCCAGCCATACTGTAGGGCCAGAGAGAGAACAATACGAATTGTAGGTTGCTTAACCACCGGACTGAAGATGTCATGGTAGTCAATGCCTTCTTGTTGATGAAAGCCCTTCGCTACTAGGCGAGCTTTGTACCTCGAGACAGAACCATCTGGATTGCATTTAATCTTAAAGATCCAGTGAGACCCAATAATGTTGCTAGAACTCGGGGGAGGAACAAGTGTCCAGGTTTTTTACTCCTGAAGAGCCTGGAATTCAGCAGACATGGCTGTACACCAATGTCGATGTTTCACCGCCTCAGAGTAACAAGATGGTTCAAATTTTATAGTGGAGGAGGCAGAGGTGGCTAGCATGCTTGTTGGTAGCTTGAGTTTGGAGATGCCTAATTTGGAACGGGTAACCATCGGGTAAGATGTAGGCGGAGGAGTCGACGGTGCTGACATCGGCAAATCACCAGATGGCGGGATGAGAGCAGACATAGCTGAAGGCGCATAAGCGGAATGCAAAGGGAAGACACCACAACGTTATGGTACTGTGTAGATGTTGCTGCGAGGTCGTGTAGGCAGGTGAGGCAACAAGGAGACAAGCGGTGGTGGAGGGGGTAGGGGACTGGTAGTCTCTACGAAAGTTGTATTAGAGTGCCGGTGGGTAACGAGGGGTGACGGAGTGTCTGACACTGGCCCGTTGGTGCTATCCAGTGTGGAAATAGGCGGAGGCACCGTTAGAGAAGGAGCAGTTGGCGGCATGGGTTGGGTGACTGATGAAGAGGAGAAGACGGGGGGGTAAAATGCCTGGTAGGGTAAGAGGGAATGAGAAGTGAGGGCATGTAGTAATGGTCCAGTATTGTAAAAGGAAAATATACTCTTATGAAAAACAACATGATGGGACACATAAACACGTCCAGTGGTGATATCAAGACAGCGATAGCCTTTTGAGCATGAGCAATAGCCAAGGAAAGCACACCGTGCTGAACGTGCATCTACTTTATGTGTCTTATAGGGACGCAACCAAGGAAAGCAAAAAGACCTGAACACATGCAAAGTGGTGTAATCTGGTGTACGATGAAATAGAATGTCATATGGTGATTTATTAGAGATGACAGGGGACGACATATGATTAATTAGGTAAGTAGCCGTACAAATGGCATCAACCCAATAGATTGGGGGCATCGATGCATGTCGAAGAAGGATGACAGCGGTCTCAATTAGGTGGCGGTGTTTGCGTTCATCAACCCCGTTTTTCTCCAGGGTGTGGGGGCAAGAGACCTGATGAAAGATACCATGAGTAGCAAGTTTAGAGGCAAACGCATGATTGATAAACTCACCACCACCATCAGTGCGAAAAGTTTTAATTTTGACATCAAGAAGATTTTCAACTCGATTTTTAAAGAAGATAAAGACATGAAGAGCATCAGATTTATGCTTCAAAGGAAACAACCAAGTAAAGCAAGAATAATCATCTATGAATATCATATAAAACCGATAGCCAGAGGTCGTTACAATAGAAGAAGGTCCCCAAATGTCCGAATGGACTAACTCAAGAGGATGGGAAACAGTAGAACTAGATAACGGGAATGAGAGTTTATGACTCTTTCCAAATTTACAAGCAACATAACAAAAATCTAAAGGTTGAAGGCAAGTAACACATTTACCATTCTGAAGTTGGCGAAGAACAGCTATCGACGGATGACCTAAGCATTCATGCCCGTGGAAGTATCGATAGTAGAGGCAGTGAGAGCAACCAAGAGGTGGACGAGGGAGAGGATTGACGCTCATGAAACGGGTACAGCTCATGCTTACTGCGCCCATGAAAAAACATCCTCCTCGTGATCTTGTCCTGAACAAAAAAGGCATTCGAATTGAAGATAAGATTGTAGTTATTGTCATGACAAAATTTATGAACGAATATAAGATTGGAAGAGATATTAGGAACATGGAGAATGTGACGTGATGTGATCTAAACTAATCCTAAATTAATGGTTTAATTTGATCTAAATTATAACTCGCAAGTGCACGAATCGCTTTGTAGGAGCGGTACGTATTACGAGGTCGATCCCATAGGGATTGCTAATGAGGGGAGCGGTCTAATCTAAGGTTATTAACTATTTACCTAAGTTACTTAATAAGCAAGATTGTTGATTTGGTTTTATAAGATTGTGATGGAAATAGTAACTAAGCAGTATTAAAGCATGCAATTAACTAATGCAATGCGGTGTGTGGAGGTTCGAATATGGATGAGATACTAAGGCGGTCGAATCCACCGCTAGATCATTATAGATGCTAAGTTTAAATTATGGTGTTCTAAATTTATGCGAGTAGCATGCGGGAAACAAATCCCGTGCTTTCTCGAGATGCGATCGTTAAAGCTTTAATACGAGATTAATGACATAAGCATGATTTAATTTCAAGCATGGAGTAATAAAGCAGAGCATCGATTGTCTAAATAGAGCACAATGGATCAAAGCTAATATAGCAGAGCATCGATTGTCAAGATTAAGCACAATGGATCTAAGCTTTAATTATACAATGAAACTGGGCTTTGATTAACAAGATGACTAACGTTAACTACAAGGCATGCATGACAATACCATGTGAGAACTATTAAATCATCATAGCAAATCCGAAATTAAATCATATATTACCGATGAAAAGCTCGGCATAGAACACATAAAATAAACTAACATCTATTATGATCTAGGGTTTCATCTCGGCCTTAGCATGCAGTTTAGCTAGACATGAGTTTTGTTACATCAAAGGAAAGACTGGAAATAAACGAAGTACAGATCATCATTGAAGATTGCTCCGTGGACTTTGCTTGCCTCGACGCGTTCCTCGATGCTTTCTCTACCTCGGCTCGTTCACGTCGTGGCTTCGATGACGGTGCGATGACGGCTCGGATGGACGAATCACGGATGATGGCGACGGGATGTGGAGGCTTAGGGTTTTGGGTTTGGTCGGGGATGGTGGAAGATGGAGATTGGCTAAAGGAAGGGTTTTTCGGAGGTGGTAGATAGCTAAGGTGGTGGATGATTGGTTCGGTCGTCCAAAAGCCCTCTCCGCTTTGTATTCCCGAGCCCCCTCTATATAGGAGAGAGAGAGAGTCCGGTGGTGAGAGAGAGATAAGGAAAGTTTGAAAGAAAAGAAAGAGAAAGAGAGATGTTCGGCTAGAGAGAGAATCAAGGAGGGAGAGAACGGCTCGCAGCTGGGTTTCCGGTTTTGGGTTTTAGAGAAAGAGCTGTTGTGAGGACTAGAGAGAGAAAGTAGGAAGAGAGAGAGAGAAGTTCGGCTCGCAGGGGGTCTCGGGTTGCTGGGTGTTCGGTGTGCATGAGCTGATGCACGGAACGGCTGTGATCGAGTCGGACGGGTAAGGGTGTAAGGGCTGCGATCAGATTCAGCTGCATGGGATCCGGTTGGGAAAGGAACGGCTGGGATCGGGTCTAGAGAGGGAGATGGAGAGAAACGGAAGAGAGTTAAAGGTGATTGCTATGCGTTGCATGCCATCAGGTTTGGTGCAATGGAGGGCTGTGATCGCATGGGTTCCAAGTGATCAAGGGGTTCTGATGGGTTGCATGCAGGTTGGGTTTAGTTAGGAAAGAGAGGAGGAGAGAGAGCTGGGTACATTGGAGTTGCATGTGATTGAACTATTGGATCGGACGGCTGTGATTAGGTGAGATGGAGAAGGGCCGCTGTGATCGGGTACATGGACGGGGGAAAGACAGAAAAGTGGAGAGCTGGGCTTCCGGGTACAGTGGGTTCATGCATGGGCTTTGTGGATCAGACGGATGTTGATTAAATAGGAAGGCTGTGATCACTTTTGCACATGCATATGCATGCATGGCTGTTGGGAATTGTAAGGGACGGCTGCGATAATGGGGTGGCTATGATGCTGGGTTTGAGAGAGAAAAATAGGGGCAGCGGCTGTGATCGAGTGCATGGACGGGACGCACTACAAGAAATAGGGTCTTTACCGACGGACATTATTATCACCGTCGGTAATAATACACTTTTTACCGACGGTGACAATAATATCCGTCGGTATTATAACTTCAATTTTTTTAATTTTCTGTGCATATTTATACCGACGGTATACATATTTACCGTCGGTAATATACTTTATACCGACGGTAACATATAAACCGTCGGCAAAATGTCATCGTCGTGATATTGTACCGACGGACATTGTAGTTCCGTCGGTATAAACAATGTTACCGACAGCTATAATATCTCCGTCGGCCATATACCGACGGTAATAAAATTTCCGTCGGTAATATTGTCCCGACGAAACTCAGTGTAAAAACCGAGCCTCTGGAAAAAAATAGAAGGGAGAGTTTCGTCGTACTATTTACCGACGGACTTAAAAGTTCCGTCGGTATAACTAATTAGACCGACGGAAATTATATTTCCGTCGGCACTGTACCGACGGTAATTACGTTTCCGTCGGTAAAATGTTCCGACAGTTCTCAGGGTGCCAAACCGAGCCTCTGGGAAAAATTGAGCTTGAAGTTTGGTCGGGATTATACCGACGGAATTTATCTATCCGTCGGTATAATACCGACGGTAATTAAATTGCCGTCGGTAAAATGTCCCGACAGTTCTCAGGGTGCCAAACCGAGCCTCTGGAAAAAATTGAACTTGTTTGTTAGTCGTGGAGTTTTACCGACGGACATTAAGTATCCGTCGGTAAAAAGGTGGATTTGTACCGACAGATATTATTGTGCCGTCGATAAAAGATATTTTTACCGACGGAAGTAAAATTTACCGTCGGTAAAACGCCTGCCATAAGTTAATTTCAGCGATCCCCTCCTAGCCTTCTCTGTTCTATTTCGATCTGAAACTCTCCCCCGGCCCTCTCTCTCTCTCTAAATCTCCCCCCCATCTCCCCCCCTCCCCGGCCTCCCTCCCCCCCTCCCCGGCCCCGTCGCGTCCCTCCGGCCGACCGATCGACCGGCGGTTGGTGAGATCCGGCATCCGTCGTCCCTCCTCCTCCTCGTGGGCATCCGTCGTCCCTCCTCGTCCTCGTGGGCTCCGGCCGGTGAGATCCTCCTCCTCCTCCTCCCCCCGGTGAGCTCCTCCTCCTCCTCCTCCTCCTCCTCGTGGGTGATCATTGATGTGTGGTAGCAGTGGCGGAGCCAGAAATTCACTCCAGTGGGGGCAACCTTTGCTTGGCTTTAAAAGTTTTATCCAATTTCTACTAACAAAGGATTTGAATGGACTACAAAAAAATTCCGCTTTCAGTTCATAGGCATGCAAAAATCTCCCATTGAAAAAAATATTACACAAAAAATCGTGAATAACTATCTAGAGAGGGAGAGAAAGAGAAAGAGAAAGAAATGGCTCCCTAAAGTTTGAAATGTTAGCATATACACCCTTTTGTCAACTATTTTATTTTCTCATTTGGTAATCTTTTATCTGATGAAAACTTAATTGAAAGGGTTAAAATGTAGTTCTTAAACTATTGGGGGGTTAAGTGTCTTTCAGCTAAACTTCAGTGGGCAAAGTGTACTACTCATTGACAAATCAGACCCATCAGATCTCTGAACCAACTCCACTTCATTGGTTGATTATCAACGTGTTGTTGACACTGTACAAATAGCATTAGTTTTTTTTTTTTTTTGCTAATCTCAGTGGGGGCAGCTGCCCCCACTGGGCCTATATTGGCTCCGCCTCTGTGTGGTAGTTGTTTAATAGTTGGGACCGCGGTCAACTAGCTCGAGATGTGCGCGTGCCATGCACCCGAACTGTACGTGCCTTTGTAGAACCAAACAAACGATCCAAAATCAAGACCAGGAAGCCCGTACCACCGGTCACAATGAGGGGCGCACCTGAGTCTGAATCAGGGTTGAGTCAAGCATCAGACTCTGGCTGAATATTTGGCTCACCAAGGCCAAGTAGGTCCACTTGGACGGCCAAACATCTGACGCCCTCGTACAAGAGCCAATTTGTTGGTGGACTCAGACCTATGACCTCTAGAATGCACGACAAACCAACCGCAATGGAAGGTTTACTTTTCACCCCCAACCTCTAACCTGAATACCTAACCAGAATGGCGTGTCATCCAATCACAGCCTGCCAATTGGGGTTTTGTGCAACGGACGGCTGTGATCGGGACGCATCATTATGGTTAAAAGAAATTAAAATTTTTTTTTTCCCAAGAAAGGACAAGAGCATTTTTACTTCCCGACTGGTACACTGTACTTGCTTATGGCTCAATCGGGACGGTCCATGTGGATCATTTAAACGTGAATAACAGGTGCAGCAAGTGTGCAGCCAATGTTGTTCCCGTTTAATTTTGAACCCAAAAGGATGCTATCAAGGGCTGTTGGTTAAGCCAAGCAACTCTGGATATGTCCCAAACGCATATGGCTAACTGGGTTTGTACGTAAGTGGTCTTAATTAAGCTAGAGACGACTCATGAGCATAGTTAAGCAGCTCGACAGTCAGGTCATGGTCACAGGGAATGCCTAGCTAGATGTTAGATAACTATCTTACCCAAAAGCTTAAGATGGTCACGTGATATCAGAGTTTTGGTTTCTGCGAGGTCCTAGGTTCAAATTATGTTGCCTCCATTTGTTAATTTCAGTATTACCCCATCTATTTAATTCTCCACCTACCCGGGAACCGAAACCGAAATTGTGCGGAGTCTTATAACATTGTTTGAAATTATATGTCAGGTGTTGTATAGCCAGATAGACGAAGATGTCTTCGATCGATAAGAGTTGGATGCGTAATTCGAATCGCATGAGCCAAGAGTACAGAGAAGGAGTCAGGAAATTTCTGGATTTTGCATTTGAGCGTCTTGCACCGCTTGATGGAAAAATTGTGTGTCCCTGTATAGACTGCGGAAGGGTGATTAGGAAGGTTCGAGAGGAATGTGAGGTTGATCTGGTAATGCGTGGCATTGACGTTACCTATACCCGTTGGTTCTCGCACGGTGAGGAGCTAGATGCAGTCCCCATGGCAGCTCACGGTGAAACTTCAAACACAGTGATCGCTGATGATAATATTAATACAGACGATGACGATGACATGCAGGGTATGATACATGATTTGCAAGGTGGAATAGGCACGGAAACACCGTCAGGTGATCAGCCCAATATCGAAGCGGACAAGTTCTACAGATTGCTTAAAGATGCCGAACAACCTCTATACCCGGGGTGTGAGAAGTTTTCAAAACTCTCTTTCACTGTAAAGCTTCTTCATTTGAAGTGCCTCAATGGTTGGAGTAATAAGTCATTTAATATGTTGGTAGAGTTGCTGAAAGAGGCTTTTCCTATGGGTGAGACAGTACCGAAATCATTCTACGAGGCGAAGAAGACAATTAAAGATCTCGGTCTGGGTTATGAGAAAATTGATGCATGCGTGAACGATTGTATGTTGTACCGGAAAGAGTACGAACATGCGCGGTCATGCCACATATGCGGAGCAACGAGATATAAAGAGACGGATGCCGAGTCTAGTACCAGTCGAAGGAAGAAAAATGTATCTGCAAAGGTTCTCCTATACTTCCCGCTCAGGGACAGGCTTCAGAGGTTGTTTATGTCATCGAAGACTGCTGAGCACATGAGGTGGCATGCACGAGAACGTACAGATGACGGGATTATGAGACATCCGGCCGACTCTCTGACGTGGAAAGATTTTGATCATACATATCCTGAATTCGCATGTGAAGTTCGCAACGTCAGGTTAGGGCTTGCTAGCGATGGCTTCAATCCCTTTGGGAATATGAGTGTGTCGTACAGCATTTGGCCAGTTGTCCTAGTTCCATACAATTTGCCTCCCTGGATGTGCTTAAAAAAGCCATACACAATGCTCTCCTTGCTCATTCCCGGACCCAGGTCGCCTGGTAATGATATTGACGTTTACTTGCAGCCGTTGATTGAGGAGTTGAACGAGTTATGGGAAGTTGGGGCCGATACGTATGATGCCTCGTTGCGCCAGAATTTTCGGATGCATGCGGCACTTCTATGGACCATCAACGATTTTCCTGCATATGCCAACTTATCCGGGTGGAGTACTAAAGGAAAATTGGCGTGCCCTACATGCAATAAGGAGACAGATTCATTACGATTGAAGAACGGAGGCAAGTTCTGTTATATGGGCCATCGAAGATTCCTTGTTGACGGCCATAAGTGGAGGCAGAACAAAAGAGCTTTCAACGGCAAGAAGGAACTTGCAAAGGCCCCGGAGCAGCTTTCGGGGGTAGAAGTCTTGTGCGAATTGGATCAGCTTGATGCCGTGGCACTTGGAAAAGGTAAAAAGAAGAGAACGCATGAAGATTCAACGCGTGAGCATAACTGGAAGAAGAAGAGTATTTTCTTTAAACTACCGTACTGGAGCAGCCTACTCTTGCGGCATAACTTGGATGTCATGCATATTGAGAAAAATGTGTGTGACAACATTATAGGAACACTGCTGAATCTCGACGGTAAGACGAAGGATAATCTTAAATCTCGTCTCGATCTTAAGGAGTTGGGCATCCGAAAATCACTTCATCCCCAAGAGATTGGGGATAAGTATGTGTTGCCAGTTGCATGCTACACCATGAGCTCACAGCAAAAGGCAGCCTTATGTGCATTCCTACGGTCTGTGAAAACGCCAGACGGTTATTCTTCGAATATCGCACGATGCGTGCAAGAGAACGGCCGGAAGTTGTCTGGATTAAAGAGCCACGATTGTCATGTTCTTATGCAGCGATTGTTATCTCTTGCTATACGTGGGAATTTAACCGAAGAGGTGTCCGGTCCGTTAATTGAGCTCAGCACTTTTTTCAGACAGTTGTGCTCGAAGGTACTTAGAGTGGACCAACTTGAACAGATGGAGAGGGATATTGCGCTCACATTGTGCAAGTTAGAGATGATATTTCCACCTTCATTCTTTGATGTCATGGTGCATTTGACCGTTCACTTGGCAAATGAGGCCAAACTCGGCGGCCCAGTTCATTACCGGTGGATGTATTTTATCGAGAGGTAATCGTCTCGTCTCATTCGCACAATGTATTTGATCGTTCTTGATATATTCATACAAATATTTTTTTCTCAAATTAGGTACTTGCGAACATTGAAATCATATGTTCGTAATAAAAGTCGTCCGGAGGGATCAATTGCTGAAGGATACCTAGCAGAAGAATGTCTAACATTCTGCTCAAGATACCTACATGGTATAGACACGCGATTCAATCAACTTGAGCGGAACTATGACGGTGGTCCAATAGACTTCGATGGGGGTCTGTCTATATTTGCCGAAATGGGTAGACCTGTAGGAGGAGGCAAAACCCGTCGATTGTCTGTAGATGAGATTCAACAGGCACATATGTATGTGTTGCGCCAATGTGATGAAGTGTGGCCATTCATTGAGTAAGCATTTTACGATCATTTACTCATTCTTTCAGTCCATTCATTAAGTATATGTGCTAATTATAATCTAATTCATAACCGGTAAAACAGGAAGCATAAAGCCATCATTAATAATCGGGGTATTCGAAATGCTCCCCAAATTCATGATCGTGAATTCCCATCGTGGTTCGAGAAACACGTAAGTATTCACATCATTACTGAATTTCATTGACATCCATTACCGAACAATAATTATGTGTTCATATCATGAATGTCGTGTGGTTATTATAGGCACAGGAGCTGCACGACAACCACGATCCGCTGATGAATGAGGATCTCTGGCGCTTATCTTGTAGTCCTTTGCAAGACGCAATATCGTACGATGGTTATATCGTGAACGGTTATAGATTTCGGACGAAAGATAGTGAAAAATCACGAAGAACCCAAAATAGTGGGGTTGTCGTCAACGGTGAGCAAGAAGAATTAGAAAATATCGACTTCTACGGCGTCCTCAACGAGATTCTCGAGATTAAATTCCTTGGCCAAAATCGGATCGTATTATTCAAATGCGATTGGTATGATGTTAATAATCGCGGGACTGGTTATAATGTCGACAAATACGGTTTTATCAGCATCAACACTGCCAAGAGATTGAATACCCAATATGAAGATCCATTCATTCTTGCCTCTCAAGCGCAACAGATATTTTATGCACCGGATAATACCTCTCCAGGTTGGCAAATTGTAGTCAGGTCACCACCCAGAGATTTTTACGACATGGGAGACAAGGATGCGGGGGTCGTCGATGATGATTTGGATGCATACCAGAATGATGAGATAATCATTGTCGACGCAGTGCACGACGAAAATGAAGATGTCGACAATATAAACTGGACAGCGAATGCAGATCAAATAATAGAAGAGGGAAGCGATGAGAGTGACAGAGATGAGACAGAAAATGACTAGACCGTATGTAAATCAAATTGTTTCATATTTAAATCAAATTGTTTCATATATAAATCATATTGTTTCATATGTATATCATATTGTTTCATATGTAAATCATACCGTTTCACCGATTCATATGTAAATCATACCGTTTCATATGTAAATCATACCGTTTCACCGATTTACGATCCGACCGATTCACCGATTTAGAGTCTAAGAGTTGGAAAATCATAAGTTAGCGTGTTTCGGATATGAAATAGGTTTGGATTCGATCGGATCGTCATCGGATCGGCATCCGATAATTCGAAGTTGGATTTATTCCGTATTTCGGACTTGCGAGCGGGTTCTAATTGGATATTTGACCAATTTACGCTCCGATTCATCGATTTAGAGTCTAAGTGTTGGAAAATCATAAGTTAGCGTGTTTCGGATATGAAATAGGTTTGGATTCGATCCGATCGTCATCGGCTCGGCATCCGGTAATTCGAACTTGGAATTATTCCGTATTTCGGACTTGCGAGCGGGTTCTAATTGGATATTTGACCAATTTACGCTCCGATTCACCGATTTAGAGTCTAAGTGTTGGAAAATCATAAGTTAGCGTGTTTCGGATATGAAATAGGTTTGGATTCGATCGGATCGTCATCGGATCGGCATCCGGTAATTCGAAGTTGGAATTATTCCGTATTTCGGACTTGCGAGCGGGTTCTAATTGGATATTTGACCAATTTACGCTCCGATTCACCGATTTAGAGTCTAAGTGTTGGAAAATCATAAGTTAGCGTGTTTCGGATATGAAATAGGTTTGGATTCGATCCGATCGTCATCGGCTCGGCATCCGGTAATTCGAACTTGGAATTATTCCGTATTTCGGACTTGCGAGCGGGTTCTAATTGGATATTTGACCAATTTACGCTCCGATTCACCGATTTAGAGTCTAAGTGTTGGAAAATCATAAGTTAGCGTGTTTCGGATATGAAATAGGTTTGGATTCGATCGGATCGTCATCGGATCGGCATCCGGTAATTCGAAGTTGGAATTATTCCGTATTTCGGACTTGCGAGCGGGTTCTAATTGGATATTTGACCAATTTACGCTCCGATTCACCGATTTAGAGTCTAAGTGTTGGAAAATCATAAGTTAGCGTGTTTCGGATATGAAATAGGTTTGGATTCGATCCGATCGTCATCGGCTCGGCATCCGGTAATTCGAACTTGGAATTATTCCGTATTTCGGACTTGCGAGCGGGTTCTAATTGGATATTTGACCAATTTACGCTCCGATTCACCGATTTAGAGTCTAAGTGTTGGAAAATCATAAGTTAGCGTGTTTCGGATATAAAATAGGTTTGGATTCGATCCGATCGTCATCGGATCGGCATCCGATAATTCGAACTTGGAATTATATTCCGTATTTCGGACTTGCGAGCGGGTTCTAATTGGATATTTGACCACTTTACGATCCGATTAACCGATTTAGAGTCTAACTGTTTCATATTGTTTCATATTGTTTCATATTGCGAGCGGGTTCATATTGTTTTATATTGTTTCATATGTAAATCATACTGTTTCATATGTAAATCAAACTGTTTCATATTGTTTCATATGTAAATCTTAAATCTTACTGTTTCATATGTAAATTAAATTGTTTCAGATGGCATCACGGTCATATGTTCGTAGAGGCAGAGGCAGAGGCAGGGGTAGGGTAGCTGAGAGCGCTCCGGCTGCCACCCCAGGGTCCGAGGCTGAGCCGTCCGGATCTGGTAGTGCTGTTCCTCTCTCCACACCAGCTCCTGCTGTGGTCGCAGCCTCCGGAGCTTCGAGCACTGCTCAGCACTCGGCTGCAGCGTCTACGCCCACAGGTAATGTTTAGATCTAACGTTTTATACATGTTGTAAATACTTCTTCAGTACTGATGTATATTTTATTTGCAGGGTCGACCAGGTACGTAGGCGACCGGGGCGTGACGACGGCCCGGCGCTTGTCGGCCTTACGCGAGCCGCTGTCCCTACAGTGGAGCGGCCATACCTTTGTGGGCGAGCACGCTTCTGACGCCGCCACGTGGGTCGGCATGATAGTACGGGAGGAGAGGAATGCCCCGATTGTGGGGTTAAGGGGGTGGAAGAACATTGATGCATCCTATAAGGAGAGGATGTATCAGCAGTTTTTGGTACGTTAGTTTCATTAAAGCATTTTAGAATAATATCGTACTTCTTTATAATTTGATTTGATAAAATGACTTGTTTCTAAATTGATTTTGCAGGAGAAATTTAAATGGGAGAACATGGAAACCGACACCCATCGGGAGGACTTGTGGAAGACGATGGGTGAGCGGTACAGGGATTACCGTCACGAGCTCTACAAGCTCTACGGTTACTTGGTCGGCCAGCCGGCTGAGGAGGTACAGGCTGCGGCTGGGACGAGAGACGCGCCACCGCTACACATTCTACAGTTTTTGGTCGCTCACTGGGCCACCCCTAACTTTCAGGTATAATTATAATTTTGTTGATTCGTACTTGTTTTAATGTTATACTAAAAATTTGTATTGATGTTTCAAAATTTAATCGATTGCACAGAATAAATCTGCTATAGGCAAGCAGAATAGAAGTGCCTCGACGACACCTGCTCCAGTGAAGGGGAGGACCTCCATGCCCCAGCTTGCCCAGCAGCTGGTAAATGATACAAACATTGTTATTATTTAAAGCTCTATACATGTTATATTAACTCGTCTATTTATTTTATATGTCCAACAGACACAGTCCTTGGGCCACGAGCCTAATAGGATTGACCTTTTTGAGGCCTCTAGGAGGCGGCGTGTCGATGGGGCATTTCTGGACGACAGGGTTGCCTCGCAAGTGGTAAGTAATTAAATTACTGTTAATATATTCTTATACATATGCCATAAAATATCATTGAATATCATTGGTTGCTTTTATATAGGAGAGGATGCGACTTCTGGTGACCCCGTCGGGCGAGGCCGGCTCCTCCTCCAGCTCAGTATCTGTCGACTCAGCGATGGATACTGTGCTGAGACCTGCCACGCACGGCCGTGTCCTCTGTACGGGCCTTGGAGTCACGCCCTCCTCCTACTTTGGACGAGAGGGTATGCGCTCGAGGGCACGGGACACCCAGACCGGTGCTATCACTCAGCTGCAGTCTGCGCTAGACGCGGAGCGAGAGCAGAGGCAGGCCCTCGAGCAGAGGATGGAGGTGGAGCGAGAGCAGAGGCAAGCCCTCGAGCAGAGGGTTGAGGCGGAGAAGAAGGCCCTCGATGAGGAAAGACAAGCTCGCAGGGAACTGGAGCGTAAATTTAATGAATTCATAAGCCGGTCTAGCGGTGGCTCATCCTCATGATCAGGTACTTACTAATCTTTATAATATTAGCAAAAAATATGAATCTTACTAATTTGAGTTTAGATCATATTATCACATTTATGATTTTCCAACACTTAGACTATAAATCAGTAAATCGAATCGTAAATGGTCTCTCTTTCTCTCATGGTAATGATGTAGCCTCTGTTTTTCTTTTAAATACGGAATAATTCCAAGTTCGAATTACCGGATGCCGATCCGATGACGATCGGATCGAATCCAAACCTATTTCATATCCGAAACACGCTAACTTATGATTTTCCAACACTTAGACTCTAAATCGGTGAATCGGACCGTAAATTGGTCAAATATCCAATTAGAACCCGCTCGCAAGTCCGAAATACGGAATAATTCCAACTTCGAATTACCGGATGCCGATCCGATGACGATCGGATCGAATCCAAACCTATTTCATATCCGAAACACGCTAACTTATGATTTTCCAACACTTAGACTCTAAATCGGTGAATCGGAGCGTAAATTGGTCAAATATCCAATTAGAACCCGCTCGTAAGTCCGAAATACGGAATAATTCCAACTTCGAATTACCGGGTGCCGATCCGATGACGATCGGATCGAATCCAAACCTATTTCATATCCGAAACACGCTAACTTATGATTTTCCAACACTTAGACTCTAAATCGGTGAATCGGAGCGTAAATTGGTCAAATATCCAATTAGAACCCGCTCGCAAGTCCGAAATACGGAATAATTCCAACTTCGAATTACCGGATGCCGAGCCGATGACGATCGGATCGAATCCAAACCTATTTCATATCCGAAACACGCTAACTTATGATTTTCCAACACTTAGACTCTAAATCGGTGAATCGGAGCGTAAATTGGTCAAATATCCAATTAGAACCCGCTCGCAAGTCCGAAATACGGAATAATTCCAAGTTCGAATTATCGGATGCCGAGCCGATGACGATCCGATCGAATCCAAACCTATTTTATATCCGAAACACGCTAACTTATGATTTTCCAACACTTAGACTCTAAATCGGTGAATCGGAGCGTAAATTGGTCAAATATCCAATTAGAACCCGCTCGCAAGTCCGAAATACGGAATAATTCCAAGTTCGAATTACCGGATGCCGAGCCGATGACGATCCGATCGAATCCAAACCTATTTTATATCCGAAACACGCTAACTTATGATTTTCCAACACTTAGACTCTAAATCGGTGAATCGGAGCGTAAATTGGTCAAATATCCAATTAGAACCCGCTCGCAAGTCCGAAATACGGAATAATTCCAAGTTCGAATTATCGGATGCCGATCCGATGACGATCCGATCGAATCCAAACCTATTTCATATCCGAAACACGCTAACTTATGATTTTCCAACACTTAGACTCTAAATCGGTGAATCGGACCGTAAATTGGTCAAATATCCAATTAGAACCCGCTCGCAAGTCCGAAATACGGAATAATTCCAAGTTCGAATTACCGGATGCCGAGCCGATGACGATCGGATCGAATCCAAACCTATTTCATATCCGAAACACGCTAACTTATGATTTTCCAACACTTAGACTCTAAATCGGTGAATCGGAGCGTAAATTGGTCAAATATCCAATTAGAACCCGCTCGAAAGTCCGAAATACGGAATAATTCCAACTTCGAATTACCGGATGCCGATCCGATGACGATCGGATCGAATCCAAACCTATTTCATATCCGAAACACGCTAACTTATGATTTTCCAACACTTAGACTCTAAATCGGTGAATCGGACCGTAAATTGGTCAAATATCCAATTAGAACCCGCTCGCAAGTCCGAAATACGGAATAATTCCAAGTTCGAATTACCGGATGCCGAGCCGATGACGATCGGATCGAATCCAAACCTATTTCATATCCGAAACACGCTAACTTATGATTTTCCAACACTTAGACTCTAAATCGGTGAATCGGAGCGTAAATTGGTCAAATATCCAATTAGAACCCGCTCGCAAGTCCGAAATACGGAATAATTCCAACTTCGAATTACCGGATGCCGATCCGATGACGATCGGATCGAATCCAAACCTATTTCATATCCGAAACACGCTAACTTATGATTTTCCAACACTTAGACTCTAAATCGGTGAATCGGAGCGTAAATTGGTCAAATATCCAATTAGAACCCGCTCGCAAGTCCGAAATACGGAATAATTCCAACTTCGAATTACCGGGTGCCGATCCGATGACGATCGGATCGAATCCAAACCTATTTCATATCCGAAACACGCTAACTTATGATTTTCCAACACTTAGACTCTAAATCGGTGAATCGGAGCGTAAATTGGTCAAATATCCAATTAGAACCCGCTCGCAAGTCCGAAATACGGAATAATTCCAACTTCGAATTACCGGATGCCGAGCCGATGACGATCGGATCGAATCCAAACCTATTTCATATCCGAAACACGCTAACTTATGATTTTCCAACACTTAGACTCTAAATCGGTGAATCGGAGCGTAAATTGGTCAAATATCCAATTAGAACCCGCTCGCAAGTCCGAAATACGGAATAATTCCAAGTTCGAATTACCGGATGCCGAGCCGATGACGATCGGATCGAATCCAAACCTATTTCATATCCGAAACACGCTAACTTATGATTTTCCAACACTTAGACTCTAAATCGGTGAATCGGAGCGTAAATTGGTCAAATATCCAATTAGAACCCGCTCGCAAGTCCGAAATACGGAATAATTCCAACTTCGAATTACCGGATGCCGATCCGATGACGATCGGATCGAATCCAAACCTATTTCATATCCGAAACACGCTAACTTATGATTTTCCAACACTTAGACTCTAAATCGGTGAATCGGAGCGTAAATTGGTCAAATATCCAATTAGAACCCGCTCGCAAGTCCGAAATACGGAATAATTCCAACTTCGAATTACCGGGTGCCGATCCGATGACGATCGGATCGAATCCAAACCTATTTCATATCCGAAACACGCTAACTTATGATTTTCCAACACTTAGACTCTAAATCGGTGAATCGGAGCGTAAATTGGTCAAATATCCAATTAGAACCCGCTCGCAAGTCCGAAATACGGAATAATTCCAACTTCGAATTACCGGATGCCGAGCCGATGACGATCGGATCGAATCCAAACCTATTTCATATCCGAAACACGCTAACTTATGATTTTCCAACACTTAGACTCTAAATCGGTGAATCGGAGCGTAAATTGGTCAAATATCCAATTAGAACCCGCTCGCAAGTCCGAAATACGGAATAATTCCAAGTTCGAATTACCGGATGCCGAGCCGATGACGATCGGATCGAATCCAAACCTATTTCATATCCGAAACACGCTAACTTATGATTTTCCAACACTTAGACTCTAAATCGGTGAATCGGAGCGTAAATTGGTCAAATATCCAATTAGAACCCGCTCGCAAGTCCGAAATACGGAATAATTCCAACTTCGAATTACCGGATGCCGATCCGATGACGATCGGATCGAATCCAAACCTATTTCATATCCGAAACACGCTAACTTATGATTTTCCAACACTTAGACTCTAAATCGGTGAATCGGAGCGTAAATTGGTCAAATATCCAATTAGAACCCGCTCGCAAGTCCGAAATACGGAATAATTCCAACTTCGAATTACCGGGTGCCGATCCGATGACGATCGGATCGAATCCAAACCTATTTCATATCCGAAACACGCTAACTTATGATTTTCCAACACTTAGACTCTAAATCGGTGAATCGGAGCGTAAATTGGTCAAATATCCAATTAGAACCCGCTCGCAAGTCCGAAATACGGAATAAATCCAAGTTCGAATTACCAGATGCCGAGCCGATGACGATCGGATCGAATCCAAACCTATTTCATATCCGAAACACGCTAACTTATGATTTTCCAACACTTAGACTCTAAATCGGTGAATCAGAGCGTAAATTGGTCAAATATCCAATTAGAACCCGCTCGCAAGTCCGAAATACGGAATAATTCCAAGTTCGAATTATCGAATGCCGAGCCGATGACGATCCGATCGAATCCAAACCTATTTCATATCCGAAACACGCTAACTTATGATTTTCCAACACTTAGACTCTAAATCGGTGAATCGGAGCGTAAATTGGTCAAATATCCAATTAGAACCCGCTCACAAGTCCGAAATACGGAATAATTCCAACTTCGAATTACCGGATGCCGATCCGATGACGATCGGATCGAATCCAAACCTATTTCATATCCGAAACACGCTAACTTATGATTTTCCAACACTTAGACTCTAAATCGGTGAATCGGAGCGTAAATTGGTCAAATATCCAATTAGAACCCGCTCGCAAGTCCGAAATACGGAATAATTCCAACTTCGAATTACCGGGTGCCGATCCGATGACGATCGGATCGAATCCAAACCTATTTCATATCCGAAACACGCTAACTTATGATTTTCCAACACTTAGACTCTAAATCGGTGAATCGGAGCGTAAATTGGTCAAATATCCAATTAGAACCCGCTCGCAAGTCCGAAATACGGAATAAATCCAAGTTCGAATTACCGGATGCCGAGCCGATGACGATCGGATCGAATCCAAACCTATTTCATATCCGAAACACGCTAACTTATGATTTTCCAACACTTAGACTCTAAATCGGTGAATCGGAGCGTAAATTGGTCAAATATCCAATTAGAACCCGCTCGCAAGTCCGAAATACGGAATAATTCCAAGTTCGAATTATCGAATGCCGAGCCGATGACGATCCGATCGAATCCAAACCTATTTCATATCCGAAACACGCTAACTTATGATTTTCCAACACTTAGACTCTAAATCGGTGAATCGGAGCGTAAATTGGTCAAATATCCAATTAGAACCCGCTCACAAGTCCGAAATACGGAATAATTCCAACTTCGAATTACCGGATGCCGATCCGATGACGATCGGATCGAATCCAAACCTATTTCATATCCGAAACACGCTAACTTATGATTTTCCAACACTTAGACTCTAAATCGGTGAATCGGAGCGTAAATTGGTCAAATATCCAATTAGAACCCGCTCGCAAGTCCGAAATACGGAATAATTCCAACTTCGAATTACCGGGTGCCGATCCGATGACGATCGGATCGAATCCAAACCTATTTCATATCCGAAACACGCTAACTTATGATTTTCCAACACTTAGACTCTAAATCGGTGAATCGGAGCGTAAATTGGTCAAATATCCAATTAGAACCCGCTCGCAAGTCCGAAATACGGAATAAATCCAAGTTCGAATTACCGGATGCCGAGCCGATGACGATCGGATCGAATCCAAACCTATTTCATATCCGAAACACGCTAACTTATGATTTTCCAACACTTAGACTCTAAATCGGTGAATCGGAGCGTAAATTGGTCAAATATCCAATTAGAACCCGCTCGCAAGTCCGAAATACGGAATAATTCCAAGTTCAAATTACCGGATGCCGAGCCGATGACGATCGGATCGAATCCAAACCTATTTCAAAATCGAAACACGCTAACTTATCATTTTTTAACGCTTAGACTCAGTTATAGATATAAACCATTTTTTTAACAAATACATGTTAATTGCAGGAGCAGGGCGGCGTCAGGGGATCGATGAGAGCACCAGCGTTGGTGGTGGGCGGGCGTGGTTGAGATAGGGCGGCGTCAGGGGATCGATGAGAGCACCGGCGTTGGTGGCGGGCGGGGGTGGTTGAGATAGGACATGTATCATCTCTCAGTTCTGGATTGTGTAAATATTGTTTTGTAATATATGGTTATTTTTTCTTCTATCTATAATTGTCGGCCGGGAACTGTGGTAATATTTGATAATTTGCTGTAATTTTTTATCAATTTAGGTAATATTTTATAAATTGTGGTAATATTTGATAAATTGTGGTAATATTTGATAAATTGTGGTAATATTTGATAAATTGTGGTAATATATTGTGGTATTGAATCACAGGAATTAAATAACATTATTTAGGTAAATTTATTAAAAAAAAAAAGATACTTATTACCGACGGAAATGAATTATTCCGTCGGTAATAATATTTTTATTTTTTTTAAATTATTAATGATTTGCCGACGGCATATAATATCCGTCGGTAATATATATAGTATTACCGACGGGTAATATATATATCCGTCGGTAATATATATAGTATTACCGACGGTGATATTAATTTGGTCGGTAATATATATATTATTACCGACGGGTAATATATATATTTGTCGGTAATATATATAGTATTACCGACGGATTCTTATAGTTCGTCGGCAATACTATATTATATTAGTTTTAAATTTGTTAAATATTACCGACGGTGTTCTAATTACCGTCGGTATTAATTATTAATACCGACGGTAATATTTGGTCCGTCGTATTGTTTTCCCCGACGCCTTTTTTCCCGACAGCCAGCGACGGAAATATCTTCCGTCGCTATATAATATTACCGACGAAATTTTAATATTACCGACGGATATTGTCCGTCGGTAATAACTGTTTTTTTTGTAGTGACGACTGTGATAGTGGGATGGAGGGCATGGGTATTGGTCATCGTCATCCGAACCAATTGAACTCATCAATTATCTGCGTCATCCCCATTGCTTGCATGTAGGTCTTCTCAGTTGAATCATGTACTGCATCGTTCATTGAAGTCTTCAATTTTCCGTTTTCCATCGTTCTTCAGAATAGGCCTCCAAACGGGCTGTACAGCCTCCATCAAATCGCCGTGAGAATATCCATGCTTGTTCATGAAGTCCTTGAACTGACTGCATCGAAGACCGGATAAATTTCCTAAAAAACACACACATAAAATGACACTTATCAGATTCAAATGCGATTATCGATAAAAGGGTAATTTGGACTTTCGGGCTCTGTATTTTTCATGCATGTAATGTATGAGAGCGAACCAATATGCCGTTGGGTTCGTATGAGAGTCTACTATATCGTGGTGCAAAGAAACTCATGCAGTTTACGTGTAGTATGAAAGTTTTACGTAGCAAAGTGATGTTATGTGCATGATAAAGAAGGGATAATTCGCACCAAATGGACGCTCAACACACCCCCAAACTTGAATCTTTCTCGTCCTCGAGAAAACAAACTAAATTAAGAGAATAATAAAAGAATAAAAATAACTTAACTCACTTTCGCAGGAATCGCGATTGCACTTAGCATGTACAACAAGCCGTTAAACCCCTAGGTTGCCCCAGTGGACGAGTTTTGTCTCGTGAGGGTTTGCAGTAAATCTACCCACAAAATTCAAACTTTTTTTTTTTTTGAAAATATAAATAAGAAATAAGAAAAGTCGGTTTCGTAGAATAATTAAAAAGTACTCAAAAATAGAATTTCTAAGGCACAAGACTCACAAGACATCTAGCCCAAGTTTCAGCTTTCGAAGTAAGCCCTTTAGGTTCTAACTATTAGTTTCCCGTTAGAAAAGGTCAAGGTCAACTATGCTCGAGTGCACGGTGCTGTCTGGGCAATACACAACTGGGGGTTTGGTTCTCTACACTCATATCATTCTAACAGTTTTCTAGAACGGTCAAAATCGACCTTAGAACCTGAGTCAAAACCAGCTAATCTAGACAGGCTAGTGAGAGTTGTGGATATTCACCTTAATACCCTACGGGCTTTATATGTGATATTCCAGTTTCCCCACATTGTTTATAGCGACGGCTTTCACACTATTTTCTTTTTTTTTTCTTCTTTTCTTTTTTTTTTTTTTTTTTCGGTCTTATTTTTTTTCTGGATCTTATTATATATCCCTTCCTAACTTGTACCATGCCAGCTGCACTCTATGCCCATGACACGCTGCCAACGCTCTCATGAGTTAGGTAGCCATCCTCATGTTGCCTTTATATTTGATTCACTCTGCATCCATAGGATCATTCTCATAACCCTATCGACCAGGCTTCACTCATATTAGGGCATACAAGTTAAGACTTTTATATAATTAGTTCCTAGACCATGCTAATAGGTAGCCCTTTCCGCTATACCTTAGAATTCACTGGTCGCTTTTCTAATGATATTTTTTCCAAACCAAGTGAACCAGATCTGCATGGTTCATCAGGCCTCCAAGTGACTATTAGGTGATATGAAAGCTTTGAATCTAGACCCTGGAGGTGTAAGCCAGATGTGAAGTGAAAGGTCAAGTCTAGTTTGTTTGGACAATCTCTAAAAGGTTACTAAGGGTCAGAACCGTATTAGACCTACTTTTTCTAGCTGATCCTTGGACTTTATACCTTGATTACCAAGTGCCTTCTAGTACTATTCGAGTACGATAAAATTATATTACAATACCTGAAATAAAGGTGAAATATATAATTTTTTTTTTTAATAATGAAACAGAAGGCAAAAGTAATACGATAAGAACTAAAATATAAAAAATAAAATAAAAACATACAAATGCAAATTTCTATAGATTTCTATACGAACGCTATAGTTTTGGTAGGGGACTACAGACTAGACACACATACACGAAGATGTATGTGCCGAGCTGTCCCACTACAGCGTAAGTTGATGCATTATTACTATTATTCTAAAAAAAATTTATTTTTTTATTTTTATAAAACGTAGATAAGAACAAAAACTGACAATTTTGTAGAAATTAGATGCAAACAGGATTTATTTTGCAAAAATTATATACCACACCCCCAAACTTAAATTAGACATTGTCCTCAATGTATGAATTATACATGCTCATGAATGAGATGGTAGCATTATATGATAGCATTTTTGAAGGACATATATAGAAAATGAAAGTGCAAAGTTTTAAGGGTGGATAATACCTTAAAAGTGTTTTGTATGATAGTTTCTTGCAAAATGTTAGTTCCACAAGGAAAAAGAAACGACAATCATAGTTTAACTAAAAATAAATATCAGACGTACATTCTACTGAAATAGAAAAATAGCAGATGATAGAAAGAAAACTAACAGCTATTATACAAGAGAGGATTTTTTTTTTTTTTTGTAGATAGATAAATCAATCCTGATAAACAGGATCTTCCAGAAGTACCTCTTCAACTTCTGGGGTCAGATACTCAAGGTATGGTTTCAAACGATGTCCGTTCACTTGGAAAGTTGTTCCATCCTTATCATTTAAGGGCATCTCATTCCGTTTTGAGATTTTTCCGAGACGTTGACAACGATCACAAGATTTACAATAAGTATGAGTATCTTTAAATAGGGTCGACCAATAGAAACCACACTGCAAAATTTTTGCAGCAGTTTTCTTACCACTAAAGTGGCCACCACATGCGTGGTCATGGCAAAATGACATAATATGTTTATGATCGCAGTCAGGGACACATCGTCTGATAATTTGATCGGAACAGTATTTGAATAGATATGGCTCATCCCAGAAATACCATTTGGCTTTCGATATGAATCGCATTCGTTCTTGTTTAATCCAAGTACTAGGCATCTGTCATGTGACTAGGTAGCTTACAATATCAGCATACCATGGGGTGTTAATATGAGATATTAGCATCAATTGGTCATCTGGAAAGGTTTCTAATATAGGTGTAGGTTCTGTCATTGGCTCAACTATCAGCCTAGATATGTGGTCGGCAACTACATTCTCCGATCCCTTTTTGTCTCTAATCTCGAGGTCAAATTCTTGCAGCAATAAAATCCATCGGATTAATCGAGCTTTAGCATCTTTTTTTGTGAGAAGATACTTAAGCGCAGCGTGATCAGTAAAAATAATAACCTTTGATCCAATTAGGTAGGGACGAAATTTGTCTAGGGCAAAGACGACGGCTAATAACTCTATCTCAGTAGTTGAGTAATTGAGTTGAGCATCATTAAGAGTTTTGCTCGCGTATTGAATAACGTAGGGGAGTTTAGCACTTCGTTGCCCTAAAACTGCACCTAAAGCGTAATCCGATGCATCACACATCACCTCGAATGGAGCATTCCAATCTGGAGGTCGGATAATGGGTGCTGATGTTAATTCAGTTTTAAGCCTTTCAAAGGCATTCAAGCATGCAGGAGTAAATTCGAAGGAGACATCTTTGGCTAGTAGGTCACATAAGGGTTTTGAAATTTTTGAGAAGTCTTTGATGAAGCGGCGGTAGAAGCCAGCGTGTCCTAGGAAGGATTGCACTTCTCTGACCGTTTTTGGAGGTGGTAAATTAGAGATTAGATCTACCTTGGCTTTATCAACTTCTATCCCCTTATCCAACACAATATGACCTAAGACAATACCAGATTTAACCATGAAGTGACATTTTTCCCAATTAAGAACTAAGTTTTTCTCCTTACAGCGGATTAGAACAAGAGAGAGGTGATAAAGCCCTTCATCAAAGTTAGATCCAAAAACTGAGAAGTTGTCCATGAAGACCTCTAAAAATCGTTCTACCATATCTGAAAAGATACTTAACATACACTGCTGAAAGGTAGCAGGTGCATTGCATAACCCAAAGGGCATGCGACGGTAGGCAAATGTACCAAACGGACATGTGAACATCGTTTTCTCTTGATCCTCATGAGCAATTGGGATTTGGTTATATCCCGAATAGCCATCCAAAAATGAGTAGTATGCATGACCTGCTAAACGCTCTAACATTTGATCAATGAAAGGTAAGGGGAAATGATCTTTCCTAGTCATAGCGTTTAACTTCCTATAATCAATACAAACTCGCCAACCAGTTTGGACTTGAGTTGGTACTAATTCATTGTTTTCATTTGCAACTACAGTAACACCAGACTTTTTAGGAACGACTTGTACGGGGCTGACCCATTGACTATCGGATATAGGATAGATAATGCCCGCGTCAAGTAACTTCATCACTTCGCCTCGCACTACTTCCTTCATAACGGGATTTAGTCGCCTTTGTGATTCTCTCGAGGGTTTAGAATTCTCATCGAGATGAATTTGGTGCATGACTATTGAAGGACTAATTCCCTTTATATCAGCTATGGTCCACCCAATGGCTTCTCTATGTTTTTGTAGGACGTCAAGTAATTGCTTTTCTTGATCCTTGTCTAATTGTGAAGAAATAATAACAGGCAAGGTATCAGAGTCACCAAGAAAAGTATACTTTAACGTGTCAGGTAGAGGTTTCAATTCTAACCTTGGAGGTTCGACTATTGATGGGATAGGCATAGATTTATTTACTGGTAGGGGTTCTATCCTAGCCTTCCATCGACCTATATCCATGGGAGGAGCGGAATCTAACAATATGTTGACTTCTCTAATGGATGCATCCATGTCCATGTCTAGTCCGAAATGGGCTAAGCATTGTTCCAATGGATCACTAAAACAAGATATATCAAAGGTATTATCAACCAGAGTTTCAATCATGTCAACCTCTTCAACGTCATCCATGTTAGAAGGTTGTTCGCTATTACGAAAGACATTGAGTTCGACCTTCATATTGCCAAATGAAAGTGTCATTACTCTATTTCTACATCGAATAACAGCATCCGCCGTGGCAAGGAATGGTCGACCTAAGATCATAGGGATGTGCTTATTGGGGTTTAGGACTGGCTCAGTATCAAGAACGACAAAATCAGCAGGAAAGTAGAATTCGTCCACCTTAATGATAACATCTTCAACTACACCCTTTGGAATTTTTACAGACCTATCGGCTAAAAGTAACGTCAGGGTTGTGGGTTTTAAATCCCCTAAACCTAATTGATTGTACACCGAATAGGGTAAAAGGTTAACGCTAGCACCCAAATCCAGAAGACACTTTTCCACTATTGTGTCTCCTATTCCTATAGAAATAGTTGGACAGCCCGGATCCTTATACTTGGGTGCAACAGTCTGGTGGATAAAACAGGAGGCTTGGGCTGCCATAGTAGCAGCACAAGGGACATACGTCTTTCTTTTAATAGTAGTAAGGTCTTTGAGGAACTTAACATAGGAGGGTATTTGCTTAATGGCATCCAAGAATGGGATATTGATTTGCATGTTCTTAAAGACTTCTAGGATGCCCTCATTTTGAGTAGATTTTTTATTGGCTTGCAGGCGTTGTGGGAATGGGGCCTTGGGTATATAAGGTCTTGTGCAAGATTCAACGACATGTTCTTTATCTTTTTGAGTAGTCGTATCCTCTTGAGCAGGTTGACTATGGTTCTCATTAGAAGTTTCAGTATTGATTTGGTTTTCATCTGGATTTTGAACTTGATTGTTCACTTCCTTGCCAGATGTTAGAATTGGTGAGGTCTACAGCTCGTAAAACCTATAGTTTAGCTATGTATGGTTGATAGTATAAGATTGCATCTAGGTACGTACCTTAGTACGTGTTCTGATTACAGAACAGAGAGCCATGGCTACATGGTAATCCTCTTGAGTGGGAGACTCAAGGGACTGGTCCCATGTAACCTAAATACGTTCGCAGCTCTGATTAGGGTTGGTCGCCCTATCAGGTTAAGCTGTTGGGATGACAGAGCGTGGGTGTCTCCACCACGGTCATTACCAGGCACAGTGTCTGTGGCCGAACGGAACCAACACGGTACACAGATAGGTGAGCAGACACCGGTGCACTAAACCGTGTTTCTGCTTAGGGTAAAACGGTCCTAAACCCTGAGGAACCATGTCTGGTGGACTAACCAGTTGTGTGGTGCTTTGGCGCACCAATGTGTGAGGATCCGGATGCAGTGATCCAAAACCACGATGTACTGGGTTACCCGGCTGGCGTTGCATCAGCATGTCACTCCTGCAGGCTATCCACACCCCTAATGGGAGGTGCGTTCCTTGGTCTGACCTACGTCGTATTAAACCCTGGCCAGGTGGTCATCAGTTCGACTGGTGATGGATCCGATTACTCGGCAGAGTTATCGGAGGTACGATGTACGTGGTCAACCTGGAAGGAACCGAGTCATATGAGCACTCGAGTCTGACGGTATTCTCCACCGCTCGAGTTGCGTCATGGCACCAGTGGAGGGACAACGAGTTTACCATACTAAGCGGAGAGCAGGGGTATGAGGGAGAACATAGTAAGTCCGGGGGAATTGGAGTGCAGCCTGTGTCGCACTCTGGGTGGCTACACAGGTTAACTCGGACTCAGAGGATCGATGGTACACTCGGGTAGTGTGTCGATCGAGTTTGAGTTGGAAGCCATGAACCCTGGTCCCTGAAGGTTCCACCTTATCGACATTATGTATGGTTTTTATACCATCTCATCGAAACACAGAACGTAGTTAGAGGAAGCGAGAAGTCCAAGCATACGCTCCGTGAGTGCTTCGCACTAGTGCACGGTAGATGCGTAGCTACGTGTGTGCACTAAGGGGAAACCCTAGGTTAGTGCAGAGACGCATGTAGCAATTCCTTGCCATAAGTGGACTTTGCCACATGGGTGCGATGCACCGGGACATGTTGCGAGTTGACTAGTTGACTTCACTAGGGGCACCCTACGGGAACCTCAGAGAATAGTGAAATCACTGGTGCACTTCACTTATGTGTGCCTTGCAAAGTCTCGTACACGAGGAACGGCCAACTAGTGGCATAAGGGCGTTTTGGTCATACCATGCGCCACTATGCACTAAGGGGGCCGACCCTAAGTGTTGAGAGACTGGTCAAGGCCGGCCCCATTAGTTTCAGGAGGTTGTTGCCTCCGATGAAGGGGCCGGTTATGAGGTGCAGAAAACGGGCTGGTTTTGACCGTTTTCGAAAACAAGGAAAGGATAGAGATAAAGAAGAGATATATAGGGATAAGGCTTGAATCAATCATCCTTATCCATACTGTCCTTATCCATATGGATAGGCCGGCCCTATATATGAGAATGAGAGAGTGGGGGCACGAAATTAGATGCATGGGCAAGCCCTAGGGCCGACCATGCAAGCCATGGGGAAACCGAAGCCCCTCTCCTCTCTTCGCATCTCCTCTCTCGTCTCTCTCTCCCTCGCTTGCGCCATTGGATGGCGACTCATCTTCCTCGCATAGTGTTTCGTAGAAGGAGAAGGATCGTCGTATGGAGGCACTCAGAGATCCATCGACGAGGTGCCGTGCATCGTGTGAGATCGGGTGAACCAGAAGGCGTCTCTTGCAACCTTTTGCTGTCCAGAATCTGCACAGAAAATCAACGTTGTTTCTATGATTTCGGGAGCTACAGAAGTCCAAACGACGTGAAGCTTATTGCAAAAGTTGCGTCTCGAAGTTGGCTACCTGCAGTCCAAATTTCAGCCCAATTGGAGTTCGGAACAGAAAGTTATGGCCGTCGCACCGAAGCTATATCGAGCAGATCCGTAGCCCATCTCCATCGACAAAGAAGAAATTTGTCGCGGTGAAAGATTCCGCACGCAGGTATGATCTCTAACAAGTAGATCTAACATAATTAGAACATGCATACATGCTAGATTGTTCTTTTGCGTTAGATCGTCGTTAGGGGTTCGCATAGTTGCCATGCTAGTTTCATACACGCATATGTAGATCGTTTCGATGAAAATTTTGATATGTAACGCACACCGCCTACGGTCCTCGGACCTTCTCTTTGCTTCCGCTGCGGGCCTCTACCATGGATTTATTTCCAACAATTGGTATCAGAGCCCACTAGTGGTGTGCATTTCATGTTTTTTCATGAAACCGTCATGTGCACGCATGAATAGTATGTGCCTCCATCGGGGTTCTACGAGTAGATCATGCATAGTATATTTTATATGTTCTATGAATCGTTCTTGAAGGGCGCCGCTTCTAAAATTATTCTGGATATATGATTGCTTGCTACCGGGGGTCGGACCCCGTGTTAGCGATTTTGTCTGGATGTTTTTTCTTCTGTGTGTGGATAGAGTTTAGAGCCATAGTCGGGCAAGAGGTGAAGATTTACCACCCTTGATTCCTAGGTTTTTTGCTAGGTTTGTTTTCCTTTTTGTTCTAGGAAATTGTGTACGAGCGAGCACTTGCTCGAAGCGTACTAGAGCTTTTTCGGTTACAGATTGACGAGGAGGACTTGCCGTGGAGATCCACCACCGGGAGGACGAGTGGAACCTTGGAGGACGATGACGATCCGGTGAAGCGTACACGATGACGGCAAAGGGCAGAAAGCGTCAGGAGATCGTATACAGAGGCTTGCACCGGATCGAGGACCTTACGAAGGAGACAAAGACCCTGCGCTGTGCCAGTCAGGTTCAGGGGTCGGACCCTGAACTTGATTCAGTTGTGTGCTTGTTTCTTTTAGTAGTTCTTTATATTTCTGTAGAGAACCCCGATGCGATAATTTGATTATCTGTGTTAGAGGGATGCCCTTTCCCCTCGGGTCCTAGCGACCTTATTAGGATAGGATTCCACTAGTGACGCCTATTATTTAATTGACCCTTGATGATAGTATGAATTCCTCACATTTGGTTATGCCCCCATTAGGTCAACACCCGATTAGTCGGGTGTGCCTATTTGGCAAGCATCGAAACCTAGAATGAGTTAGAATTCTACTATGATATCATTCGTCAAATTTATAAGCGAGGCGCCATGGTAGTGGAAGACCTTTCCTGTCAGTCTGACCTTAGGCTAGGCTCCAGGGCATTAGCGTGATAGCCAAGTTTGCAGAGCATCGATGTTCTTGGGATATGTAATGTGACCCTTGAGTGGAGAAATCCACTTGAGGCAGGGACTATGATATTCCAAGATCGATTAATGCTAGGCGAAAGGCTTGAAACGCTAGTGGGAGCACGGTATGACCAGGGTCTAGTGTATAGGTTGTCGTGACCTTAGTATACACTCATACTTGCATAAAATAACCCTCAACTATAATAAGGTATGTGTAAGGGGACTTTTAGAGATCCCCTGGCCTCCACGGCCAATCACTTCGTGCTCGGGTGGGATGGCATAACTTAACAACCCCCTCGGGTGAGAGCTGTGTTTTTCCATGCCAAGTTACTTAGTGATCTCCCTCGGGATATGGCGGTTACGGCGCCAAGGGTTCAGGTTTTACTCACCCTCGTGGGGGCCGTTAGAACTTCCGTTCCATAATTGCCTAGGCTCGTGGTTAAGCATCCGAAGTACACGTGAGGTATTCGTTGCGAAGACAATGGTGATCACGTGGTACTGGCCAAAAGATAACCATGGTTCATCAAAACCCTTAGTTGGCAGATTTGGATAGGGTCAAGGGAAAGACCCGTGTAAGCGGATGACCTGCACACTGCCCCCTCGGACAAGTGCAGCCTATTCCGAGATCTTACATACATGGTTAAATTAATCCATAGAGGTGTCTTCGCTGTGAGGGTAGCGCTGATATTTGGATATAATTAGCTTGTTTTCAAAAATCCATAAAATAAGTCATTTTGCATTCATTTTCATTCAACCATATAGTTCCCCTATCCGCTATCCCATAAGAGAACCAGTTATCGGGTCTCTAATTACGTAGAGCGGAAGCGCTATCTTTAGCTTATGCTTAGGGTAGTAAACGTACATTGGCTTCCAATCTAAATATCCCTGTACTAGACCTAACGGGTCCAGATATCACTAGGGCACTAACTAGGGCATATGATGACTAGCGAGAGTCTGAGGAGATGTGCAAGTGCTATGTTATAGCAGACTTGCAGACAACTCCTTAGAAGCAAGTCAGAGATATGCCGGGTCTTCTCAAATAAGTTTTATTTGCATAAGATGTCTGCTAGGCGAAGTCGGTAGACTCATCGCTTATCCACCAAGATGCTTGTCGGTACCAAGATGTCAGAGGGAATGCTTGTTCGGGAACACATACTTGAGTTCCAGATCGAACTAGATTCCAAAGACATGGTGCCAGATGACGAGGTGGTGGAAGACGTCTATCTTGCATCCTTGTCTGGAACCTTCGAAGGCGTTGTCAGAGACTTTAGCTTTAACAAGCTAGAGATGACAAACGTAGAACTTCTAAGAAGATTTCCAAGAGACAAAGGATGGGATCAAGATTAAAGGTAATGCCGTTAGTACTTAACCTAGGTCTTCTTTAGAAGAACCAAAGGGAGTAACTTATAAGAGATCGAAAACTATTCTAGTACAGAAACTGGTGTGGACTCCTAAGTATGGTAACGCTAAGGACGAAAGTGTTTTCGCTTTGGCGAGTGTAGGGGGTATTTGCAGATTGAGTATGGCCTCAGGATGTTAGGAGTTAAGTCACTATCTAGTAGCAGTTCTTATGCTTCTTGGAATGTAGACTCCGGGTCTACAGAGATTCAAGGAAAGCAGAAGGCTACTTTATAATGAAGTAATCCTAACATAGGTACTGATGCCATAAGCCGCTGCGAAAGCTGTTAGATATGATTGTCTTAGTTTTTCCGAAACACGGATTTTGATTTTTTGAGATGTAATTCTGTTTCCTCTTTGATAAATGAAGTTTTTTAGTTTTAGATAGCACCGTAGGTGTGTATCCTAGACTAAATTGATAGCTTCATAGTTAGAGGAATAGATCAGAAAAATCTCTTTGTATTTAATCTGAATTCGGAAATAGATTTCATGACAGCTGTAGCGTCTAATTAAAATTCATCTAAATCCTTTGAAGAATCTATCCTATTTGTGATCCCTCTGATTTAGATATTTTGCCTCAGATAAATTCAAAGGTAACAGAAGGCCGAGTTTTTGTTCACAGAATCATCGGAGATCCTTCTAACCTATGAGTGTAATCTGGAAGCCAGAATAACTAAAAGGACCATGAAGGTATGGGAGTTAGTTAATTTTGACGTCTATGGTTCCAAGAGCGTCCAGACGATAGAAGTCTCTTCGATTTAATCGAGGGAATGAGAACCTATCGGATGGGTTCCATAGGATCCTGAAGGAGCATGGGATTATCTCCCAGTTAAATGCTCATAGGATGAAACGTCAGAATGAAGTCTCCGAGAGAAGGAATCAGACCCTGTTTGACATGGTCCGTAGTATGATGAATATTGCCAAATGTACTACCCACCCTTTGGTGGGGTTGTACCTTAAAACAGTAGCTTATATCTGAAACTCTCTCTCATCTAGATCAGTGCCCCAGACTTATAGAGAGCTATGGTCTAAGCGAAAGCTGACACTATAGAGTCTCGAGATATAGGGTTGTCCTGCACTTGTGCAAAAGGACAAGAGGGATGAGATGGAGATGAAGTTCCAGGTATATCTGTTTGTAGGTTACACTTAGGAGGCATAAGGTGGACTGTTCTATGATCTTGAGGTTTGGAAGGTAATCGTTTCTACGAATACCATCTACCTAGACCAGGATTATATTATAGACCATAAGTTTACCGGTAAGGTAGTTCTGGGTGAACTACTGGGTACTGGTAGAGAGTGCGCATCTGAAAACGTAGTGGGAGTAGATGATACAAGAAACTAGTATACCAGGTACTGTAGAAACGATTCACTTTGTACCACCACCACCTCGTCGTTGTGGGACCATCAGAGCTCCTGAAAGATACTATGGAGAAACTTCGATAGTTAATCCAGAGTTTCAGGAGGATGATCCCTAGAGCTACGAAGAAGTAGTGGGAGCTTCCTTTGTACCACCACCACCTCATCGTTGTGGGACCATCAGAGCTCCTGAAAGATACTATGGAGAAACTTTGATAGTTAATCCAGAGTTTCAGGAGGATGATCCCTAGAGCTACGAAGAAGTAGTGGGAGCTTCCGACAGCTCTGACTGACAAAAGACCATGGAGGCAAATTTACATCAATATCCCTTGGAACAGTCTTGACACTTATAGCACTATCACCCTTCAGGGTGTAGAAGGTGTATAAGAAGAGCACCCGATTAAGACTTAAGTAGCTAGATTAGTTGCCAAAGGAGAAGGGATTGACTATGTCAAAACCATCTCACTGGTAGCTAAGCCTAAGTCTATTTCGGATTCTCTTAATCCATCGCAGCCCATTATAGTTGGGAGATCTGGTTGATGGATGTCAAGACAGTTATTCCCTAACGGGAATTTGGAAAGGATATATGGATGAGTAGCCCCAGGCTTTGTGTCAGTAGGTTAGGAAGATATGGAATGCAAGTTGCAACGGTCCATTTATGGACTGATGCAAGCATTCAAGTTGGAATATCTATTTTGATCAAGGGAATCCGCTCATACGGATTTGATCAGAATGAGGATAAACCAAGATGGTACAGGAAAGGTGAAATAGCTACAAGGGTATATTTAGTACTTTACGTTAACGATATTCTACTGATTGAAAATGATGTAAGAATATTGTTTACGGTAAAGGTTTGTAGTCATCACAATTCGATGTGAAAGACCCTAGTGAGGCGAGTTATGCTCTGGGAATCAAGGTAACTCGAGACAACCAGAGCAAGATTCTCTTGCTGTCACAGGCTATGCATGAAGATAAGATTCTAGCCAGATTCGTTTTACGAGGCTAGATATCTATTGCGCAGCAGGAAGATGGGTCGGTTTCAGTCGAACCCGGGTCCAGATCTTCGGACCGATGTGAAGGGTATACTCAGAAATCCTCATTAAGTAAGGATTGTGAGTTAGCTTGCACTTCACAGGTCCTGATATCGATTGGACACACAGGATCTGACTTTGGTGTCAGATGTGTGTTCCAGAGAATCGATTTCATGGATTATTTTTATCTTGGGATTAGAAGCGGTAGTTGGTAGAGTGTGAAGCAAGAGTGCATCACAGACTCTACCATAGAGGCTTAGCACGTTGTTGCGTGCGAGGTAGTATATCAGGTGGTAAGGCTTAGGAAGTTCTTAGAGAACTTGGGACGCGTACCAGAGGCTCAGGTATCTGTTGTTACAACAGAAGAGCGGTAAGCAAGGTCCAAGGAGACTAGGCACCACCGTGAGGGGAAACCCATCAAGTACAAACTCCACTTGATCTGACAGTTATAGGAGGAAATGCAAGTAGCGGTACTGAGGTGGAATCTACAGACAATGTTGTCAATTCCTTTAGGGAATTCCTGCAAAGGCTTTTGGGCAGCATGTAGAAGCTACAGAGCTCAACACCGTTATTCCTCGTTAGACCTAGTGGGAGATTGTTAGAATCGGTGAGGTCTACAGCTCGTAAAACCTATAGTTTAGCTATGTATGGTTGATAGTATAAGATTGCATCTAGGTACGTACCTTAGTACGTGTTCTGATTACAGAACAGAGAGCCATGGCTACATGGTAATCCTCTTGAGTGGGAGACTCAAGGGACTGGTCCCATGTAACCTAAATACGTTCGCAGCTCTGATTAGGGTTGGTCGCCCTATCAGGTTAAGCTGTTGGGATGACAGAGCGTGGGTGTCTCCACCACGGTCATTACCAGGCACAGTGTCTGTGGCCGAACGGAACCAACACGGTGCACAGATAGGTGAGCAGACACCGGTGCACTAAACCGTGTTTCTGCTTAGGGTAAAACGGTCCTAAACCCTGAGGAACCATGTCTGGTGGACTAACCAGTTGTGTGGTGCTTTGGCGCACCAATGTGTGAGGATCCGGATGCAGTGATCCAAAACCACGGTGTACTGGGTTACCCGGCTGGCGTTGCATCAGCATGTCACTCCTGTAGGCTATCCACACCCCTAATGGGAGGTGCGTTCCTTGGTCTGACCTACGTCGTATTAAACCCTGGCCAGGTGGTCATCAGTTTGATTGGTGACGGATCCGGTTACTCGGCAGAATATCGGAGGTACGATGTACGTGGTCAACCTGGAAGGAACCGAGTCATATGAGCACTCGAGTCTGACGGTATTCTCCACCGCTCGAGTTGCGTCATGGCACCAGTGGAGGGACAACGAGTTTACCATACTAAGCGGAGAGCAGGGGTATGAGGGAGAACATAGTAAGTCCGGGGGAATTGGAGTGCAGCCTGCGTCGCACTCTGGGTGGCTACGTAGGTTAACTCGGACTCAGAGGATCGATGGTACACTCGGGTAGTGTGTCGATCGAGTTTGAGTTGGAAACCATGAACCCTGGTCCCTGAAGGTTCCACCTTATCGACATTATGTATGGTTTTTATACCATCTCATCGAAACACAGAACGTAGTTAGAGGAAGCGAGAAGTCCAAGCATACGCTCCGTGAGTACTTCGCACTAGTGCACGGTAGATGCGTAGCTACGTGTGTGCACTAAGGGGAAACCCTAGGTTAGTGCAGAGACGCATGTAGCAATTCCTTGCCATAAGTGGACTTTGCCACATGGGTAATATGCACCGGGACATATTGCGAGTTGACTAGTTGACTTCACTAGGGGCACCCTACGGGAACCTCAGAGAATAGTGAAATCACTGGTGCACTTCACTTATGTGTGCCTTGCAAAGTCTCGTACATGAGGAACGACCAACTAGTGGCATAAGGGCGTTTTGGTCATACCATGCGCCACTATGCACTAAGGGGGCCGACCCTAAGTGTTGAGAGACTGGTCAAGGCCGGCCCCATTAGTTTCGGGAGGTTGTTGCCTCCGATGAAGGGGCCGGTTATGAGGCACAGAAAACGGGCTGGTTTTGACCGTTTTCGAAAACAAGGAAAGGATAGAGATAAAGAAGAGATATATAGGGATAAGGCTTGAATCAATCATCCTTATCCATACTGTCCTTATCCATATGGATAGGCCGGCCCTATATATGAGAATGAGAGAGAGGGGGCACGAAATTAGATGCATGGGCAAGCCCTTGTAGGTGCAAATTTTGGCAAGAAGTCTGCAAATAGCGGGACCCACCGGCCCTGCCTGGTGGGCCCCCGAGTATCACAGCGGGACCCACCGGCCCTGCCTGGTGGGCCCCCGAGTACCACAGCGGGACCCACCGGCCCTGCCTGGTGGGCCCCCGAAGACAACAGTGGGACCCACCGGCCCTGCCTAGTGGGTCCCCTAAAGACGGCAGCGGAGCCCACCAGCCTTACCTGGAGGATCCCCAGATACGACAGTAGAAACCGCCATTTGCCCCGGAATTCCTCCTCGGGAAGTCTATTAATAGCAGAGTCTTCGAATGTAAAAGGATCGAAATCTAGAATCCGAAATCCATTTTCCACTCTGAGATCTGATTTTTAGAACCAGAGCTCTGGAATTTCTATCTTCTCACCCTTCACCTCTACTTGATCATCTTCTTGTCTGTGAAGAGATCAAAAAGGCTTCAGTAGCACTCGGCCTGTCGAGGTTACTTAGAGAAAAGTGTTAGTGAATTCGGGTTGCACCCTATAGCACGGAGACGTAGGCTTCGGCTGAACTCCGAGATCACTTCTTGTGTCAAACTCTCTCTGATTGCATCTCTCTGATTACATATCAAAAGCAACGACTTCAAATCGACTGATCGACCAACGATCTCTTCTACATCAACTTCGATTGACTGGTGAGGCGAGGTCTTCGGGTCGGCACGAAGATTTTCCCCCACAGTCTGGCGCCGTCTGTGGGATCCGAGCAAAAAGTCGAGCTCTCTCCACTACTTGATCGGTTGAACCTACAACCAATCTTGATAGTCAAACTTCCTCGCCCTCTCGGTTGATCAGACAACTGAACGGCACTCTCGTTGCACCTTTCGCTCTCTGAATGGCGAGGACGAAACATCAAGGTCAACCAGAAGGAAGTAACACTCAACAACAAGCTCGTCCTGAGACTCGTTCAATGAGTCAAAGGCTCAACTTTGGGCAGCCCCTTGCTGCCCCCGAGTTGGGGGTTCGTTCAGGGAGTGGGAGATCTGTCGATCGACCTATCGCCCATCCTGCACGACAATCGGTTGGGCAAACTGCTCCCGCTCCTGTTGAAGATCCTCCATCGACCTATCAAATTTCGGCGGTCGACTTCCAACTGCTCCAATTGGCGAAGCAAAATGCCACCCTCACCGCTGAGTGGGATGCTCTGAAGAAAGCAGCTTCCGAGGCCGGGATCGCTCTACCTATTCCCTCTACAAGCGAGAGGATCGATCTTCCTCGACATTCAATTCACTCCGAGCAACGGAGGTCAATGGGCACTGCTGCCCTCGAGAGGATCCGACGCGACCCAACTCCCTCTGCTGCTCCCTGGAAGCAGAGTGTTTGGGATCGCCTAGAAGACGAGTCTTCCCAATCGTCTTCTGGTCGCAACTGCAACAAGAGGGCACCTTCAAAACTCAACATACCAAGGAAGCACCACATGAAAGGCGCTCCTTCAAAAAGTAGAGTCTCCCCTTCCATTCCACTTCAGCGTGGGCTTGGATCGGACCTCCGACATCGACTTCAACCGGCAAATACTTCAATGCCTGAGCAAGACCTTGCGATCTTGCCTCTTGACCCACCTCTAGGTCGAGGACATAGTCGTAGGGATGGCTATTCTTCTGCCGGGCCTCTACATCGAAGTCTCTTTGAGACAACATTTCCAAGGGGATGGAGAACTCCAATCCTCCCCAAATTCAACTGCATCAGAGGAGATCCTACTCTCCACGTCCTTGCCTTCAAGCAAGCCTTGACGCCGCACGAAGAAGAAAACAATGTGCTCTGCCGCACCTTCGCAGGAAGTCTCGATGAACCGTCGCTCGACTGGTATCATAATCTCCGAGCTGGGTCCATCACCCAGTTCGATGTTTTGGCTAAACTCTTTGTGCAGCATTATCAGCTCAATCTGAAGCCCGAGAAGAAGCTTGACTCTCTCTATCGGCTAAGGATGGGTGCTGACGAGACTCTCCGAAGTTTCACTAGGAGATTTCGCAACGAGCATGCTACCCTCTCTGGAAGACATCTGGACGATGAAGCCATCATGTTGGCTTTCCAGAACGCTCTTCGCTTCGATCTACACATCTACAACGACTTCATCCGCAATCCCCCTCCTTCTCTGGGTGCTATGTTCGATCGAATCCAGAGAGAGATCGAGGTCGAAGACGATCAAGTCGCTCGGAAAGGGCGAGAAACAAAGCGAAGACCTGCTGAGAGAGAAGCTCCAAAGTATGCTGCTAAAGCCCACAATGCTGAGGCAGCAGCCCCTCCAGCTAGCAAACGATCAAAGAATGATGGGCGGCAATCTCCAACGAAGACCACTTTCACCGAGTGGAATATACCAGTCGAACAGATACTCGACCGCATTCAACACGACGAGTATCTTCGGAGGCCCAATCCTCTTCAGCCAAACTCCAAATTCACAGCAGACAAAACAGTCTATTGCGAATTCCATCGAAGTCACGGCCACTCTACCGACCGATGCTATCGGTTGAAGTTCCATCTTGAAGACTTGCTGCGAGAGGGCCACCTTCAAGAATTCGTCAGCAACGGGCACGATCAACGTCGAACCTCTGCAAAAGGGAAAGAAGTGTGTTGGATACATCAAATTTCTTCCAACCCATCATCTCTCACCGTGAATGCCAATATCTTTGGCATTCATGGATCATTGCACAACCAAGCAGTGACTGGGAAAGAAGTCGATCGGCAGATTCGGCGCATCTTCCATGTTCGATCTACTGCAAATAAAGAAGATACCTGGATCGAGAAGCCCATCGAAGGTCTTGCTTGGCCATCCATCGTCTTCAACGACACTGATCTTCAAGGAGTTCATACTCCACATCGAGACACCCTGGTTTTGAAACTCATCATCGACGGAAGCACCGTCAATCGGATCCTCATCGACACCGGGAGTTCTATCGACATTATGTTCTCAGACTGCTTCAAACGTCTGGGACATAAGTATCAAAGCCTCGACGTCGTCCCGACCGTGATCACCGGCTTCAACGGCGAACAAAGCATCACGGTGGGTGACTCGAGATTCACTCTCGACCTCAGCCGAGAGACTCGAGTCTCGGTCAGGTTCGCAATTGTCGAAGGAGTATCCAGCTACAACGCCATCCTCGGGCGACCATTCCTCCACCAGATCAATGCCATCTCCTCTTCTTATCATCAACTACTCAAGTTTGCAACTGGGGAAGGCATTGTCTGCATTCGAGGTGATCAGCAAGCTGGAAGGTCTTGTGAGGCTGCTGCGGCTAAGACAGATCGAAAGATCAACATTGCTCCTCCAAAGCGGCCACGAGATGAAGCTGGTCCCTCTTCCAAATAGCAATCAAAAGAGATTCCGCTGACCGAACCTCCACCAATCGAATGGGAAGCATCACCTTCAATAGAAGAAATCATCCCAATCAACATAGGCAGCGGAGATCTCCCTCGACAAACTTTCATTGGTACCAGTCTTAGCGACGCAGAAGCGCAAGACATGGTGTCCTTCCTCCAATCCAATATCGATGTCTTCGCTTGGTGTTTCGAAGACATGCCTGGTATCAATCCAGATGACGCTTGTCACCGACTTGCAATCAAAGAAGAGGTGAAGCCTGTCAAGCAAAAGCCACGTACCATCCGACCAGAGCTACAAGTTGCTATTCAAGAAGAAATCACCAAGCTACTCGCAGCAGGCTTCATACGTGAAGTAGAGTATCCTACTTGGATCTCTAATATTGTTGCTGTTCCAAAGAAGAATGGGAAAGTCCGAGTCTGCATCGACTTCACCAACCTCAACAAGGCTTGCCCCAAAGACCCATTTCCCATGCCAAGGATCGATAGACTCGTCGATGCCACTGCTGGCCACGAGCTATTGTCTTTCATGGATGGGTATTCTGGATATAATCAAATTCCACTTCATCCAGACGATCAAGAGAAGACTTGCTTCGTGACTAGCCGAGGTCTCTACTGCTACAATGTAATGCCATTCGGCCTCAAAAATGCTGGTTCCACCTATCAAAGGTTAGTCACAAAAATGTTCGAAGATCAGATCGGTCGCAACGTCGAAGTCTACGTCGATGATCTCCTCACCAAGAGCTCCGTACGAAGCAAGCATCTTTCTGATCTAGCAGAAACCTTTCAAGTTCTTCAAAAATATCGTATGAAGCTCAATCCAGCCAAGTGCGCTTTCGGAGTTCAATCTGGCAAATTCCTGGGTCATCTTGTGACCAGGAGGGGTATTGAAGCCAATCCCGATCAAATTCGAGCTATCCTCGACATGCCATCACCTACCAATCGAAAGGAGGTGCAGCGACTCACTGGAAGACTTGCTGCCCTCAATCGATTCATCTCAAAGTCTTCTGACAAATGTAAACCTCTCTTCGACAAACTACGAAAGGCGGATACTTCAGGGTGGAGTCCGATTTGTGAAGAAGCATTTCAAAGCATCAAGAAATATCTGGTGCAAGCTTCTATCTTGACGGCTCCACTTCCAAAAGAAGACTTATGACTCTATCTCGCCGTAACTGATCAAGCAATCAGTGCAGTCTTAGTCAGTAGAAGAGAAGGCTTCGAGCATCCAGTCTATTATATCAGTCACACTCTTCTTCCGGTTGAAACTCGCTATTCAAAAACTGAGAAGGTCATCCTAGCCTTACTCACTGCATCGCGTCGCCTTCAACCATACTTCGTCTCTCACCAGATCACTGTCATTTCAGAACACTCGCTCAAAGATATCATTGACAAAGCTGGTCGAGCTGGTCGAATGACCAAATAGGTGATCGAAATGAGCTCCCTGGGGATTCAGTTTGAATCTCGCACTTCTATCAAAGGTCAAGCTATTGCTGATTTTCTAGCTGATTTTTCAGTTGAAGACCCCATCACCTGGGAAGAAGCTGTCGACATGCGCTTAGAAGATGAGGACAATACTCCGATCAACTCTGTAACAAAAAGTGATCCAAGTCTCGAGGCTATTGCTGCAACTCCTCCATGGAAGCTATACACTGATGGAGCTTCAAGTGCAATCGGTTCGGGAACTGGGATAGTCCTGATATCCCCCGAACTTGATCATCTCCAGAAAGCCACTCTCCTTGGATTCACTGCCACCAACAACGAAGCCGAATATGAAGCACTCATTTCTGGACTCGAGATGGCAAAATCTCTGGGGGTAGATCGAATCATCGTCTACAGCGACTCCCAATTGATCATAAGGCAAATCAATGGAGAGTACACAGCTCGTGAAGAGAGAATGCAACTCTACTTGGCTTTAGTACGACGTCTTCAACAACGTTTTACTAATGCTGAATTCATTCAAATCCCAAGAGCAGAGAACCGAGAAGCAGATGCCTTAGCCAATGCTGCCTCAGTTCTTGGAGATTCACTTGGAGGAAGGCAAATACAGATCGATTATCAAGAAGTGCCCAAGACCATCCCCGATCAACAGATCCTCGCTACTACAAAGAGATCTGGGGGTGGAGATCAACTCGCATTGAACCTCACTATTACAAGTGAGCCTGAAGACTGGAGACGATCAATCTTTGATTTCTTCAAGCATGGCAAAATACCGGAAGATCCAAATCAAGCCCGAAGACTTCAAAGGAAGCTCCCCTGCTACACTATTCAAGGAGAAGATTTATATTTCAAGTCTCATAACGGGATATTGCTCAAGTGTATTGGTCCAGAACAAGCACAGGCAATTCTGATTGATATCCACTCTGGAGCTTGTGGCAACCATTCGGGAGGGAGATCTCTTGAAGCCAAGACAAAGCTACAAGGTTATTACTGGCCCACAATGGCAAAAGATGCTCGACAAGTTGTTCAAAGATGCGAGCCATGCCAACGACACGCTCGAGCTATCCATCTCCCTGCAGATGAGCTTCACCAATTATCAAGTCCATGGCCTTTCTATCAGTGGGGGTTAGACTTCTTGGGTCCTTTCCCACCAACTCCAAGCAAAAAGAAATATCTACTGCTGGCCACTGATTACTTTACTAAATGGGTTGAAGCCGTGCCCCTCTTCCGAGAGACTGACGACGAAGTGATCAAATTCATTCGGCACAACATCTTCTCAAGGTTCGGTACACCTCAAGTTCTTATTGCTGACAATGGAGCTCAATTTGATTCCGACAAATTCCGAGAGTTCTGTCTGAACAACGGTATCAAGCTATTCTACTCAACTCCAAGATATCCTCAATGCAATGGTCAAGCTGAAGCATCAAATAGAGCTATTCTTGGCATGCTCAAGAAGAAACTCAACGACAAGAAAGGATTATGGGAACAAGTCCTACCAGAAGTTCTTTGGGGGTATCGCACAACTCCGAGAAGATCAACAGGGTTCTCACCCTTTCGCCTAACATATGGATCGGAAGCCGTACTCCCAACAGAAAACATATCAAATACTCTAAAGACCAAGGCAGTTGAGGAAGGAATCAACGAAGAGCTTCGGATCAATGATCTAGACTTCTCTGAAGAACTACGAGACCAAGCCTCCCTTCGTGTGGCCAAGTATCAGCAGAAGATCAAACGAGCCTACGATGAGAAAGTCCACAAGAGACAGTTCCCAGTGGGCAGTCTAGTTCTCAGAGCAGTTTTCTACAATACCAAAGAACACAGCAGTGGGAAGCTTGCTCCCAACTGGGAAGGTCCGTATATCGTTGAGTCAGTAGGAGGCAAAGGTTCTTACAGACTAATCTCACCAGAAGGAGATAGATTGCCTCGAGCTTGGAATTCTAGATACCTCAAGTTGTTCTATCCATGATGTAAATACCATGATGAATAAAGTTCTCTTTCAAATGTTCAAATGAGCAAGTGTTCAGCTTTTTAATTCAAGTTCTGAAGCAGTTTCAAATTCAAGCTACTAAGTCTTTTAACAAGTTTGGGTGTTAAGAGTTGCGACTCAACCCCTTACTGGCAAATGTTAAACTGACCTTCAAATTTCAATATTCAATTTCAATCAATTTCAATGTCGTCTAACAAGTTTGGGTGTTTGAGTTGCGACTCAACCCCTCATATTCAAATGTTACACGAATTCAAGTTCAATTTTCAAGTTACAATAAGTTTGGGTAATTGAGTTGTGACTCAACCCCTTACATTCAAGTGTTTGTATTTACATTCCAATACCATTCAGAACAAAGTATTCAAGCACAATATTCAAAGGCATTGAACACAAAACATTCAATCTTTAAAACATCAAAAATCTCTATTATCAAAAAATTGATCAAGTACAGGAGTGAGCTGTTACATATTGAGAGTTTACAAGATTCAAACGACAAAAAAAGACGGTAGAAGATCTCAAGGCTTGGCAACACTTTGCGCGTGTGACTTCTCCCCTTCAGATTCGCCACGAGCCTTGCTCGCAGTCGAAGCCTTAGAAGATCGGACACTGCCGACATGTGCCCTGAGTGCCTCCGCCGCTTTCTCAGTTGTCTCCTTGTAACTCTTGCATTCAGACAATGCATGCTCCAGTGCCTTCTTGGAAATCTCCTCCCGGGCAGTGAGAGCAGCATGTTGAGCAGCAAGTTGTTCTTTCAGCTCCTTGATCTCGTCGGCGCGACCACAGGACACGTCCTCAACCTTGACGATCCGTTTCTTCAAGGATTCGAGTTCGTGACTCTGCGCCTCGCAGCGGTCCTGCAGCCCCTTGATCTCCAACTTCCCTTTGCGAAGATCCTCGATCTTGGCCTTGAGAGATTGCTTCTTCGAACTCAGGAGCTCCTTCAGCCCATCTCTTTTCTCGCTCACAGCTTTCAGTTCAGCTGTCAAACAGGTTACCTCTGAGGCGGCTTCCCGTTCTCCTGCCTTCCTGGAGAGCTTGCTTGCGATTCTCAAACAGGCTGAGTTCTGCAAATAGACAAAGAGTTAGATTTATTCTGAAAATACAATTTCAAAAATTGATCAAAGCATATGCACATACCACTACTTCAAGCCGATCGAAGGCTTCTTCAAAAGAAGCTTCCGGAAGATTGCAAAGCTTCCGGATCGCGTTAGTGGGATGGTTGATGTCAACATCACCCAAACTCCTAATCTTCTTAGCCGGGCCAGCAGGTGTACCTACAATCCATGCAGCAATTCTAAGTGTTAGTATATTTTCAAACTTCAAAGACAAGGCAGAATCAAAACACAGATACCTGAAGCCTCGACTAGAGGAGCCTTTCCCTTCCCACTGTCGGAGCTCTTACCCTTGGGGGTCGATTTCTCCTTGATGGGGGTTGGCTCTGGCAAAGGATGAGGAGTAGCATCACCCACCCGGCTTCCTCTCTCCAAATGAGCAGGAGATGGAACATCTCGAGGAGGTGATGCTCCCCCTTCGTCTTCTTGCCCACTCGAGGAGGTGAGCCCTGCCACCATAGCAGCAACTTCCTCCGCCAGAGATCGCGAAGGGGGTGGGGGTTGTTCAACCTCCACACCCCCACTTGTTGTTGCCCCTTCGAGACGGGGAACCTCGGGAGGTATTTGATCGAGAGGTGTGGGGTTGCTTCCAACCCCACCACTCCCCGATATCCTAATCTTGAAGCGCAGGGGGTTCTTCTTCAACTCCCCAAAGTCGTAGGTGGGAATCACCTTAGGGCCATCGCCCGTTGCATCCATGACCGCTTCCATCTTTCGAGCTTTAGCTTGGTCAATAAGGATCGGCTGCGAATCTTCATCAGCCTTACCAATGGGGGTGGGAGGAATTTCTTCCTCACCACCCCCATGTCCTTTGGCACCACCAGAGGGGGTGGGAGGAATTTCTTCCTTACCACCCCCATGTCCTTCACCCTCACCATCACCTCCATCTCCTGCACCACTGTCGCTGCTGTCGTCGGAGTCATCATCATCACCATCATCTCCACCTTCCTCCTCCCTCTCTACCTCCTCTTCTTCATCTTCCTCCTCCTTTTTCTTCTCATCCTCCTCCTGCTTGATGGGAATTTTCCTCTTCTTTGCTGGGCCTTGGCGAGGTATCACTAATTTCTTCTCTGAAGGAAGTGCGCGCCTGGCTCCATAAGCTTTCTTCTCGAATCGAAGCTTCCTAACAATTTTTCCAGACTGAGGGTCCTCCTCGTAGTCGGAGTAGATAACTTCATTGTCTTCATAGCGAAGCTTCGATCGGTGGAGGAGGTTGGCATTGCCATGTCGGACTGGGCAATTTGAGAATTGTTTCCATGATCTAGTCCCACATGTCAACTCCAAGAAGAGGTTGTCAAGGACCCCTACTCGCTCTGGCGGCCAAGAGAGAGCTCCTCCTGTGCAGTACATATCAATCTCTTCATGCACCTTGTATCGGGGAACCTCCGATACTGACAGGGGAGTCCACGCCCCAGACACCGACAGCGGCCAATCTGTGTAAAGCTTATCAGAACCGATGGTGTCAGCGATCGGCCGAAGAGCAGACACACCCGTCAGATAGAAGAAAGGGCTGTCCTTCCTCCAAGCCCATCGGTAGTGGTAGAAGAAGTACCCCAGTTCTATTCGAGCTTCTTCGCCTGCAGGGAGGCTGGAGTAGCATTCCCTAAGCTCCTTCTGGAAGTCCGACTCTACGCGACAGAAAGCGTAGATGATCCTCCAAGAATTCCCAGTGACCTGCCCGGGACAAAGACCGGAGGTGTTCAGCAACCTCGCGGCGAAAGGCGGTAGCGGAAGGCGCAGTCCACAATTGAGCTGGCCGATCGTGACGATGGTTCCCATCACTTGTTCCTTGCTCGCCCACGAGACAAAGACTGTCCGCCTGTCAACGCCGAAAGCAGAGAGAACTCCTAGAAGTGCTGGCCGAGCCTTCCCCTCTGTGAAAAATGACAGCAACTCATGCAGCTTCTCCCTTTTGACATCAGTGAGTTTACTGCCCATGTTGTACCCAAACTCAGGCTCCACCTCCAGAGGTAGCTGCGGGCAGAGGACAAATTTGGCCTTGGGGATCTGCTCTGGCCTTGACAGTGCAGTAGCGAATCCCACTCCTTGGTGCCTCTTGCCCAGTTGGCCAAGCTCGATCAATTCAGCCTTGCCTTTGCCTCGGCCCTTCGGAACAGAAGAGACCTCGACAACTTCCTTGCCCTTCCTCTTGGAAGGAACTCCACTCTTCTTCGAACTGCCCGAAGACGCCATTTGACTGATCGAAGGAGACGAAGAACGAGAGAAAGGAAGCAAAGAGTCTGGACTTCAAAAAATTCTGAGAGCATGAGGCGAAAATGACAGCCAGTGAAACTTATATACCCAGAGTAAAACGGTACGCAAATCGAGAAGACACGTGTCTTCACCATATCAAATCGCGTGTTTTTGCAGGTACACGTGGCATCCATCCGTAGCAAGCGCTAAATCAGGCGAACCGTCGGGCCAGACGAAGCGTCAGACCCATCGGCCCACGTAAACCAACGATCCAAGCAAGCCACCGGTCTGAGTAAACCGAACCGCCGGTTCAAAGCCACCTTCCGGCAAACACAAGATTCAAAGCAGAGAAAATCAAACTCCATCGATATTCAAGACTGACAAAGATCAAAGGAACAAAACAAGCTATGCCACTTCTTCAAAAGTACAGGTTCAAGACTCAAACCTCGACCGGCTGATTTTAGCCGAACGGTCAAATATGACCGTTCGGACAAAATCAACCGATCGGTCGATTTTCTATTAGATCCGGCGAAAAACTAAGGTTTTTTGCCGATCACCCAAACCTTGACCGGCTGATTTTAGCCGAACGGTCAAATATGACCGTTCGGCCAAAATCAACCGATCGGTCAATTTTCTACTAGATCCGACGAAAAACTAAGGTTTTTTGCCGATCACCCAAACCTTGACCGGCTGATTTCAGCCGAACGGTCAAATATGACCGTTCGACCAAAATCAACCGATCGGTCGATTTTCTACTAGATCCGGCGAAAAACTAAGGTTTTTTGCCGATCACCCAAACCTTGACCGGCTGATTTTAGCCGAACGGTCAAATATGACCGTTCGGCCAAAATCAACCGATCGGTCGATTTTCTACTAGATCCTGCGAAAAACTAAGGTTTTTTGCCGATCATCCAAACCTTGACCGGCTGATTTTAACCGAACGGTCAAATATGACCGTTCGGCCAAAATCAACCGATCGGTCGATTTTCTACTAGATCCGGCGAAAAACTAAGGTTTTTTGCCGATCACACAAACCTTGACCGGCTGATTTTAGCCGAACGGTCAAATATGACCGTTCGGCTAAAATCAACCGATCGGTCGATTTTCTACTAGATCCGGCGAAAAACTAAGGTTTTTTTGCCGATCACCCAAACCTCGACCGGCTGATTTTTGCCGAACGGTCAAATATGACCGTTCAGCCAAAATCAACCGATCGGACGATTTTCTACTGGATCGGTCAAAAAACCATGTTTTTTGACCGATCACTCAATCCTTGACCGGTTGAAATTGACCGTTCGGTCAAATTTAATCGATCGGTCAAATTTGACCGATCGGTCAAAATTGACCGATCGGTCAAATTCAACCGATCGGTCAAATTTCCACTGGATCGGTCAAAAAACCATGTTTTTTGACCGATCGCCCAATCCTTGACCGGTTGAAATTGACCGTTCGGTCAAATTTAACCGATCGGTCAAATTTGACCGATCGGTCAAATTCAACCGATCGGTCAAATTTCCACTGGATCGGTCAAAAAACCATGTTTTTTGACCGATCGCCCAATCCTTGACCGGTTGAAATTGACCGTTCGGTCAAACTTAACCGATCGGTCAAATTTGACCGTTCGGTCAAACTTAACCGATCGGTCAAATTTGACCGATCGGTCAAACTTGACCGATCGGTCAAAATTGACCGATCGGTCAAAATTGACCGGTCAGTCCTTTTTTGTGCTAACACTCGGCAAGCTTCTTTTGTGCCTTCTTCAACAGGAAGTTGTTATGTTTTGCACCAAATCCAAGCCAGCCAGAGCGAACTCTAGCTAACTTGGAGGGGGTAACTGTAGGTGCAAATTTTGGCAAGAAGTCTGCAAACAGCGGGACCCACCGGCCCTGCCTGGTGGGCCCCCGAGTACCACAGCGGGACCCACCGGCCCTGCCTGGTGGGCCCCCGAGTACCACAGCGGGACCCACCGGCCCTGCCTGGTGGGCCCCCGAAGACAACAGCGGGACCTACCGGCCATGCCTAGTGGGTCCCCTAAAGACGGCAGCGGAGCCCACCAGCCTTACCTGGAGGATCCCCAGATACGACAGTAGAAACCGCCATTTGCCCCGGAATTCCTCCTCGGGAAGTCTATAAATAGCAGAGTCTTCGAATGTAAAAGGATCGAAATCTAGAATCCGAAATCCATTTTCCACTCTGAGATCTGATTTTTAGAACCAGAGCTCTGGAATTTCTATCTTCTCACCCTTCACCTCTACTTGATCATCTTCTTGTCTGTGAAGAGATCAAAAAGGCTTCAGTAGCACTCGGCCTGTCGAGGTTACTTAGAGAAAAGTGTTAGTGAATTCGGGTTGCACCCTATAGCACGGAGACGTAGGCTTCGGCTGAACTCCGAGATCACTTCTTGTGTCAAACTCTCTCTGATTGCATCTCTCTGATTACATATCAAAAGCAACGACTTCAAATCGACTGATCGACCAACGATCTCTTCTACATCAACTTCGATTGACTGGTGAGGCGAGGTCTTCGGGTCGGCACGAAGATTTTCCCCCACAGCCCTAGGGCCGGCCATGCAAGCCATGGGGAAACCGAAGCCCCTCTCCTCTCTTCGCATCTCCTCTCTCGTCTCTCTCTCCCTCGCTTGCGCCATTGGATGGCGACTCATCTTCCTCGCATGGTGTTTCGTAGAAGGAGAAGGCTCGTCGTATGGAGGCACTCAGAGATCCATCGACGAGGTGCCGTGCATCGTGTGAGATCGGGTGAACCAGAAGGCGTCTCCCGCAACCTTTTGCTGTCCAGAATCTGCACAGAAAATCAACGTTGTTTCTGTGATTTCGGGAGCTACAGAAGTCCAAACGACGTGAAACTTGTTGCAATAGTTGCGTCTCGAAGTTGGCTACGTGCAGTCCAAATTTCAGCCCAATTGGAGTTCGGAGCAGAAAGTTATGGCCGTCGCACCGAAGCTATGTCGAGCAGATCCGTAGCCCGTCTCCATCGACAAAGAAGAAATTTGTCGCGGTGAAAGATTCCGCACGCAGGTATGATCTCTAACAAGTAGATCTAACATAATTAGAACATGCATACATGCTAGATTGTTCTTTTGCGTTAGATCGTCGTTAGGGGTTCGCGTAGTTGCCATGCTAGTTTCATACACGCATATGTAGATCGTTTCGATGAAAATTTTGATATGTAACGCACACCGCCTACGGTCCTCGGACCTTCTCTTTGCTTCCGCTGTGGGCCTCTACCATGGATTTATTTTCAACACCAGATCGTAGGGTATGGATTGCTTGAACTTCCTTATGGGGTTCCCTGGAGGTAGTTCCAACTTCAAACTGACCTTTTGAAGAGTTTTGGTCATAGCTTTGTCCTTTCGGATTAGGAATTGTTTGGCTTGGAAATTGGCCTTTCTCTCGTCCATTTAGTGCAGTTGCAAGCTGTCCAACAGTTGTTTCAAGATTAGAGATAGCTTGTGAGTGACTTTGAATATTTGTTTGCATGATCTGTTGATTAGACTGTATCAATTGATGGATAGTTTCTTCAAGCGAGGGTTTCCTATGTTGTTGTGTAGCAAAACCAGGGGGCTGCGCTAGAGGATGCATTGGATTTAATGATTGTCCCCCAAAATTTTGTTGAGGTTTCCATGAGAAGTTCGGGTGATCCCTCCAACCTTGGTTGTAAGTTTCCGAAAATGGGTTCCCGAAAGGTTTTCTATAGTTATTATTTAGGACATTAACTTGCTCAGCATGACACTCTGGATTGTTAAATCTAGATGGACAAGTTTGGGAAGTATGCATAGGACTCACGCAAACATTGCATATTTCATTGATAGGTTCAATATTCATATTCAGAGCCATAGCCTCTACTTTTCTAGAAAGATTGTCTAGCTTACCCTTCAAGTCAAATTCTTCTTTGAATTCGTAAATCCCTCCCTTTTTAGGTTTTGGGGCTGATCTGTCTTGATGACTAGAAAAATCCCATTGCTGAGAACTCTCTGATAGTCCCTCAAGAAATTGGTAAGCTGTATCCTCCCCAAGACTCAAGAACGAGCCACCGTTCATAGACTCGATCATATTTCGATGAGTTTGAGTTAACCCGTTATAGAAATATTGAACGAGTCTCCATATTTCGAATCCGTGGTGAGGACACTTTAAAAGTAGGTCTTTGAATCGCTCCCAACTCTCGTAGAATTTTTCATTTTCTTCTTGTGTAAAGTCAGCAATTGCCCTTCTAAGGGCATTAGTTTTAGACATTGGGAAGAATTTTGAAAGGAATTTTGTTACCAAAATATCCCATGAATTGATTGATCCAGAGGGTAAGGAATTAAGCCATGCTTTTGCTTTATCTTTCAAAGAAAAGGGAAATAATCGTAAGCGAACAGATTCATCAGGGAAGGTTTGGAATTTGAAAGTAGAGCATATCTCGAGAAATTCTTTGATATGCATGTAAGGATTGTCAGTCACCAGACCATAGAAAATAGGTAAGAGTTGAATGATCTGTGGCCTTAGTTCAAAGTGTGCCGCAGTGGTTGCGGGCAACACTATGCAAGAGGGCGGATTGGTCGTTATTGGAGAGAATAACTCGCGAAGAGTTTTTGGATCTTGCACGTTATCTCCTATTGTAGCAGATTCAATTCGAATAAGACGGTTTGTGTGATCACGTAGCCACGTGCTCAAGCACCGTCAAGAAAAAGTTTTATTTATTTTATTATTATATATATATTTTTTTAATATTATTATTTTTATTGTTTTTTTTTTTAGAAATAGAGAATAATAACTAAGCTAATTAAACTAGATAGGACAAATATGGAATAACCTAAATTCGAAAGCTCCGTTGCAATCCCCCGGCAACGGCGCCAAAAACTTGATGCGATCTAAACTAATCCTAAATTAATGGGTTAATTTGATCTAAATTATAACTCGTAAGTGCACGAATCGCTTTGTAGGAGCGGTACGTATTACGAGGTCGATCCCACAGGGATTGCTAATGAGGGGAGCGGTCTAATCTAAGGTTATTAACTATTTACCTAAGTTACTTAATAAGCAAGATTGTTGATTTGGTTTTATAAGATTGTGATGGAAATAGTAACTAAGCAGTATTAAAGCATGCAATTAACTAATGTAATGCGGTGTGTGGAGGTTCGAATATGGATGAGATACTAAGGCGGTCGAATCCACCGCTAGATCATTATAGATGCTAAGTTTAAATTATGGTGTTCTAAATTTATGCGAGTAGCATGCGGGAAACAAATCCCGTGCTTTCTCGAGATGCGATCGTTAAAACTTTAATACGAGATTAATGACATAAGCATGATTTAATTTCAAGCATGGAGTAATAAAGCAGAGCATCGATTGTCTAAATAGAGCACAATGGATCAAAGCTAATATAGCAGAGCATCGATTGTCAAGATTAAGCACAATGGATCTAAGCTTTAATTATACAATGAAACTGGGCTTTGATTAACAAGATGACTAACGTTAACTACAAGGCATGCATGACAATACCATGTGAGAACTATTAAATCATCATAGCAAATCCGAAATTAAATCATATATTATCGATGAAAAGCTCGGCATAGAACACATAAAATAAACTAACATCTATTATGATCTAGGATTTCATCTCGGCCTTAGCATGCAGTTTAGCTAGACATGAGTTTTGTTACATCAAAGGAAAGACTGGAAATAAACGAAGTACAGATCATCATTGAAGATTGCTCCATGGACTTCGCTTGCCTTGACGCGTTCCTAGATGCTTTCTCTGCCTCGGCTCGTTCACGTCGTGGCTTCGATGACGGTGCGATGACGGCTCGGATGGACGAATCACGGATGATGGCGACGGGATGTGGAGGCTTAGGGTTTTGGGTTTGGTCGGGGATGGTGGAAGATGGAGATGGGCTAAAGGAAGGGTTTTTCGGAGGTGGTAGATAGCTAAGGTGGTGGATGATTGGTTCGGTCGTCCAAAAGCCCTCTCCGCTCTGTATTCCCGAGCCCCCTCTATATAGGAGAGAGAGAGAGTCCGGTGGTGAGAGAGAGATAAGGAAAGTTTGAAAGAAAAGAAAGAGAAAGAGAGATGTTCGGCTAGAGAGAGAATCAAGGAGGGAGAGAACGGCTCGCAGCTGGGTTTCCGATTTTGGGTTTTAGAGAGAGAGCTGTTGTGAGGACTAGAGAGAGAAAGTAGGAAGAGAGAGAGAAAAGTTCGGCTCGCAGGGGGTCTCGGGTTGCTGGGTGTTCGGTGTGCATGAGCTGATGCACGGAACGGCTGTAATCGAGTCGGACGGGTAAGGGTGTAAGGGCTGCGATCAGATTCAGCTGCATGGGATCCGGTTGGGAAAGGAACGGCTGGGATCGGGTCTAGAGAGGGAGATGGAGAGAAACGGAAGAGAGTTAAAGGTGATTTCTATGCGTTGCATGCCATCAGGTTTGGTGCAATGGAGGGCTGTGATCGCATGGGTTCCAAGTGATCAAGGGGTTCTGATGGGTTGCATGCAGGTTGGGTTTAGTTAGGAAAGAGAGGAGGAGAGAGAGCTGGGTGCATTGGAGTTGCATGTGATTGGGCTATTGGATCGGACGGCTGTGATTAGGTGAGATGGAGAAGGGCCGCTGTGATCGGGTACGTGGACGGGGGAAAGACATAAAAGTGGAGAGCTGGGCTTCCGGGTACAGTGGGTTCATGCATGGGCTTTGTGGATCAGACGGCTGTTGATTAAATAGGAAGGCTGTGATCACTTTTGCACATGCATATGCATGCATGGCTGTTGGGAATTGTAAGGGACGGCTGCGATAATGGGGTGGCTATGATGCTGGGTTTGAGAGAGAAAAATAGGGGCAGCGGCTGTGATCGAGTGCATGGACGGGACGGCTGTGATGGTGGGATGGAGGGCATGGGTATTGGTCATCGTCATCCGAACCAATTGAACTCATCAATTATCTGCGTCATCCCCATTGCTTGCATGTAGGTCTTCTCAGTTGAATCATGTACTGCATCGTTCATTGAAGTCTTCAATTTTCCGTTTTCCATCGTTCTTCAGAATAGGCCTCCAAACGGGCTGTACAGCCTCCATCAAATCGCCGTGAGAATATCCATGCTTGTTCATGAAGTCCTTGAACTGACTGCATCGAAGACCGGATAAATTTCCTGAAAAACACACTTAAAATGACACTTATCAGATTCAAATGCGATTATCGATAAAAGGGTAATTTGGACTTTCGGGCTCTGTATTTTTCATGCATGTAATGTATGAGAGCGAACCAATATGCCGTTGGGTTCGTATGAGAGTCTACTATATCGTGGTGCAAAGAAACTCATGCAGTTTACGTGTAGTATGAAAGTTTTACGTAGCAAAGTGATGTTATGTGCATGATAAAGAAGGGATAATTCGCACCAAATGGACGCTCAACATGACGTAAATATAAAGATGCCGACGAAGAGGGAAGTACACCATCACCAATGTGTAAAATTGGAAGAGACTGACCATTGCCCACAGTGACAGTGTCCATACCGTGATATGGTTGGGTGTGGAGGCTGAGATTGGAGAAGTCGGATGTGATATGGTTGTTCGCACCCGTGTCAGTATATCATGCAGTAGAAGAGGGGCCAGGGGTCGAGGCAAGCAGAGCAGCAGAAGAGGCCGGCGAAGCCCGAGGTGTGGCAGGAGGCCCGTAATTGTAGTTACCACGATGCCAACAATCTGGAGCGAGCTTAGATGGCCATGTTTCCCACAGATCTAGCAAACGGGAGGAGAAGCACCAAGGATGCCACGTCCACCTTCTGGAAATCGGCCACCAAAAGAGGTGTAGTTCTCATTGAATAAATGGTCACCATCTTGGATGTTGCTGCGACCGCGAGGAAAATCACGACCTCCACAGCTGTCGCGGCCTCCACGACCGCCACGGCCACCATGCAAACCACAACCACCACGAGTAATAGTGAGGGCAGCAGCAATAGGTATCAGATCATGAGTAACTGGCTGCAAATCCATGTTTATCTCCTCAGTATCAGGTGAGCGATAAAGTCATCCATCGTCAGAGACCCGGGACATGTACGGATGGCAATTTTAAGGCATTGTAGGTAGGAGGCAGACCATTTAAGGCATGAAGAATAAGATCTTCATCAGATTAGCAAGCTCCAACAACGGCAAAATTATTAGCAATAAGTTTGATATTTTGAAGATAGTTAGAGATGGTGGAATGTCCTTTCTTAAGTTGCTGGATCTGAGATTTGAGTTTCATAATATTGGAGCGGTTCGATGATAGAAACCGCTTCTCAAGTACTGCCCAGATGGTACACACGTGGGAGAAGGAAACCACGGATTGGAGGACAGGTGAAGAAAGAGTAGCAAGCAGGGCATCGAGCAGTTGTTGATCAGAATGGGTCCATTCAAGGTAAGCACGATTCAGGGAAGTGTGGCCTTGAGCGTCAACAAGGGTAGCCGAGGGCAGAGGTTGGGTGAGAAGATAGTCAACTTGATATGCCTGAAGCGTAGTGGTGACCTGTGCACACCATATGAGATAGTTGGATGTGTTGTCGTTGTTGATCGTAAGCTTGATTATGATGAGAGAGGCAAGGTTACAAATAAGGTGAAAGATTGGCGAAGAGGAGATTGTCGTGGACGAGGAAGAGTTGGTGGTGGGTGTTTCAGATGTGGAGGAGTTGGTGGTGGTGGGTATTTCAGATGTGGGGGATTCCATTGATAAGAGATGAACAATGGTCCAAGAACTCTCAAGCCCGCTCTGATACCATGAAAGCTTTTGTAAAACAGTGAACAAGAGGAAGATGTATTGAATAGAAAGAATACGTTCAGTTCACACTAATGTATCTGACGTGTCATTTATATGACTCAGTCAGTTACATGGTTACACGTGAGACGTGATCAACAGTTATCATAACTGATAATGGGATCATCTGAGTCAGTTACATGGTTACATGTGATCAACAATTATCACAACTGATCATCGGTTATAACAACCCTTTGGGTTCGTAACCTTATCAATATGAGCCAACAAAAATCTTTTGTCTCTCGTTTTCTTTTCAAACAGCCTTTTGTTTCTATCTTCCCATAGAAAATAGATCACACAACCAGTAGCAAGTCTAGCTATAGTTGCTATGGTTGAGGAGACGACAACCTCAGCAAGGGAAGAGGAAGTATTTATGTCTGGGGCTACAAGGGTGGAGTCTTTCCCCTTCGAGCTTGGAGCTGATTATGGGCCTGTATCAGTGCCAAACCTAGTTATTGATGGGCAGGAGGCAGCAACCTTGGGGACGGACTCAGGGGCTACTTCAGCACCAAACCTGGTTGATGATGGGCAGGTGGCAGCAACCTTGGCCTCGTGGATGTAAGCTTGGGCTTCCCGGGTCAGGCGTCACCCCATTTAGTAAATCCAATACATGGAGACGTGGATAAGAGGGGGGAAGGAGGAGGCTACTGATGTGAGAGCTGATGGTCTTGAGGCCATCGTAGCAGCTAGTGGAAAGGCCAGGACGATAAATCAGAGTGAATGGGGAGCTTGATGGTGCAAAAATTTTCACCAGTTTGTTGTCCACATGGCAGTAGTGGGAGGTAATTTGAGAAGGACACAAAGAGAGAAAGTCGCCCGTGGCCGTGGCTGACAGCCCGCCCAGAGCCGACCCTGGCCGCATGTGACCAGCTCGCACACGGAAGAGGTCGCCCAGCAGCTAGTGCTCGTAGCCCGCCCAAAGTCTTACATTAGCAGATCTTGCATCCCTTGTACAGAGCACCCGTGGCCGTGGCTCACCGCCTGCCCGGGGCTGACCCTGACCACATGTGACCAGCTCGCGTGCGAAAGAGGTCGTCCATGGCTCTCTATGCGAGGCCGCCTATGGCCATGGCTTACAGCCCGCCCAGGCCTGACCCTGACCACATGCGACCAACTCGCACGTGGTAGAGGTCGCCCAGTGGCAGTTGCTCGTAGCCCGCCCGGTGCTTGCAGTAGCGGATCGCTGCGTCCTTAGGACAGAGCAGCATCTTCCTCGAGGCCTCATTTGTGAGGTACTACGAGTCTATGGCTCTCTACACGAGGCCGCCTGTGGCCGTGGCTTATAACCCGCCCAGGGATGACCCTGACCACATGCGACCAGCTCACACGTGGTAGAGGTCGCCTAAAGGCCGGTGCTCGTAGCCCGCCCGATACTTGCAATAGCGGATCGCTACGTCCCTTGGACAGAGCAGCATCTTCCTCGAGGCATCATTTGTGAGGTACTGCGAGTCTATGGCTCTCTACGCGAGGCCGCCTGTGGCCGTGGCTCACAGCCCGCCCAAGTCTGACCCTAACCACATACGACCAGCTTGCACGTGGTAGAGGTCGCCCAATGGCCGGTGCTCGTAGCCCGCCCGACGCTTGCAGTAGCGGATCGCTGCGTCCCTAGGACAGAGTAGCATCTTTCTCGAGGCCTCATTTGTGAGGTACTGTGAGTCTATGACTCTCTACGCGAGGCTGCCTGTGGCCGTGGCTCACAGCCCGCCCAGGGCTGACCCTGACCACGTGCGACTAGCTCGCACATGGTAGAGGTCGCCCAGTGGCCGGTGCTCGTAGCCCGCCCGGTGCTTGCAGTAGCAGATCGTTGCGTCTCTTGGACAGAGACTGCCTGTGGCCATGGCTTACAGCCCGCCCAGGGTCGACCTAGACTGCATGCGACCAGCTCGCACGTGGTAGAGGTCGCCAAGTGGCTGGTGCTCACAGCGCACCCGGCGACCAGCTCGCACGCCAGGAGATCGCCCCCTTTGCCCACGGAGGTCACCTACAGTAAGGCAACGCCAAACCGACAGATGTCATCACCCCCAGGGAGCTACGTGGACGATTCCAGTCCACGGAAGCCGGCCAAAGTTGGTCTGGGACCTTCCAGACTAGCGTTTTTCAGAATCTCCACCTGACAAGGACAAGACCGGTGCATCCCCCTTTTTCCACCGCCTGACAGGCTAGACGACAAAGGCCATAAAGAGCCCATGTGGGCTGGCACATGGGGGCATAGAAGGTGCGGGAAAGCTGCCACGTGTCCATCTCTGGCGATCTACAAGAGTCTATAAAGGTACGACCCCCAGCTCCAAAGTATAGGTTCGAAACCCAAAACCCTAACACTTTCCAACGACCATAGCTCTTCCCTGTTTTTACCTGTTCTGACTTGAGCGTCAAAGGGTCTGCGCTCCGAAGGGAGCCAGCCGTTCTCACACTTTTTTTGTCATACAGGGCAACCGCATGGACCAGTGAAAAATATCCACCAACAAAGCTGATGGAAGAGGCGTAGGGGGAGAGAGAGCAGGGATCTTCAAGGTGCAAGCGGTAATGGTAGCTGACCCGAATATAGGCATGCTTAAGATGGTGAGGGAAGGGAGCAGAGCAGGGAGTTCACCAGCCCGTGCACCCATCGCACATCCGAGGGGAGGAGAGGAGTCTACAGCACCACTGGTGACAACTCGTGCACCGAAACAGATACTACAACGCTGGCCAACGGAACCTAGCGATAGAGTTACTAGGAGTGGGAGGAAGCAATCCCCAACTCCCACATACAGCGGGTAGATGGGCTTTGAGTGGAGTTCATTCTTGTTTGGCTCTGTCTATGTATAGTTAAGGGTCTATAGTGAGTTGTCCAACAGGTTGAGCGTGCTAGGTTCTTTTCTCTTATCCTTTCGAGGGATCTATGTACTAGAGAGGTGGAGCTTCCACGCTTACTCAACCCGAGTAAAGCCTGGTGCTGTAATTTTCCTTCTCCCCACTTTTTGGGTTTCTTAATACAATCTTACTTACCTTTCAAACAAAAAACTATAGTTGCTATTAGCCTTGTACCCTGGAACTTATTTTGTAATATATAAACTTCCTCAGTTATGTTCCCTACCTTCATAGTCTTGATCCCCATGCATGCTAAAACAGATCTCCAAATCCAATTAGAGTAGGAACAATTGAAGAAGATGTGGCTTTGGTCTTCCCTGCCAGACCAGCATTAGGTACACAAAGAGGGAACCATTATACCTCTTATGTTTAATTTATCACAGGTGAGAAGTGTCATCATAGCAGCCCTCCAAAAGCAAACATCATGTCTTTCAATTCCGTGTTAATGCCAGATCCAAGAATATTCAACAATTTGAGGTTGTTTTAACCTGAGAGCATCCTAAGCTAATTTTAGAGAGAATACACCATTAGTAGAGGGTTTCCAAACAATCATGTCATGAAGGTCAGGGTATTGGATAACATAGTTCTCAATGCTGCTATACATCGAAATTAAATCTACAGAATAAGCAGTTGGAAGGGACCAATTATTGCCCATTCTGAATTCACTAACCATAGTACTCACACTAAAACCCATATCATAAACAACCTTGCTACCATACTGATCAATGAGTCTGCCATTTGGGTGCCAATTATCCAACCAGAAATTTGTATTGCAGCCATTACCCACTATATTCAGAATGAGAGGTTCTGTTTGATTTCTCCCCTTAAGAATCCCTTTCCAGATACCTGAAGCTTTGGAGTTAGGTTTACAATCCCAGATCTCTTCCTTCTTAAGAATTCATTCTGATCCATCTAGCCAACAAGGATTGTTCCTTAGAGTAAATTCTCCAAAGGTATTTAGAAAGAGTAGTTGTATTCCATTCTTTTAGATCTCTAAAGCCCTATCCACCGTCCTTCTTAGGAGTACATAGCCTTGTCCAAGCTATAGGAATCATTTTTTTAGAATTTATATCTCCACCCCATAAGAATCTGTTGAAAAGCCTTTCAATCTCTTTGATAATAGACTTAGGGAAATCAAAGACTCCTGACCAATATATATGAAGAGAATTAAGTACTGATTTTACTAACTCTACTCTTCCAACAAAAAAAGAGGAATCTTTTGTTCCAATAAAAAATACGGATTCTAATTTTATCAATAAGTGATAGCTTGCTTGAGACTTTTAGAAATAAGTGGTAATCCGAGATATTTAACAAGAAGAGTAGCTTCACCAAACCCAAGAATAGATATAATATCTTCCTTATCATCTGTATTCTGATTGAAGAAAATATTTGATTTGTCATGATTAATATTTAATCCTGATTGAGTAGTAAAGGTTTTCAATACTTTGCACAAGCCTTCAGCTGATCCTGGCCTTATCAGCTTTGCAAAAAAGCAAAAGATTGTCTGCATAAGGAAGATGAGAAATTGGGATGCTACCCAAAGAGGGAACTGAGATTTTATTGTCATGTACAACTTCTTTGATAAGGCAAGAGAGGACATTCATTGCAATTGCACATATGTAAGGAGAGAGGGGATCACCGTGCCTGATACCTCTATATGTTGGGAAGTACCCTAAAGCTGCCCCATTAATAAGAATTGAAAATTTGACAGTAGAGAGACACCATTTGATCCAATTAGTCCATCAGACAGAAAAATTCATATTTTTCATGGCTTGTATAATGAAAGAGTGACTAACTGAATCAAAAGCTTTCGTCAAATCAATCTTAATGCACATACGAGGAGATCCCACCACCAAGTGAAATCTGTTAAGAAGTTCATGAGCCAGCATCACTGCATCTTGTATATATCTGCCATTTAAGAAGGCAAATTGATTTTCTTCAATAAGAGGAGCTATAACTTCTTGTAATCTGAAAGACAGGACAGTGGAGATGATCTTGTAAGAGAAATTGCATAAAGAGAGAGGTCTGCAGCTGCCAAAACTGGTAATTCTTTCCTCATTGGGTATAAGAGCAATGAGAGTATGATTAATGGAGTAAATCCAGTCAGGATGGTCATAAAAATACTGGACCATATTGTTGATATCAATTTTGACAATGGACCAACAATTGATATAAAAGAAAGCTGAGAATCCATCTGCTCTTGGGGCCTTGTCCAACTCAAATTTATAAACAGCATTAAATATTTCCTCATCTGAAAAAGGCTGACAAATCCATTTTGTTTTTTATCTTCATGCATTTGAGCTAAGTAACTGCAATTTAGAGGCTCACAGTTTTAATGCAAAAAAAGATTAGAGAAATAGTTGACTCCTTCTGGTTAATGCTAGTTGCATCTTCAAGTAATTTTCCAGAAGTAGAAAGGAGAGAGTATATCCTAGTAGCTGACCTCCTGTTCTGTATGACATTGTAAAAAAATTTGAAATTTTTATCACCTTTGGAGAGCCAATTCACCCTAGATTAGAGCTTGAGAAGATCTGCATGAACATTCCTCTTATTCTTGAGAAAAGAGAGAGCTTCCCTTTCTTCTAAAACAAAATCACAGTTCAAAGGATCACTTTGCAGTTTTTCTTGAATTTTGTCTACAACATGCTGAGCTGCATCACATCTATGCTTAGTATGGCCAAAGCAATTCTTGTTCTATTTCTTCAGAGTAATCTTCAGTTGTTTGAGTTTGTAGCAGATTTTAGAAAAAGGATCTCCAACAGAATATTGGTTTCAAGAATCTGAGACCAATTGAAAGTAATTTTCATGGGTTTCCCAAATTTGAAGATACCTGAAAGGATGATAGCCAAAAGCCCAAGAGGGATTCATCTTAATGATCATCGAAGTATCATCTAAGGATCCTTGATTTGCAAAATTTGTAATGCTATCAGGAAATCCAAAATTCCAGTGATGATTAATGAGAGTACGATCCAGGTTTGCAGCAATTCTAGAATTTTCAGCACTTTGTTATTCCACGTGAGGTGAGCTCCATGAGAATTCATATCATCAAGATCACAGTCTTCTAGAACTTCATTGAATTGTCTAAGGACAATAGATGGGATATCATTACCACCTACTTTCTCATGTTCAAATCGAACAATATTAAAATCACCTGCAACAAGCCAAGGCCCTTCGATAGATTTCCCTATAGAAATGAGATTGGACCAAGATCTTCTCTATCACAAGCCATTATTCATTTGAAAAGAGATTGGGCAAAATTGTTGCCTGGATTATGACTACCTTCAGCCTCAGAATTTTCTGCTTTCTTGTCGATAGACATACCACATTCTTCTATAGTATCACTGCTGCTTTTAGGATCAATATCAATTGGGTGCTCTTTGATATTTAATTCCTCTATCAGTCTGACTCTAGCAGCTTTTCTGTAGGCTTGAATTTCAGTTTGGGGAATTTAGTAGTTTGCTTTGTTTATGGCCAAAAGATATTCAGCATTTGCCTTAGATCTAATAGCATTTTTCCAACCTGGTCAATTTTGTTGCTTCAGAAATTTAGAATCAAGTCCTTGTGATTGTTGCTACAATCATTTGTTGTGGACGACAAGGATAAAACAGTATTTAGCTGATTATTTTCTTTACAAACAGAATTAAAAGAATACTACTATTTTTCTTAGCAGACTCTTTTCCTTTGCCTTTTTTTAAGGCAAACTCAGGCAATTGACTTCCATGATTACTAGGAATTTCTTTTGATAGAGAACCATCATAAGACTATATCTGATCCTTAATTTCATAGGAGTGATTTCCTTTCACTGTCTCAACTTTCTCACTATCTGTTGCAGAAATATCAGGATCTTCTTCAAGAACTTCAAATGAGTTTTGGAGTTTAATAGTGCTAGATACCCTCACACCCCAAAACCCGGGTCCTAAGGGGGGGTCCACAGAGGGTATATGAAGTTGGTGATGGGCGCCTCCCTCACCGATGTGGGACTATCTGTTAACACTCCCCCTCACACGGAGCACGCATGGCAAGGATCCTCCCACGCTGAGCATGCGTGGTAAGGCATGATCGGTGGGGAGCACCCGGAGCGGGTTGTAAGGCTAGCTCTGATACCATGTTAGATACCCTCACGCCCCAAAATCTGGGTTGTAAGGGGAGATCCACAGAGGGTATATTAAGCGGGTGTTAGGTGTCCCCTTTACCAATGTGGGACTAACCGGTGGACTTCCTCAACAATATTAGCTACCCTCACACCCCAAAACCCGGGTCCTAAGGGGGAGGTCCACAGAGGGTATATTAAGTGGGCGTTAGCTGCCCCCATTACTGATGTGGGACTAACCGGGGGACTTCCTCAACACCCCCCCTCAAGCAGAGCACGCAGAGCGAGGCACAATCGGAAGGGACCGCACTCGGAGGGAGACGGTGAACCAAGCTCTGATACCATATTAGATATCCTCACGTCCCAAAACCCGGGTCCTAAGGGGAGAGTGATGGGTGCCTCCCTCACCGATGTGGGACTGTTCCGTTAACAAATAGGATGAGATTTAATAGATGCTTGCAGGAGATTTATAGGTTCAGATTTATTTCCAACTTTTGAAACCCAAGCATATTTTGATTGAACTTGGGCATTCCTTTGCAGCATGTCCAAAGCTTAAGCAACTAGCACAGGATGGGTGGGGGCTTCCATTCATCCAAAACACATTATGCATAGCATTGGAGAAAGAATCCTCCAAACTGAAGAAGCAAAGCAACATTTAAACAAAAAAAAGACTCTGAATGATAGCATTGGAGCATCGAAACTTAGCTTAAGTACCCCAGATGGAGCCTGGTTTTGACTCAAGGACACGGGTACCTCCATTCGTCCTCTTCCAAATAGTTGTATCTACAGTAGCAGTGCCGGAGCAGTTGCGATCGAGAAAGGCCACGGTGCTGGAAGCACTACGACCCGTTGTCGCCCGGTACAAGACCATAAACAATAGGCGGGCAGAACCATTGAAGGGCCTTGTGTAGGACTCACCATAAGCAACCACCTCGATCGAAGAAACACCGAATTGGTTCGTAGAATGCTCGCTACGAAGGCTTGGGTTTGTCCTGAAGAAGATACCATAATTCCTGCAGGCAATCTGTCGGGGAGAAAAGGCGATATAGTCGTATACTCGAGGAATGGATGAAGATTCGATCGGGAGATCACCGAACGGAACGCGACCTTGAGAGGTCTGGGGTGATGGTTCCTGATCTTCCTCCTCCTCCTCCTTCTTATTCTTTCCTCCCTCGGTCTTTAGATCCTTGAATTTTTTCTCAAGATCGTCGTATTTCTGTTGAAGTCTAGCCTTCTCGTCCATGGACACAGCTAATTCGTCGCGAAGTTTCTCCTCTTCATCTTGGCGGGCAACCTTCCCCTGCTTCAAATCAAGGGCCACCCAGGACTTGTCGATTTCCAAGCTCGGACCACCGTATTCAGCCCAAGGAAAGTAGTCGTAGACCCTAAGGCAGTCTATTTCTGGGGCCAGAGGAGGTGGCTGATTCTGATTGTAGCCCTTGTGCAGGGCGGACGTGACAAGGATCCGACCCAAGCAATTGACATAGAGGTCACGCTCCTTGAGGAAATCAAGGAGCTTCTGGTAATTGGCACCCCCGACGCGAGACCCGTCACCGAAGATCAACTCTGTTGCTGCTGGACCCTTCACCTTACCAAGGCTCTTAAGAGCCGTTATCTTCTTGTTGGTGTTTGCCTGAACAACCTCGTAAACTCGAAGACTCTTCCCCGGCCGATCCTTCACTCGGTTGTATCTTACGTGGACAAACAGATTAGGATCTGTGAACCTCATCTCGAAGAGGAGGAGGAGGAGGACGACGACGATGATGACGACGACGACGATCCTGATAAAGAGGGCAGTATAAGATGCTATGAAATGGAGTAGATAGTCAATGACATCTATTCTTCATCACTTGATAATTGAACAAATAGTGATGACTTCATTCCAATTATTTATTTCCTCTCTTTGACATAAAGCCAAAGGCTTTGTTGTTTAACACATAGAAAACAAAGACTTGCATTTCATTGTTCGAGGATCTGGTCGAAGAATCTCACGGTGGAGACCCGAACTGTGTCACGGTGGAGATTTGGCTTGATCGGAGGAGGAAGCTGTAAAACCCTTTCTCATTACTCATTATGGCAGAAGAAACGGAGAACCTGCACGTAGGGGTGGCAACGGGTCGGGTCGTGTCGTTCGTGTCGTGTCTAGTTTCAGGTTGTGTCCAAAACCCCTAGACCCGGATCTGACCTGTTTAATTACAGGTAGACCCGACCCGACATGACCCATTGAATTTTAAATGGGTCTTCTCGGGTCTACCGTGTCCCGACCCTAAACCCGGACTTGACCCGTTTATTAAACGGGTCAATCGTGACCCGGACCCGTTTAGCCCTGACCCAGACCCGCTAACTTCGTGTCGGGTCTGCCGTGTCGGGTCCGAAATTGTTAGCCCTACCTGCACGTGCGATGGACAAGGAGTATCATGAGGCCCTTTCTCGATTGTGCTGTTTGCTGACGTGGCATGGGTCAACGTAGCCTTCTACTAGTAAATCAAAAGTTTTACTTTGGCTTTTCCAGAGTAGAACTTTTTTGCCTACTAGTAAACCTCTTGCCATTTACTTTACAATTTTTTTTGAATCCAAACATTAGGTAAGTAAAATTTGTACCCCATTTTCTTTACCAGTTAGCTTGTTGACCGAATACAAACAAACCCTAAGATTCTGTTCTTTTGGGAAGAAATCAATCCATTTTTGCATAAATCTATCTTCTATTTTTGGTTATTCTTTTGAGTGAAAATCAATCGAAATAAAATAACTTTTCTTCAAACTAAGGAAATGGTCCGGTGCCTAGCAATCGTTGTTTCTGACGATGCAAAGATGAGAGCACACAATCACAATACATAACAAATAAACAATCATAGAGGCCTGGGATAATATTAAGCTGTCTGGGGTGAACATACTTCCTGAATCCGGTGAGACCCTTGATTCTGGAGGTAATGTTGATATAGTTGTAGCTGTGGGAGAGGATGTGGATGAAGGCATTGATCGGGCTTCTCTGGAGATCAAGCAAGAGAATTTGGCTTGGGAGCAGGAGCCACCCCGTCCTTTGAGAATCGGTAAACGGACCAAGGAGAGCTGGCCAAAGGGTCCTTGTGATAGGACTTCTCGTAGTAGGCGGCGATAGAGATTGGGGAGGTGTAGGTCCAAGGGTCAATGCGATCGGACTTCTCGAAGCAAGTAGTAACTGGCGAAGGGGCAATTCAGCTTTGATGATTTGTGGCTGAGGTGATCTTGTGCTGGTTTGGGATTCTGTACCTTTTCAGTCTAGAGTCCTGTAACTCACTACGGTGAGCTAGTGTTCTCTTCCTGTGGGTTAGAGATTGTGTGTGGACCTATTTGTTTTAGTATCTGCTTACTCACTCAGAGTTAAGCCGAGTCCTGTAATGCCTTTATTTTCCAGTAATATATTTGTTTTTTACCCTTCTAAAAAAAAAATATCATAGAGATTGACACGAGGATTTAAGTGGAAATCCTTATGGAAAAAACCATTTGTAAGCAAATGCTCGAGTAAGGCTTCACTATCAATGGCGGCAATAATGAACGAGTATAACCTGACTCCTCTTCTTCCTCCAACAAGATATACACCTCTCCTCCTTTACTGCTCAACGAACAACAACTCTAGAAAGTGTGGGGGAATGATCTTCGTGCCGACCCGAAGACTCCGCCCAATCAGTCAATCGAGTCAAGTCAAAAATCTGATCGAACGTTTGTCAGAGTCGTTGGCTCGAACGCGGATATCTTTGACTTGGACTCCGAAGTAGTCGAAAGGTTTTGGCTTAGGTTTAGAAGAGATGACAAGAGATCTCCTAAGAGTTGACACAAGATATGATCTCAGAGTTCAGCCGAAGCCTACGTCTCCGTGCTATAAGGAGCAACCTGAATTCACTAACACTTGAACTGAAGTGACCTCGACAGGCCGAGTGTCACTGGCTTCTCTTTGAAAAGAAGATCGAAAGGTTGGGATGTTAGAGCTCTGGATTTTTGAAAGTTCGATTCAGAAATCAGATATCCGATCCTATTAAACTTATTGGGTCTGCTTTTTATAGATTTTTTTTTTGGACAGGAACCGGGGTAGGGGGCGGTTTTCTACAGCTATCGTCTGGATTCAGGCGGGAGCTGGTGGTGTCATGCCCCGAATCTGACTACAAGGGTAAACGAGTCAAACCCGGGGGTGATGGGGTTTTAAGGGTAAGTCAATATTATAAGGTTACGAGGTTGATTTTATTATTTAGTTATTTATTACTAATTTATCATTAACTACTTACTAGCTGATGAGGGACGGCTTTGAGGAGAAGCCTACCAATAACTTGGCCTTGAGTAAAGGCCTACCAGGCATGAAGCTTTGAGGAGAAGCTTACCGAAGAAATATTACTAATTCTGGCATTATTCAGAGCATCTAGAACATGGTTCTGTAGTTATTACATAATCAATTGAAAATAATAAAACTAGTTAACACCTCTAATATCCTCCCTCGATAGCTAATCAAGCTCCTCTAGGAAGCGCCTGAGAAGGATCTATGGCACCTGAAAAGAGTATGCAACAACGGGGTGAGTTTACTAGGTAAACTCCGTGAACCGTTAACCCTAAACTAGCTAGGGTAAACCATAGTCATACCCTGCCCTTCTAGAAGTCTACGAGGGCGACAACATATACATACACATATTGCAAATAAGATAGTTCAGCTAGCTAATATGGCAGTTCTACAATGGTACAACTACAACTAGTAAATGTAAGACAAATAATCATCCAGATTAAAAGTATGCAACTAATCACCGAAGGTTAGTTCTACCTTCTCCTAAAGTGAACCGGCAGTTTTCTAACTGAGTCTGCCAACAGAACCTGGGTCCAAGTGTACCTAGAGAGCCAGAAATACTCATATGGCCATAAGGGGGCTTGGTCTTTCACCACGGGGCACTCCCGCCCACCTTGCTTTTCGGGGTCATTACCCAGGGGTGGACTACTAGGCCACTAGGGGCTTTACCGCCTGCCCAACCCTGTGACCCTACCTACTTGATTCGGATTATGCACAGGCGGTGCTTCACCTCCCATCCTGTACACTCGGGTCCCCTACCCATGCCCGTGAGTAGTGAGTCTTCCCTCTGAGAAGAGAACCTCAACTAAGGAAGTACAATCACCAGTCTCTCCATTGAGACCACAGGTCTCTCTACCGAGACCACCAGCCTTCCTTGCTCAATAGCAACTGTACTGCACTATGCAACCCATGGTCACCAAACACAGTCATTTAACATAATATAATAAATAATCAGTACAAGTATCTACTTGTTTGCATGCATCCTAGTGTGAATCTAGGTTGAGTCAATCACCGTTACAGCTATCAAAATATTACATGCATGATTATTCAAATGCAAGGGATAGCATGCCCACCACCCACATACAGTACCGGTTTCTCGCCCGCATGCATTGGACATACTATGCCACATACGGTTTTATTTATTATTTTACAGATACAACTACAATCTACTCTAACTAGAATAGAATTAATCATGTTCACCTGGAGAATAGCTCGGTAGTCCACGCTCCTCACGCCTATCGGTCCGGCGTACCGTCGAAGGAGAAACTGACCATCATGGTTTAAAATGTATAAATTGTTACATCCATAAATTACTCAAACTAGGGTTCTAAAAAGGTTGGTTCATGGGTGAGGGACCCATGGGATCCGGTCTCGCTCGAATATGACTTCGGTTGGAGGTTTTAGGACCGAACCGGTAAAAATCGGTCTATGATTGGATCAATAGGGTAAAAGGGTCTCTAGGGTCCCAAACTAGGTTTAATACATCGGCATCGATGATCTGAGCATGATGCCACTGGTTTCGTCCAATTCCGAGATCGGACGGAGAATTGGCGGTCAAACCACGGTGCACCGACTAGATCGGGCCCACGGCTAAAAAGGGATCCTATATAGTAAAATTACTGTACCAATTCTAGTTCACCTATCATCCACCCAGTAACTCGAAGTTCGTTCTTGCGGGAGCTAAGCTAGCTATTTTGTATACTACTTCTCGACGAGGAACTTGCTGTAGTCTCCTAGCACAAATGACTAGCGAGACCAAGGGCGAGAATCCGTTAAGGTGCTCCCCAGTAGTTCTAGACTTTCTACGTATATTCCTTGACCAGCTCCCAGGACTTCCTCCTGTTCGGGAAAAGGAGTTTAGCATCAAGCTAGTTCGGCGACAGTGCTGATCTCAATGGCACTGCATTGGATGGTACCGGCCGAGTTACGGGAGTTGAGTGCTCAGCTAGAGTAGTTAAGGAACCTTGGGTACATTCGCCCCAGTGTCTCTCCATGGGGTGCCCCTGTTCTGTTAGCTCAGAAGAAGGATGGCTCAAAGCGACTCTGCATTGACTACAGGAAACTGAATGCGGTCACGGTGACGAACAGGTATCCTCTCCCGAGGATCGAGGATCTGTTTGACCAGCTGAAGGGTGCTCGGTTCTTCTCAAAGATTGATCTGAGGACCGGGTACCACCAGCTCAGGGTAAAGGATGAAAATATCTCAAAGATGGCATTCCGGACACGGTACGGGCACTACGAGTTTCTAGTGATGCCGTTCGGTCTGACGAATGCCCCGGCAGCCTTTATGGACTTGATGAACCGAGTCTTCAGGCCTTATCTTGACCGGTTCATCGTGGTCTTCATCGATGACGTATTGATCTTCTCGAAGTCAGAAGAGGAGCATGCAGAGCCGGTTCTCCTCGGGATGGGGGGGTCTAACCCTACACGAGTACGTGTAGCCCTAAGGGGGGTGGATTGTGACGACCAAGATCCAATAGCCAAGACCCAAGAGCTAAGACTCCTGAGGCGGGAATGCCAAGATGGATGAGGTGAGGTGAGGTAAGGTGAGGTATACAAGGCCACGAGTTAGCCATACATCGCTTGGAGAGAAGGAGATCCTGAACTACTTATATAATTTCCCCTCCCAAACATAGAAGACGCGTTTTAAAACCGTGCGCCGCTACGGAATTCGTAAGAACTCCGTAGTTAAGCGTGCTCAGGTGAGAGTAGTACTAGGATGGGTGACCCGCTGGGAAGTTCTCGTGCGGGCACGGGCAAAGCGGACAATATGTTGTGTCTTTGGGGCGGATGTTACAGGTGGGCCCTGCCATCGTCTTTGTGGACTCCCAAGCCGGGTTGGTGGGTCCCGTTGTCATCTTTGTGGACCCCCAGGAAGGGCTGGTGGGTCCCGTTATCATCTCTGTGGACCCCTAGGCAGGGCTGGTGGGTCCCGTCGCGGGGTGTTGGCCAAAATTTGCACCCACAGTTATCCCCTCCAAGTTAGTTAGAGGCTGATCTGGCTGACTTGGAATCCAGGTGCAAAATCCAAACCCCCTGCCAAGGGCTGGTGTCATCGAGGTATCGTCGAACGTTACTGGCTAATTGGACTCTAGCAACCGATAAGTCAAGACTTATCGATCAGGTTTTGGTAACCGATCAGTCAATATTGACCGATCGAGTGATGGTGACCGATCGGCCAAGATCGACCGATCGGATGATTTCGACCGGTGGAACTTTGGGCGACCAGGCAAAAAGCTAAGTTTTTCGCTCGATCCTTCGGAAATTTACCCGATCGTCTCCTTATCAATCGAGTGAATTCATCGACCGATCAGTAAAATTTTTCCGATTGGGTATCTCCTACCGATCGGTCAAAATTGTCCGATCGGGTGTTGTCAACCGGTTAGACTTGGGGTGATCGAGCAAAAAACAAAGTTTTTCATCCGATCCTTTAGAAATTCACCCGATCGTCTGGCTATCAATCGGTTGAAGTCTTCGATCGATCGGTCAGAGTCAATCGATTGGGTGTATTTTACCGATCGGTCAAAATTGTCCGATCGGGTGCTTTCAACCAGTGGGATTTGGGGCGATCGGGCAAAAAGCCAAGTTTTTGGCCAGATCCTTTGGAAATTCACCCGATCGTCTGCCTGTCGATCGAGTGAAGTCTTCGACCGATCTGTCAGAGTCAACCGATTGGGTGTATTCTACCGATCGATCGAAATTGTCTGATCAGGTGCTTTCAACCGGTGGGACTTGGGGCGATCGGGCAAAAAAGTAAGTTTTTTGCTAGATCCTTTGGAAATTTACCCGATCGTCTACCTGTCAATCGGGTGAAGTCTTCGATCGAACGGTCAGAGTCAAACGATTGGGTGTATTCTACCATCGGTCAAAATTGTCCGATCGGGTGCTTTCAACCGATGGGACCTGGGACGATCGGGCAAAAAACCAAGTTTTTTTCCTAGATCCTTTGGAAATTCACCCGATCGTCTGCCTATCGATCGGGTGGAGTCTTTTTGGTTGATCGATCAAATTTGATCGATCGGATAAATTTGACCGATCGGATAATTTCAACCGGTGGAGCTTGAGACGATCTATGACGACCAAGTTCCAGTAGCCAAGAGCTAAGAGCCAAGACTCCTGAGGCTGGGATGCCAAGATAGATAAGGTGAGGTGAGGTGAGGTGAGATGAGGTGTACAAGGCCATGAGTTAGCCCCACATCGCATGGAGAGAAGGAGATCATGAGCTACTTATATAATTTCCCCTCCTAAACATAAAAGACGCGTTTTAAAACCGTGTGCCATTACGGATTTCGTAATAGCTCTGTAGTTAAGCGTGCTCAGGCGAGAGCAGTCCTAGGATGGGTGACCTCCCTGGTAAGCTCTCGTGCGAGCATGGGCAAAGCGGACAAGATCTTGTGTATTTGGGGTGGATGTTACAAAATGGTACGATTCTCCTCGGGATGGGGGGGTCTAACCCTACACGAGGATGTGTAGCTCTAAGGGGGGTGGATTGTGACGACCAAGAGCCAAGAGCCCAGACTCGTGAGGCTGGGATGCCAAGATGGATGAGGTGAGCTGAGGAGGTGAGGTGTACAAGGCCATGAGTTAGCCCCACATCGCCTAGAGAGAAGGAGATCCTAAGCTACTTATATAATTTCCTCTCTCAAACATAGACGACGCGTTTTAAAACCGTACGCTGCTATGGATTTCCTTAAGAACTCTGTAGTTAAGCGTGCTCGGGCACGAGCAGTCCTATGATGGGTGACCTCCTTGGAAAGTTTTCGTGCGGGCACGGGCAAAGAGGACAATATCTTGTGTGTATGGGATAGATGTTACACGATCGTTTTGGAAATTCACCCGATCGTCTGCTTGTCGATTGGGTGAAATCTTTTTGGCCGATCGGATAGTTTCAACAGGTGGAGCTTGTGGGCGATCAGGTAAAAAACTATATTTTTTGCCCGATCCTTTGTAAATTCACCCGATTGTCTGCCTGTCGATTGAGTGATGTCTTTTTGGGTGATCGGTCAAATTTGACCGATCGGATATTTTCAACGGGTGGAACTTGGGGCGATCGGGTAAAAAATTACTTTTTTTGCCCGATCCTTTGAAAATTCACCCAATCGTCTGCTTGTCGATTGGGTGAAGACTTTTTAGCCGATTGGTCAAATTTGATCGATCGGATATTTTCAACCGGTGGAACTTGGAGCGATCGGGTAAAAAACAACGTTTTTTTGCCCATCCTTTGGAAATTCACCGGATCGTCTGCCTGTCAATTGGGTGAAGTCTTTTTGGGCGATCTTTTGAAATTTCTGCTTGTCGATCAGGTGAGGAGGAGTTGGCGTTTTGTCTTTCCCGTCGTTTCGTCTGACCTATCGATTCGTCTGGCCTGTCGTTTTGTCTTCCACCCGTTTGATGCTGCCACGTATCACATAGAATTTCCCGCCAAGCTTTTTGGGAGCATATAAACCATGTCCCGGAGTTCATTTTTCCCCACACTGTTAGAAAATTTATTGACTTCTTTCCTTTCTGCTCTCTGCTTTTTGCTTATTGCTCTATGCTCCTCGATCGGTCATTATGGCCTCCGAAAGTTGCACCAAGAACATCGTCCCCCCGAAGGTGAAGACTTCTTAGCGCGATGGGGCAAAAAAGGGGAAAGTCACTGCTGAGCCTTCGTCGTCGAAGATCGCAGGGAAGGGCAAGGCGAAGGGCAGCCTCGGCATCCTCGGCAAGAGACACTTAGGTGTCGGATTCGCCTCTGCTCCCACTAAGTCGGAGCACATCCAGAAGGCTGACTTACTGCTGAGGCCGTTGAAGCCTTTGTCCGAGGAGCTTGTCTTTGAGTATGGGATCGGTCAGAAGACCACTGACGCAAAGAGGTTGAAGTGGGAGAGGCTGTTGGGGTTCTTCACCGAAGGCACCCCAGCGCCCAGCACTAGCCGAGGTATAGGTTGCCTTCGGCATTGACAAGCGATCAGTGTACACCGAGGTGGCCTGCAAGGAGAAGATCATGGGCACCATCGTGATGATCGGCCAGCTCAACTATGGGTTGCGTCTACCGCTGCTCCTATTCGCGGCCAGGCTGCTGAGTACATCCGGACTCTGCCCTGGGCAACCGATAAGAAATGCCTGGAGGATCATCTACACCTTCTACAGGGCGGAGACTGATCACTAGCATTCCTGAAGGTGAGCAGGCAAGGATTGAGTTGGGCTACTTCTTCTACCACTATCAATAGGTTTCGAGAAAGGACAGTCCCTTCTTCAACTTGCACAACGTCTCTGCTCTCCATCCCATCACCGACACAGTCCCCTCCGACAAGCTATACACCGATTGGCCGATCTCTATCTTGGGGGCATGGACTCCCCTGTCAGTGCCGGAGACGCCCCACAACAACGTCCACAAGGAGGTCGAATGGTACGGACCAGGAGGCGACCTCTGTTGGTCATCTAAGCAGGTCAGATTGATCAACGACTTATTTTTAGAGTTGACCTATGGGACCAGGTCATGGAAGCAGTTCGCAAACTGCCCGGTTCGCCACGGTAGTGCAAATCTGATGCATCGACTGCCGGTGAGGTACGAGGACAATGACACCCTCTATTCTAACTATAAGGAAGATCCCAAGACAGGCGGGGTGGTCCGATACATTTGAGTCAAGAATAAGATGTATGGCAAGAGAAGATGCTCGGGGCCAAGTGAAGAGAAGCTAGTTGTTACCAGGCAAGGCTAAGTCAAGAAAAGGAAGGTTGTGAAGGAGGAGGGAGAGAAGGAGGAGGAAGAGAAGGAGGAAGAGGAAGAGAAAGAGGAGGAGCAGCAGCACGAGGGAGAGGATGAAGGAGAAGAGGAAGAGGAAGAGGAAGGAGAAAAAGAAGAAGAGAAGGAAGAAGAAGAGGAGGAGAAGGAAGAAGAAGAGGAAGACGATGAGGAGGAGGAGGAGGAAGAAGAGAATAAAGAGGAAGGGACAAGGGCGATGTGCCCCCTTCCTCGCCAGGTGCAAGCCAGGTGCCTCCCATTGATGAGGCTAGGGCCCTACGATTGGAGGACGAGCTCGATATGGTAGACGATGGCAAGAAAGTATCGATTGTCTACTATTTTGAGACTCTGAAGCGTCCCACGTGCATCAGAGTGGAATACTCGAGCAGTGACGTTATACTCAACCCGATGCCCACCTCCCAAGTGGCATTAGGAGGTTTCCGCCAGGGTGATGCCTTGATGGGGCAAGCCTCAACAAGAGGAAGCAACGGAGGCCCAGAGGTCAACAAGCCAAGGCTGGTCCCTCAGAGCGACGCGGCCAAGGTAGCAGTAGAGGCCGCTGCTCTGATGTTTACCTTCTTCCAGGGGGCAGACGAAATGCACGACGAAGGAGGGGCTTCGACGTCTCCCAATGTCCCCCCTTGAACTGAAGGGGGCCGAGGGTCAGGGGGAGAAGGAGATGGTCGATCCGGTCCAAACCCCTAGGATGAAGGCACCAAGGTAGGAGTAGGAGCGGCCAAGTCCGATCGCTGTCCCGATGAAGAAGACTCCCACCCCCAAGGGGAAGGGACCGGCTCAACCCACGCATGAAGGCTCCATCGGCAAGGGTAAATTCTAACTCTTCACCTCTTTTGAATTGAATTGGAAGTTGAATATCTCTGAACACTCGAATGGCTTGCAAGCAGGTGCGCCCGATAGCTCGCAGCCCATGTTGCAGGACTTAGGCGAGATGGACATCAACCGTCCCATAGGGGCATTGAGGAGGCTGTGCAACCTGCCTGACGCGGCCCTTGAAGAGTCGTCGGACAGGCTTGAAGTTATGGTGAGTAGTTAGATTTTGTCGTTGATAGCACTCCATCCAGCTTGTCTCGGACTTATCTCTATTGTTTGTAGATGTTTGCCTTGTTGAAACTAAACATCAGGCTCTTTAAAAAGGCTGGAGAGAGGGAGGCTACAACTGAGATTGCCCGATTGAATGCCCTCTTGCAGGAGGCTAATGATGAGAGGATGAATTAGCTATCAACGGAGCTATCCTCGAGTCAGTAGTTAACCCGTAATGAGGAGCATATGAAAAAGAAGATGGAGGCCGAATACATAGCGGCAAATAAAGATCTTCAGAGCCTGAGGAATCGCTTCTTCAAGATGGAGGAGCTCGCCTTCAAGCGTGCTGAGGAGATCAAGCAGCTGAAGGTTGCGGTTGCCGAAAGAGAAGAGGCCCATGCGCTCGAGATTGAGTAGTTGAATGTCGACTTGGCGAGCTACAAGTCGACAGCCGAAAAAGCCGTGGAAGCCCTCAGGCTAGCTCACAGTAGCGGTGCCCAATCTTCGAAGGATTTCATGGCAAGCAAGGCTTGTGGCAGTTCTGATGGAGATAGATCTAGGGCGCAGAGCGTGACTAAACCTTGATGTACTTGACTCTTGTACCTATACTTTGAATAATAAAATTTTTTGGATGTTTAGAATGAAATTGTCTCTTTGATATTGAATGTTCAGAATAGAATGGTTGATGTCTTGCATTGAATGAGTGAATGTGTGTTTCTGCTAGCTAGGGGTTGTGTCGTAATACAAGCACCCAAGCTATTTGTCGATTTGCCGGTTAAGGGTGCACCGTATTGCAATATCCAAACTATTTATTTCTGCCTGTGAGGGGTTGTGCGCAACACAAACACCCAAACTGTTTGTCAATCTGCCAGTTAAGAGTTGAGATGCATCACAACATCAAAACTATTTGTTTCTACCTGTGAGGGTCGTGTCGCAACACAAACACCCAAACTGTTAGTCGATCTGCCAGTTAAGAGTTGCACTGCATCATAACATCAAAATAATTTGTCCAGTCATTTGAATTCGTAGAACTGGCATGAACAAGATTGAAATTGGAACAAACAGTACTCATTACAAGATTCACATCAGAGATAAAACATTTTGAGATGTCTAACATTCCAAGCCCTTGGTAGTCTATCTCCTTTTGGCGAGATTAGGCGATAGGATCCTTTGCCTCCTACGGATTTGATAAGGTAGGGTCCTTCCTAGTTGGGAGTTAGTTTTTCACTGCCAGGTTCCCTTGTGTTGGAGAAGACTGCTTTAAGAACCAAGTCTCCAGTGTGGAACTGTTTTCTGCTAACCTTTTGATCATAGGTCTGCTTAATCTTCTATTGATAGTTGGCGATACGAATAGTTGCCTGATCACGTAACTCTTCTGAGAAATCGAGATCATTGATCCGAAGTTCGTTGTTGATCCCTTCTTCGATCGCTATGATCTTCAGAGTTGGAGAGATAACTTCAGTTGGAAGAACTGCTTCCAACCCATAGGTTAGGTGGAAGGGCAAAAATCTAGTCGATCGTCGTGGAGTGGTCCGATAGCCCCAGAGGACCTCTGGCAGAACTTTCTCCCATAACATTTTCTTGTCGCTCAACTTCTTTTTGAGTAGACCAAGGATAGCTCTATTGGAGGCTTCGGCTTGACCGTTGCACTACGGATGTCACGCCCCGGATCCGACTACAAGGGTAAATCAGTCAAACCCGGGGATGATGGGGTTTTAAGGGTAAGTCAGGGGTATAAGGTCACAAAGTTGATTTTATTATTTAATTATTTTTTACTAATTTATCATTAACTACTTACTAGCTGATGGGGAATGGCTTTGAGAAGAAGCCTACCAAGAGCTTGGCCTTGAGGAAAGGCCTACCGGGTACGAAGCTTTAAAGAGAAGCTTACCAGGGGAACATTATTGATTATGGCATTATTCAGAGCATCTAATAAATAGCTCCACAGTTCTAACCACTTATTACATAATCAACTGGAAATAATACAAACTAACTAACACCTCTAATTTCCTTCTCTCTCAACCACTAAGCTCCTCTAGGAAGCACCTGAGAAGGGTCTACGTTACCTGAAAATAGTATGCAACAACGGGGTGAGTTTACAAAAGTAAACTCAGTGAACAGTTAACTCTAAACTAGTTAGGGTAAAACATAGTCGTACCCTGCCCTCCTAGAAGTCTACGCGAGCGACAATACATAAATATATATATAGCAAGTAAGGTAGTTCAACTAGCTAATATGGTAGTTCTACTATATTACAACTACAACTAGTACATGTAAGATAAGTAATCATCAAGATTAAAAAGTATGCAACTAATCACCGAAGGTTAGTTCTACCTACTCCTAAAGTGAACCAGCAGTTTTCTAACTGAGTATGCTAATAGAAACCTAGGTCCAAGCGTACCTGGAGAGCAAGAAATACCCATATGGCCATAAGGGGGCTTGGTCTTTCACCACAGGCACTCCCATCCACCTTGCTTTTCGGGGTCATTACCCAGTGGTGGACTACTAGGCCACTAGGGGCTTTACCGCTTGCCCAATCCTGTGACCCTACCTACTTGATTTGGATTATGCACAGGCGGTGGTTCACGTCCCATCCTGTGCACTCGGGTCCCCTACCCATGCCCGTGAGTAGTGAGTCTTCCCTCTGGGAAGAGAACCTCAATTGAGCAAGCACAACCACCGGTCTCTTTACTAAGACCACCAGCCTTTGTTGCTCAGCAGCAACTAGACTACACCATGAGACCAATGGTCACCAAACACAGTCATTCAATAGAATATCAATAATTAATCAGTATGAGTATCCACTTGTTTACATGCATCCTAGTGTGAATCTAGGTTGAGCTAATCACTATTACAGCTATCAAGATGTTACATGATTATTCAGAGGCAAGGTATAGTATGCCCACCTCCCACATGCAGTACCGGTTTCTCGCCTGTATGCATTGGACATACTATACCACATACGATTTTATTAATTATTTTATAGATATAACTACAATCTACTCTAATTAGAATAGAATTAATCATGTTCACCTGGAGAATAGCTCGGTGGTCCACGCTCCTCACGCCTATCAGTCCGGTGTACCATCGAAGAAAAAACTGACCACCATGGTTTAAAATGTATAAGTTGTTACGTCTATAAATTATTTAAACTAGGGGTCTAAAAAGGTTGGTCTAGGGATGAGGGACCCATTGGATCTGGTCTCGCTCTAATCCGACTTCGGTCGGAGGTTTTAGGGTCAAATCGATAAAAACTGATCCATGGTCAGTTAAATAGGGTAGAAGGGTCCCTAGGGTCCTAACCTCACTTTAATACATCAGCATCGATGATCTAAGCATGATGTCACCTGTTTCGTCCGATTATGAGATCGAACGGAGAATTGGCAGTCAAACCATAGTGCACCATCTAGATCGAGTCCATAGCTGAAAAAGGATCCTAGATAGTAAAATTACAGTACAAAATCTAGTTCAACACATGGGGCTCTCCGAGCCGGTTGAAATACCATTGGTTTCATCCAATTCCGAGATCGGATGGAGAATTAGCAGCTGAACCAATTCTAGATAGTTTACAGGTCTGGTTCAAGTGAAGCAGACCAATTCACTACTGGGTCGGGTCTGGGTTATCAGGTCGGGTCTGCAGGTTGGGTCGGGTCTGCAGTTCGGGTCGGGTCTGAAGGTTAGGTCGGGTCTGCAGTTTGAGTTTCTAAACAACTTGAGGCAGACCCGTTATTTATGGCTCTGCCCCCGGGCCTCTTCTTCCCTATTAGAATCTGCAGGCGATGGGATTCGACTGCGCAATGGTGGGAGGTCAGATTTGGGTGCACCTATGGTGCCCAGCCGGTCTCCCCCGCATCGACCCCGTGGGGGAGGCGCGGGAGGAGGTGGCCAGTGCGCCGTCGGAGCCCCGAGAGGCTTTGGCTAGAGGGGTTGTGTGGTGGAGGGTGCGTCTCCGGTGGCTTGGGGTGGTGCAGGTGATGGCCGGTGAGGTGCTCGGGGGTTCCTCGGTGGTATTCTCCACCCGAGTGGGCCGCGAGCAAAGGAGGAGATGGTGAGGTTGGGTTCACGGGTGAGGTAGGAGGAAGGTAGCCATGTTTGGCTCATGGTGGCGGAAGAGATGAGAGGACGCTAACCTGCGATAGCTCGCCGGAGTCAGGGAGGTGCTCGGAGGGGCTGCGGGTGTGCGCCCTTCCCTCTCTATACTCCGTCTCTCCCTCTAACTCTATGCTCTCTTTCTTTCTTTCTCGTTCTCTTTCTCTCTCTCTCCCTCTCTCTTGGCTTTTCCGTTCGCTGTAATACCTTGGTGTAGAATAGAAGAGCTTGATCCCATGATTTGAACAGAATTCTTGAAATTTATCATAATCGAATTAAGCTCCATTATTGTCGATAAGTACTTAAGGTGTGCCAAACCTAGAGAATATGCTATGTCTGATGAACTTAATAATCTTGTCGTCTGTCTCTCGAAAGAGTGGCACATCCTCGACCAACTTGGTGAAGTAGTTGGTGGCCAGCAACAAGTACTTCTTCTTACTTGGTGATGGAGGGAACGAGCCTAGGAAGTCCAACCCCCATTGATGGAAAGGCCAATGACTTGTCAAAGGATAAAGTTCATCTGCCGGGAGATAGATCACCTGCACGTGTCGTTGATAGGGCTCGCATCTTTGAACGAACTGACGAGCGTCCTTCACCATAGTAGGCCAGTAGTAGCCCTGGAGTTTGGCTTTGGCTTCGAGGGATCTTTCGCCAGAATGGTTCCCGCAAGCTCCAGAATGGATGTCGGCTAAGATTATTGCTGTTTGCCCGGGACTAACACATTTGAGAAGTGTTCCGCCATGTGATTTGAAGTAAAGATCTTCTTCTCGAAGGCTATAGAATAGAAACTTCCTTTGGAGTTTTTTCGCTTGGATCAGATCTTCAGGCATTCTGCCTTATTTGAAGAAGTCAAAGAATGGCTGTCTCCAATCTGAATGTCCATTAGCTAAGGAAAAAGTGAAGGTTGGCTGTCTCCAACCCTCATAACCTTTCGTTGCGGCAATAAGTTATTGTCCGATGATAGCTTTAGGCAATTCTTGATAGTCGATCTGAATTCAACTTTCTTCGATAGGATCTCCGAGCACTGAGGCTGCATTGGCTAGAACATTAGCTTTTTGATTTTCTGCCTTTGGAATTTGCACGCATTCGATATCAGAGAATCGTTGTTGGTGATGCTATACCAGAGCCAGATAATGTTGCATTATCTCTCCTAGCACTTAATAAACTCCATTGATCTACCTGATCACTAACTGGGAATCACTATAGACAGTAAGGTGATTTATCCCTAGGCTTTTGGCAATTCCAACCCAAAAATGAGTGTTTCGTACTCGGCTTCGTTGTTGGTAGCGTTAAATCCAAGAAGAATTGTCTTTTGAAGATGGTCGAGTTTGGAGGATATCAGAACTATCCTAATTCCTGAACTGATCATGCTTGAAGCCCCATTAGCATAGAGCTTCCATTGAGCAGGTGGAGTAGCGGGAGCCTCAGGGCTCGGATTGAAGGCTGCAGGACTTGGATTGGGATGAGGTTCGTCACAGTCGTTAAGATGCGTCTCAAGGTCATCCTCCAAGGCGATAGGATCCTCCACAAGGAAATCAGCAATGGCTTGCCCCTTGAGGGAGACATGAGGTTCAAACTGAATACCAAAGGAGCTCATCTCAATCACCCATTTAGTCATCCATCCAGCTTGACCTGACTTATCAAGGATGTCTTTGAGTGGATGTTCCGAGATGGCCGTGATCAAGTGAGAAACGAAGTAGGGTCAGAGTCGCCGCGACGCTGTAAGTAGAGCCAGTGTGACTTTCTCGATCTTCAAATATCGAGTCTCTACCGGAAGAAGAGTATGGCTGATATAGTAGACGAGGCGCTCAATGCCTTCTCTTCTACTGACCAGAACCGTGTTAATGGCTTGATCTGTGACGACAAGATAGAACCAGAGGTTTTCTTTCGACAATGGAGCTGTCAGGATAGGAGGCCGGGCGAGATAGCATTTGACACTTTGGAAGGCTTGCTCGTAAGTTGGATTCCACCTTGAAGTGTCTGTTTTTCGTAGTTTATCGAAGAGAGGCTTGCATTTGTCAGAAGATTTAGAGATGAATAGGTTGAGGGCCGCTAGTCTTCCTGTGAGGTGCTGTACTTGCTTCTGATTGGATGGCGAAAGCATTTCGAGGATCACTCGAATCTGATCAGGATTCGCTTCAATGCCCCTTCTGGTCACCAGATGACCTAGGAATTTTCCTAATTGAAATCTGAAGGCATACTTGGCCGGATTCAGTTTCATGCGATATTTTCTGAGGACCTGGAATGTTTCAGCAAGATCGGAGAGATAATCCTTACGAATGCGGCTCTTGGTGAGAAGATCATCGATATAGACTTCAACGTTGCGATCAATTTATTCTTCGAACATCTTTGTGACTAGCATTTGATAAGTAGATCCAGTATTCTTGAGACCGAAGGACATGACATTGTAGCAGTAGAGGCCTCTATCTGTCACGAAGCATGTTTTCTCTCGATCGTCAAGATAAAGGGGAATCTAGTTATACCCTGAGTAACCATCCATAAAGGACAGGAGCTCGTGGCCAGCAGTGGCATCGATGAGCCTGTCTATTCTTGGCATAGGGAATAGGTCTTTTGGGCAAGCCTTGTTGACGTTGGTGAAGTCGATGCAGACTCTGATCTTTCCGTTCTTCTTAGGAACTATGACGATGTTAGAGATCCAAGTTGGGTACTCTACTTCACGAATGAAGCCTGCCGCGAGCAACTTGTTGATCTCCTTTTGAATTGCAGCCAAACGCTCTGCCTGGATCATTTGGAGTTTATTCGGGTGATCTCTTCGATTGAAGGTGAAGTCTCCCACTCGATAGATGGAGGTTCTGACAGTGGGGCTCCTTTGGTTACTAGCTAGCTCGTAGGAGGGCCAGCTTCGTCCCTTTAACACTTTGGTGGTGCGAGATCCACTCTGTGATTCGTCTTTGCTGCGGCGGCTTTGCAATATTGTCCGGCTTGTTGATCGCCTCGAATGCAGATAATGCCCCCTCCTATTGTAAATTTGAGGAGTTGATGGTATGAGGAGGATACGACATTTGATCTGGTGGAGGAAAGGTCGCCCCAGGATAATGTTGTAGTTGGACGTTCCTTCGATGACGACAAACCTCACGGAGACTCGAGTCTCCCTGCTGAGGTCCAGGGTGAATCTCGATTCTCCTATGGTCATACTTTGTTCACCGTTGAAGCCTGTGATGATGGTGGGGACAACGTTGAGGCTTGAATACTTAAGCCCCAGAGCTTAAAGCAATCTGAGAATATAATGTCAATTGAACTACCGATGTCGATGAGGATCTGGTTAACGGTACTCTCGTCGATGATGAGCCGCAAGACTAGGGGATCCCGATACGGAGTATGCACTCCTTGAAGGCCTGAGTCATTGAAGATGATCGATAGCCATACCAAGCCCTTGATGGGTTTCTCGAGACTTCTTTGTTTGCTGCAGAGCGAACATTGAAGATGCATCAAACTTGCCGATTGACTTCCTTCCCGGTCAGCATTTGGTGGTGTAATGCTCCGTGGATGCCGAAGATGTTGGCCCGCACAACGACTGGCGATGAGCGAGCAAAGATATGGCGGATCCAACAAGCTTCCTTCCCCTTCGCTGAAGAAGGTTGGCGCTGATCCCGTCCGTTCTTGACAAATTCTTGGAGATGGCCTTCACGTAACAAGTCCTCCAAATGATACTTTAATCAGAAGCATCGAGTGGTTGGATGACCATGACTGTGATGAAAGTCACAGTAAACAGATCTGTCGGTAGTGAGTTTAGTATCCGGCTACAGAGGGTTCGGCCGCTGAAGGAATTCTTCATATTGAATTTGATCAAGAATTTGCTCGATCGGAAGGGTCATATCAGTGAATGTCATTTTCTTTGGAGGCGATCTGTGAACATCTTCTCTTGGTCGCTTAGCAGGCGAAGGCGCTAATACTTCGGCGTTGTGACCCTTGGCCATTTGCTTTCGTGCTTCTCTTTCGACAAGTCATCGCCTAGACTCGTGTCCCTTCTAGGCTATTTGGTTGTCTTTGACTTCTATCTCCCGCTGGATCTGATCGAACATCACACCGAGGGAAGGCAGAGGATTGCAGATGAAGTCGTTGTGGATGTGTAGATCAAAACGGAGAGTATTTTGAAAGGCCAACATGATGGCTTCGTCATCAAGATGTCGTCCTGACAGAGTGGCATGCTTGTTGCGGAATTTTTGTGTGAAATTACGAAGACTCTCGTCGGCTCCTATTTTCAACTGATAGAGAGAATCAAGTTTCTTCTCCGGCTTAAGATTTAGTTGATAATGCTGGATGAAATGGTCCGCAAGGACTCCAAACTGGGTGATCGATCCAGCAGGAAGGTTGTGATACCAATCGAGAGAAGGTTCGTCGAGGCTGTCGGCGAAGGTGCGACAGAGTATGTTGTTCTCTTCCTTATGCGGCCTCAAAGCTTGTTTGAACGCTAGAATGTGAAGGGTTGGATCCCGCTTGAGGCAATTGAACTTTGGCAGAGTCAGAGTTCTCCAGTTCTTCCGGAATGTCACTTGAGCAGGCTTCGATAAAGAGGTCCGACCGAAGAATATCCCCGATCTTGTTGTTGGTCCAAATGCAAGATCGAGGGGTCTGGGTCTCCCCATTGAATTATTGCCAGGTAGCTCCGGTGATGAGGGTCGATTTGGGAGCTTCGATAGAGGGAGAGAAATGGAAAGGACCGGCCTTTCGATGTGGATTCTTTCATCCGATGCCTCACTCGCAGTGTTGGTTTCACCTGTGCCTGCCTAACACAGTTGTGTCCCGAAGATGATTGCAAAGATTGGTCATCGATGTGATCCCAGGCGCTCTGCTTCTGATGACCTGCCGAGGGTTTGGCTCATGACGACTCTTCTCTTGGGTTATATGGCCCAAAGACCTTCATTGTTCAGAGTGGATGGGTTATCGGGTGGATCGACCCCTTCATTGATGGAAGGATTGGGAAAGACAACCCCAACATCGGAGGCTGCTTTCTTGATAGCATCCCACTCAGCAATGAGAGTGGCGTTCTGTTTTGCCAACTGCAGTAGCTGAAAGTCGAGAGCCGAGATTTGGTAAGTTAGTGGAAGATCTTCTATTAGAGCAGGAGTGGTTTGTCTGACTGACTGTCGAAGTTGCAGAGGGATCGGTCGGTCGATCGATCTCCCATTTCCGGAGTGAGCTACTACGTTGGGGCGGTAAGAGGCAACCCAAAATAGAGTCGCTGACTCATCAATCGAGTTTCCGGATGAGGTTGATTCCATTGAGTGTTACTTCCCTCTGGCTGATCTTGATGCCTCATCTTCGCCATTTAGGGAAAGCGAAGGAAGCAACCAGATCTCTGGTGTCCAATCGGTTGTTTGTTTAACCGAGGGGGCTGGGAAGTATGATTATCAAGATCAATTGTTTGCTCAACCGATCCGATGTTGTCGTCGAGAGAACTAAGCCTTTCGAACTAGCCCATAGACGGTGCCAAACTGTGGGGGAATGATCTTCGTGCCGACCCAATGACTTCGCCCATCCCATCAATCAAGTCGAGTCAAAAATCTGATCGACCGTTTGTCAAAGTCATTGGCTCGAACGCGGGTATCTTTGACTTGGACTCTGAAATAGTCGAAAGGTTGTAGGCTTAGGTTTAGAAGAGATGGAAAGAGATCTCCTAAGAGTTGACACAAGATATGATCTCGGAGTTCAGTCGAAGCCTACGTCTCTGTGCTATAAAGAGCAACCTGAATTCACTAACACTTGAACTGAAGTGACCTCGACATGCCGAGTGTCACTGGTTTCTCTTTGAAAAGAAGATCGAAAGGTTGGGATGTAAGAGCTCTGGATTTTTGAAAGTCCGATTCAGAAATCAGATATTCAATCCTATTACACTTGTCGGGTCTACTATTCATAGAGTGTTTTTTTTGGACGGGAATTAGGGTAGAGGGTGGTTTTCTACAGTTGTTGTCTGGATCCAGGCGGGGGCTGGTGGGCCCTGTCGTCGTTTCTGTGGACTCCCAGGCAGGGCTGGTGGGTCCCATTGTCGTCTCTGTGGACCCCCAGGCAAGGCTAGTGGGTCCCGTTGTCGTCTCTGTGGACCCCTAGGCAGGTTTGGTGGGTCCCGTCTCAGGGCATTGGCCAAAATTTGCACCCACAGAAAGCTTCAAAGAACTACCTCGTGAATCCTTCGATCCGATCAATCCCTCATGATCAATCCTTTTCTAGATCTCTTCTTCTTCGCGAATGACTATTGCCGTTGTAGCACACACCTCCAACCTTCACAAAATTCTCCCAACAAAACACCAAAATTTTCTTTTATTGGGCCTCCGAAAAATGAGCCATTGAAACGAATGAACTAGGCAACCCTGACTTTCGCCCGGGCGAGCTCACAATTCGCTCAGGCGAAAATTACAAAGGTGTTCTGTGAGAGCTCGCCTTTAGGATTTCACCCGGGCGAGCCAAAATTCCGCCCTGGTGAATCCTTCTGCCATTCAGTCTTTTGATGGCTGAGGGTCTTCTCCCGGCTGCACCTGTTGCTGAAGGTTGCTCTTGGGTCCTTCTTCATTGTATGGAATACCCAACAATCTCCCCCTCCAGATCCATTGAGAGGGAGGATCACCACGATGCCTTCAATCCATACCAACAAGCTCCCAACAGAGCTTGTGCTTTCTTTCGAGACTCTTTGTTAGCATATCTGACGGATTCCTGCTAGTGTGGACCTTCTTAACCTCTAGATTACCATTCTTGTTTGCCTCCTGTATCCATCAATACCGTACATCGATGTGTTTGATCCTCCCGTGGTGAGTTGAATTATTGCTCAGGTCAATGACACTTTGAATGTCATAAAACAATAGGAACTGCTCTTACTTTAGACCCACACCTTAAAACAGACGCTTCAAACACATGAGCTCCTTCCCTGCTTTCGTCAATGTTCTTGATAGCTGTGTAAATGCACCATATTTACACTCGTAAACATATGCTTAGGTCCTCTCCTTTAAGTGTTATATTGTGATCTTATGTGTAATTTTGATATATGGCACGAAACAGGCTTGTGCAATGGGAATTGGTTAAAAAGACTAAATAAAAGTGATGAATGAATAAAGAATCGTGGAGTGCTTAAGGCAACCCAAATCTCCAAGGGCAACCCATTTAGCTGTTGCCCCACAAATAGAAGTTTTGCTAAGCACGATCGATCGCTCTTCAGCGTCGATCGATCGTGCTCTGTCTGAATTGCAAGCCGAGCTCTTTTCTGTGTAGGGTGTTTGGTGACACAACACAATAGGAACCCTAATACGGGAAAGAGTCTATCTAAAGGAACCTATTCGCAGCCGTAGGGAATGATCGAGCATTGGGAATTGTTCTAAGCCGCCAAGGAATAAGGAAGCAAGGGAGAGCCACCATGAACCCATCGAGAGCTTTTTCTACCCCCTCGCTATGCTCGGCTAAAGACTTCATCTAGAGTTTTGATGAAACCCTACTCTATGTTCTATTTTGTGTCAATTATGGTTTATGTATTTGACATGAATTATACATGCAATCTTTTATTCGCCTATCTTGTTGATTGATTTATGTATTTGACTTGGTTTACTCCACCACTATCCGTCTGAACGGTCGCTTGGCTTTCGAGTTGGCCTCTTTATCGGTGTCAATCTACCAGGTCCGTGGTGAGTCCCCACGACCACACTCCGTCGATCCCCACAAACCACCCTGGGGGAGGAGGCTCTGCACCACGGTCTCCCCCGGGGTCTTCTGTGGTGACTCGAACCAACTCGGGGGGAACGGCGCTGCATCGTGGCCTCCTCCGGGTCTGTTGGTTCATATCTCGATGCCCGAGCTGAACTCCTGACCTCTACGGTTTGAACCAACGGTTTTCTACCGTTTGGTTCAACCGGTTGAACCAATGGCTTGAACCTTTTGTTCGGTTTGGCTTTGTTGTTGAGGCTCCTCTACGGTTTGCCATTTCACCTGGTTCACCCGGTTAGGGGCCAGCTTATCATTGACACGTGATCGCAAGCCCCCCGACAAGTGTATCTATCGCAGCCTCCATTGGACGGTTGTGATTCCCACTGCATCTCCCCAAAGGAAAAGAAAACCGTAGAGTCTGAACTCTATATTTACAAGTAGCTAGCTAGGCACAACCGCCAACCGGTATGGAAGTAGGGGTGTCAACGCGTCATGTCGTGTCGGGTTCGTGTGGCGTCTAGTTTCGGGTCGTGTCCAAAACCCCTAGACCCGGATCCGACCACCCATTTAACTAATCATGTCTAGATCCTAAACTCGTACCCAACCTGCTAATAAACGGGTAGACCCGATAAGACCCGGTTACCACACTGGTCTATTCAGTTGACCCGATCCGACCCAATCCGACTCGACCCAACCTTACCGAATAGACCCGCTGGTACTATATATTACAGTATCGGATTGCGAGTAGACCCAACCCGACCCGACCCAACACGACCCGTTGAATTTTAAACGGATCTTTCCGGGTCTACGTGTCCCGACCCTAAACCCGGACCTGACCCGTTTATTATACGGGTCTATTGTGTCGACCCGTTTACGACCCGAACCCATTTAACCCTGACCTAGACCTGCAAACTTCGTGTCGGGTCTGCCTTATCGGGTCCAAAATTGCTAGCCCTAATGAAAGTTCCATCCCAAAAATAAAAAAACGGTGTGGAAGTGGACTATAGAAACAGATGGAAATTTGACTTAAGTCCTTTTTATAGATAACTTTTAGTTGCACGACAAGTTAATTTTGAAATATAACCAAACCCCTCCCGATAAATATATACTCTTTTTATTCTGAAGATGAATATATTCTTTCTGTAAAACGAATCCATACTTGTAATAGGGCCGTAGGGGTGGCAATCATTGACCTGACAAACCAACCCGAACCCGACCCGAGGTTGGTGGGTTTGGGTTTGACCTAAACGGGTTCAAGTCATAAACGGATTGATCCGACTGACCCGTTTATTAAACGGATCGGGTTTGGATTTATACTTATAAACCCGATTGACCCAACTTGACCTGCTTACCAAATGGGTCATGTCAACTCGACCCGATCTAACCCGACCTAACCCGATCCAACCTGACGCAACCCAATCAAACCCGACCCAATCCTATCAAACCCGAACGTTTTATATGTATTGAGCCAACCAGACCCGATCCATCACCACCCCTACGAGAAAAGATCTAGCTACGAATATCCAGTTTAGTGTAAATGATCAATCTAAAACAAACTTTTGGTTAGATCCATGGCTTCATGGGTTTAGACCTGTGGATATTGTTGGAGAGAGTGCTATGTTGGAGCTAGGCATGGGGCTTCCCTGTATTAAGGAGCTGATTTCAGAGGGCTGTTGGAAGCTTCCGAATCCAAAATATCAGAGAACTAGGAAGCTCTGGGATGATATTGCAGCAGTTCGGATTGAGAATGGAGTCAATAATGATATTAAGTGGAAAAATTCTATTCCAGGAAAATTCACGTTTAAATCTGCTTGGGACAATGTTAGAGCAAAGAAGGATGTGGTTTGCTGGGCTAATTTGATTTGGAAGAATCATGTCCCACCTCGGTTTAGTTGCTGCAGTTGGAAAGCTATACATAATAGACTTGTGACACTTGATACTCTGAAAAGAAGAGGTACCCAGTTGGCTAATATGTGTGTTTTGTGTAAGCAAGGGGAGGCGACTGTTGACCACCTATTTTTTGAATGCAACTTTCCAAATCAGTATGGGATGTGATCTGTCATGTAAATGAGATACAACTGCGCGGGTCAGGGAACTTCCAATGGTTGATTCATAGCTTAGCTCCATGGGGCAAAGCAAAAAATTTGAAAGGAAAGATGATTTGCCTGGCCTTGACAGGGGCTATATACGACATATGGGGAGAGAGGAATAATAGGTTGTTTAATGATACTGCTATGACAGAGAAGGTGCTAATTCATTATATTTTGGACCAGATCCGAGGTATATTATTCGGAGTTGTTAGCTCAATGAGTCCTAATTCTGATAAGATTTTTTTGAAAGAGTGGTTGGTTCGAAGGTCTGTTTGATCTAATCATTAGTAGCTTTGGTGTGGATCTTTTGGTGAGAGACGGTATCCTAAAATGAAGGTAGAGCTTTGGACTTGCTTTTCTTGTCTCTTTTCTTACCCTGTGAGCCTTGCCCTGCTCCTTTTGGTGAGTTAGGCCGGCATTGAGTAGGATCTTGTTTTTGGTTTTCTCTTGCCTTGCCCTGCTCTGATAGTAGTACTATTGGAGTAAGGTTGGTCTGTTTGTGTAGTTCGTTCTTTGTTTGTTAAAATATAATTATCTTTAAAAAAAAAAAACTTATAGGGACCTTAATTTATATAGTAAATTATGAAGTCCTGCTGCTAATATTATAAACTAGTTAAGGACCTATACCTAATTTGCCGTTGAAACAGAGAGGCGTATATGGATCGTTTACTTCCATAACCAAACCTCTCCCCACCATTTGTGTGGATGGTAATGGGCAAGGAAAAACAGTGCTGGAAGCAACAAGTCCAAGAGAGGAGAGGATTATAGACCCCCAAACTCCCCGCCAAGATCCGTTCTTTCAACAAAACTCTCTCTCTCTCTCTCTCTCTCTCTCTCGGATCAAGAGAGATGGCACTCTCTCATCCCTTAACTCTCTGCCATCTCTCTCTACATAGAACAATACACAGCTCTGCTGCTCTCCCTCCCAAACTAATCCTCCCAAGTGCAATCCTCACCACTCCTGCTTCAAAACTAAGATCACCAAGCAATAAGAGGAGAAGAGGTCTGCAGGAGTGCCGGGCCACCGTCGTGGAGGACATCGACGACGGCGTATTGGTTCCGCCGAGATCGGAGGAGGAGGAGCAGGCGAAGGGATCCACGGCGGAGTACGACTGGAGGGAGGAATGGTACCCGCTCTACCTGTCCGCCGAGGTGCCCGACGACGCCCCCCTCGGCCTCACCGTCTTCCACAAACAGCTGGTGCTGTATCGGGACGGCGGCGGCGTCCTAAGATGCCACCAGGATCGGTGCCCCCACCGGTCTGCAATCCTAACACATCTCCCGAAGAAATCATGAAGTTTGATCGTTACCCATCTTGTTGATTTGTTGGTTTTGGGTCACAAAACTTGCACAGGTTAGCAAAACTCTCTGAAGGCCAGCTGGTCGACGGAATGCTTGAATGTCTCTACCATGGATGGCAATTCGAAGGCCAAGGCAAATGCGTCAAGATACCCCAGGTTAGTCTGGACTCACTGAATCTTCGTCTGTTCTTCTGAAATCGCAGGCTCTAATTACCGGGAATTAGATTCTCGAAAATTTAATTTCAGAAAGTAACAATTGGTGAGAGTTCTGGAGTTGTTTGACATCTAAGAATTCATATTCGTGCTGTCATGAGAATTCAAATATCTGAACAATTAGTCATTGGGCTGCTGCAGCTTCCGGGAGGAGCAAAGATCCCTCGATCGGCTTGCGTGAAGACGTATGAGGTTCGAGATTCTCAAGGAGTAGTATGGGTGTGGATGTCGGAGAAGAACCCACCCAACACCGATAAGTTACCATTGTTCGAGCATTATGCGAGGCCGGGATTCCAAGACATATCGACAGTCCACGAGCTCCCCTACGATCACTCCATACTCCTCGAGAACCTCATGGACCCTGCTCATGTGCCCATCTCCCACGATCGAACGGATTGGACCGCGAAGAGAGAGGACGCTCAGGCGCTGATAATGACCGTCACCGAGAGGAGCGGCCGGGGGTTCGCAGGGCAATGGGGCCGATTGAAGAATCCAGGGCTTATGAACTCGCTCCGATTCGAAGCGCCGTGCGTCCTTCAGAACAACTTGGAATTAGTCGACAAGAGCGGCGTAAAGCAATACTTCTCCGCCCTTTTCCTCTGTCGGCCGGCCGGGCAGGGGAGGTCGATGGTCATCGTGAGGTTCGGGGCGAGCACGAGGCCGCTGATAGCAAAATTGATCCCGAAATGGTACTTGCACCAGAACGCAGGCAAGGTGTTCGAGCAAGACATGGGGTTCCTCTCGTCGCAGAATGAGGTTCTGATTAAGGAGAAGTTGCCCACGAAGGAGCTGTACCTCAATCTGAGGTCATCCGATACTTGGGTTGCAGAGTACAGGAAGTGGATGGACAAGGTGGGGCATGGGATGCCCTACTACTTCGGCCATAGCACGCTGTCACCGCCCAAACATCCGGCGGTGGTCGAGCAAGCTCCGGCCGGGCTGGCTGCTGGCATCTCGGCTTCTTTCCCGGCAAAGGGCGGGTTGGGGACGGTTCACGCTCCGAACCCGGTGAGCCGATACTTCCGCCATGTGGTTCACTGCAAGGGATGCAGGGGTGTCGTCAGAGCCTTCGAAGCATGGAAGAATGCACTGATCTTGCTGGCGCTTGCCGCGGTCGCATCGGCCGTTCTGGCATCAGCGCGGCAGTGGAAGGTGCTGCTCTTGGCATCGGCGGTGCTGCTCTGCGCTGGATCTTCCGCGTGTGGTAGTGCAGTTTCCCTTGTAACAACCAACTTCATACGGACACACAGAAGGCTGTAAATTGGAAAATCAAAGAGAGCAATGGACTTTTGTTTGTGATTCTTGAGAGGTCTTTTGTTTGTGTAAAAGTTATTAGGGGTGGCAATGGACTTCGAAAACCCGACCCAAACCTGACCCGAAACATTGGGTATGGGTATAGATTTTGTACTTGAAACATGATTTGGATAGGATATTGGTATAAGAACTCTATCCTATTAACTTTTGGGTATAGGTATGTCCAGACTTAGTTTTTCGGACGAATTTTGGTCGGTCTTCGGTGCGCCATGCTTCGGGATGCGCGTTTCAGATTTCATTTTTCGAGCGAATTTCTGTCGGTCTTCAGTTTGCCATGCTTCGCAATGCGCGTTACACACTTAGTTTTTCGATCATATTTCGGTAGATCTTCGGTGCGCCACGCTTCGGAGTGTGCGTTTCAGACTTAGAGTTTCGGACGAATTTCGGTCGAACTTCGGTGCGCCACGCTTCGGGCTGTACGTTCCAGACTTAGTTTTTCGGGCGAATTTTGTCCGGTCTTCGATGCGCCACGCTTCGAGGGGCGCGTTCTAGACTTAGTTTTTCAAGCGAATTACGGTCGGATTTCGGTGCGCCACACTTCGGGGTGCTCGTTCCAGACTTGGTTTTTTGGACAAATTTCGGCTGGTCTTCGGTACGCCACGCTTTGGGGTGCGCATTCCAAACTTAGTTTTTCGAGCGAATTTCAGTCGAACTTCGGTGCGCCACGCTTCGGGGTGTGCGTTCCAGACTTAGATTTTCGGTCGAATTTCGGCTGGTCATCGATGCACTATGCTTCGAGGTGCATGTTCTAAACTTTGTTTAGCGAGCAAATTACGGTCGGACTTCGGTGCGCAACACTTCGGGGTGCTCGTTCCAGACTTGGATTTTTGGACGAATTTCGGCTAATCTTCGGTACGCCACACTTCGGGGTGCGCGTTCCAAACTTAGTTTTTCGAGCGAATTTCGGTCGGTCTTCGGTGCACCACGCTTCGGGATGAGCATTCCAGACTTTGTTTTTCGGACGAATTTCGGCCAGTCTTCGGTGCGCCACACTTCGAGGTGCGCATTCCAGCTTTAGTTTTTCAGGCGAATTTCGGTCGATCTTCAGTGCACCACGCTACGTGGTGCACGTTCCAGATTTAGTTTTTCGTGCGAATTTCGACCGGTCTTCTGTTCGCCAAACTTCGGGTGCGCTTCCAGACTTTGTTTTTCGGGCGAATTTCGACCGGTCTTTGGTGCGACATGCTTCGGGGTGCGCAGTTAAGCCTTAGTCTTTCAGGCAAATTTTGGCCAATATTCGGTGCGCCATGCTTCGGGGTGCGCATTCCAGACTTAGTTTTTTGGACGAATTTCGGTCGGTCTTCGGTGTGCCACGCTTGAAAGTAGGCATTCCAGACTTAGATTTTCAGGCGAATTTCGGTCGGTCTTCAGTGCGCACTCCATACTTAGTTTTTTAGGCAAATTTCGACCGGTCTTTGGTGCGCCACGCTTCGGGATGCGTATTCCAGAATTCGGTTTTCGAGAAAATTTCAACCGATCTTCGGTGCACCACGCTTTTAGGTGCGCGTTCCAGACATAGTTTTTCGGACAAATTTCGGTCAGTCTTCGGTGCGCCACGCTTCGGGGTGCGCATTCCAGACTTAGTTTTTTTGGCAAATTTTGGCTAGTCTTCGGTGCGCCACGCTTCGGGGTGCGCATTCCAGACTTAATTTTTCAAGTGAATTTTGGGCGGTCTTCGGTGCGCCACGCTTCAGGGTACGAGTTCAAGACTTAGTTTTTCGAGCGAATTTCAGCCGGTCTTCGGTGTGCTACGCTTCGAGGTGTGCATTACAAAATTAGTTTTTTGGGCGAATTTTGACTGGTCATAAGTACACCACGCTTCGACGTGCGCGTTCCAGACATAGTTTTTTGGGCGAATTTTGGTCAGTCTTCGGTGCACCACGCTTCGGGGTGCGCGTTCCAGACTTAGATTTTTGAGCAAATTTCGGCCTGTCTTCGGTGCGCCATACTTCGAGTTGCTCGTTCCAGACTTATTTTTTCGAGCGAATTTCGATCGGTCTTCGGTGCGCCACGCTTTCGGGATGCAAGTTCCAGACTTAGTTTTTTGGGCGAATTTCGGTTGATCTTCGATGCGCCATGCTTCGGGCTGCGCATTCCAGACTTAGTTTTTTGGGCGAATTTTGGTCGGTCTTCGGTGCGTCACGCTTCGCGATGCACGTTTCAGACTAAGATTTTCAGAAGAATTTCGGCCGGTCTTCAGTGTGCCACGCTTCAGGGTGCGTGTTCCAGAATTAGTTTTTCAAGCAAATTTTGACAGGTCATCGGTGCGCCACTTTTCGAGGTGTGCGTTCCAGACATAGTTTTTCGAGCGAATTTCAATCGGTGCTCGGTAAGCCACGCTTTGGGGTGCGTGTTCTAGACTTAGTTTTTTAGGAAATTTTGGCTGGTTTTTGGTGCGCCACGCTTCGGGGTGTGCGTTCCTGATATAGTTTTTTGAGCCAATTTCGACCGATCTTCAGTGCGCCACATTTTCGGGTGCGCGCACCACACTTAGTTTTTCGGGCGAATTTCGAATGGTCTTCGGTGCACCATGCTTCGGGGTGCACTGTAACATCCGCCCCAAACACACAAGATATTTTCCGCTATGCCCGTGCCCGCACGAGAACTTCCCAGGGTGGTCACCCATCCTAGTACTACTCTCGTCCGAGCACGCTTGAGTACGGAGTTCTTACAAAATCCGTAGCGGTGCACAGTTTTAAAACGCGTCTTCTATGTTTGGGAGGGGAAATTATAAAAGTAGCTCAAGATCTCCTTCTCTCCAAGCAATATGGGGCTAACTCGTGGCCTTGTACACCTCACCTCACCTTACCTCACCTCGTCCATCTTAGCATCCCAGCCTCAGGAGTTTTAGCTCTTGGCTTTTGGCATATTGGATCTTGGTCATGACATGCGTATTCCAGACTTTGTTTTTTGGGCGAATTTCGGTTGGTCTTCGGTGCGCTACGCTTCGAGGTGCGTATTCCAGTTTAGTTTTTTTGGCGAATTTCGGTCGGTCTTCGGTGGGCCACGCTTCGGGGTGCGCGTTCCAGATTTAGTTTTTCGTACGAATTTTGGTCGGCTTTCGGTTCGCCACGCTTCGGTGTGCGCATTCCAGACTTTGTTTTTCGGGCGAATTTTGGCCGGTCTTCAGTGCGCCATGCTTCGGGGTCTGCGTTTAAGATTTAGTTTTTCGGGCAAATTTCGACCGGTCTTCGGTGTGCCATGCTTCGTGGTGCGCATTCCAGACTTAATTTTTCGGGCGAATTTCGATCGGTCTTCGGTGTGCCACGCTTTGAGGTGCGCGTTCCAGACATAGTTTTTTAAGTGAAATTCGGTCAGTCTTTGGTCCACCGCGCTTTGGGGTGCGCATTCCAAACATAGTTTTTCAAGCGAATTTTGGTCGATCTTCGGTGCGCCATGCTTCAGGGTGCGTGTTCCAGACTTAGTTTTTCAGGCGAATTTCGGTCGGTCTACGGTGCGCCACACTTCGGGGTGCGTGTTCCATATTTAGTTTTTTGGGCGAATTTCGGTCGGTCTTCGGTGCGCCACGCTTAGGGTTGCACGACCACGCTTCGAGGTGAATTTGGACCGGTCTTCGGTGCGCCACGCTTCGAGGTGAGCATTCCACACTTTGTTTTTTGGGCGAATTTCTGTCGGTCTTGGGTGCGCCATACTTCGGGGTGCGCATTTTAGACTTTGTTTTTCGGGCGAATTTCGGCCGGTCTTTGGTGAACCACGCTTCGGGGTGCACGCTCCACACTTAGTTTTTCGGGAGAATTACGGTCGGCCTTCGGTGTGCTATACTTCGAGGTGCGTATTCCATACTTAGTTTTTCTGGTGAATTTAAGCCGATCTTCGGTGCACCACACTTCGGGGTGCGCATTCCAGACTTTGTTTTTCGAGTGAATTTCGGCTTGTCTTAGGCGCGGCACGCTTCGGGGTACGTGTTCCAAACTAAGATTTTCACGCAAATTTCGACCGGTCTTCGGTGGGCCACGCTTCATGATGCGCGTTCTAGACTTAGTTTTTTGGTCGAATTTCGACCGGTATTCGTTGCGCCACACTTCGAGGTGCACGTACAAGACTTAGTTTTTCGGGTGAATTTTGGTTGGTCTTCGGTGCACCACGCTTCGGGGGTGTGTTCCAGACTTAGTTTTTCGGGTGAAATTCGGCCGGTCTTCAGTGCGCCATGCTTCGGGGTGTGTGTTATATAGTTTTTCGGGCGAATTTTGGACGGTCTTCGGTGCGCCACGCTTTATGGTGCGCGTTCCAGACTTAGTTTTTCGGGCGAATTTCGGCCGGACTTCGGTGCACCACACTTCAAGGTGAGCGTTCTAGACATTGTTTTTTGAGGCGAATTTTGGTCCATCTTCGGTGAGCCATGCTTCGGGGTGCTCATTCGAAACTTAATTTTTCTGGTGAATTTTGGTCGGTCTTCGGTGCGCCACGCTTCGGGGTGCGCATTCTAGACTTATATCTTGGGGTGAATTTCAGTCGGTCTTCGATGCACCATGCTTCAGGGTGTGTGTTCCAGACTTAGTTTTTCGGATGAATTTTGGTTGGTCTACGGTGTGCCATGCTTCGGGGTGCGTGTTCCAGGCTTAGTTTTTCGGGCGAATTTCTGTCGGTCTTTAGTGCTCCATGCTTCGAGGTGTGCGTTCCAGATTTAGTTTTTCTGGTGAATTTCGACCGGTCTTTTGTGCGCCACGCTTCATGGTGCGTGTTCCAGACTTAGCTTTTCGGACGAATTTCAGCTGGTCTTCGGTGCGCCACACTTCGAGGTGAACGTTCCAGACTTAGTTTTTCGGGTGAATTTCAGTCCGTCTTCGTTGTGCCATGCTTCGAAGTGCGTATTCCAAACTTAGTTTTTCTAGTGAATTTCGATCGGTCTTCGGTGCGCCATGATTCGGGGTGCGCATTCCAGACTTAGTTTTTCAGGCGAATTTTTGTCGGTCATTGGTGCACCACGCTTCGGGTACGTGTTACAGACTTAGTTTTTCAGGTGACTTTTGGTTGGTCTTCGGTGCGCCATGCTTTGGGGTGCGCATTCCAGACTTAGTATTTCGGGTGAATTTCGGCTGGTCTTCGGTGCGCCACGGTTCGGGGTGCGCGCACCATATCTAGTTTTTTGGGCGAATTTCGGCCAGTCTTCGGTGCGCCATGCTTCGGGGTGAGCGTTCCATACTTAGTTTTTCGGGCGAATTTCGGCTTGTCTTCAGTGCGCCACGCTTCGGGGTACGCATTCCAAACTCTATTTTTTGGGCGAATTTTGGCCGGTCTTCGGTTGGCCACGCTTCAAGGTGCGCATTTCAGCTTTAGTTTTTTGGGTGAATTTTAGTCGGTCTTTAGTGCGCCACGCTTCGGGGTGCGCGTTCCAGATTTAGTTTTTCATGCGATTTTCGGTCAGTCTTCAGTTCGCCATGCTTCGGGGTGCGTGTTCCAGGCTTTGTTTTTCGGATGAATTTTGGCTGGTCATCGGTGTGCCATGCTTCAGTGTGCATGTTTAAGACTTAATTTTTTGGGCGAATTTCGGCCGGTCTTCAGTGCGCCATGCTTTAGTGTGCGTGTTCCAAACTTAGTTTTTTGGATGAATTTTGATCGGTTTTCGGTGTGCCACGCTTCGAAATGCGCATTCCAAACTTAGTTTTTCAGGTGAATTTTGGTCAGTCATCGGTCCGCCACGCTTTGGGGTGCGCGTTCCAGACTTAGTTTTTCGGGCGAATTTCGGTCGGTCTACGGTGCGCCACACTTCGGGGTACGCATTCCACACTTAGTTTTTTGAGCGAATTTCGACCGGTCTTCGGTGTGTCACGCTTAGAGGTGAGCGTTCCACACTTAGATTTTTGGGCGAATTTTGGCCGGTCTTCGGTGCGCCACGCTTCAGGGTGCACATTTCAGACATTGTTTTTCGGGTGAATTTCGGCCGGTCTTCGGTACGCCACGCTATAGGGTGCGCGCTCCACACTTAGTTTTTCGGAAGAATTTCGGTCGGTCTTCGGTGCGCCACACTTCGGGGTGCGCGTTCCATACTTAGTTTTTCTGGTGAATTTCGAACGGTCTTCAGTGCGCCACGCTTTGGGTTGCGCATTCCAGACTTTGTTTTTTGGGCGAATTTCGGCTGGTCTTAGGTGCACTACGCTTCTGGGTGCATGTTCCAAACATAGATTTTTGGGGAAATTTCGACCGGTCTTCGGTGCGCCGCACTTCATGGTGCGCGTTCCAGAATTAGTTTTTCGGGTGAATTTAGGACGGTCTTCAGTGCGCCACACTTCGAGGTGCGCGTTCTAGACTTAGTTTTTCGGACGAATTTCGGTCCGTCTTCAGTGCGCCACGCTTCGGGGTGCGCATTTCAGACTTTGTTTTTCTGGCAAATTTCAGTCGGTTTTTGGTGCGCCATGCTTCAAGGTGCGCGTTCCAGACTTACTTTTTCGGGCAAATTTCGGTCGATCTTCGGTGCGCCATGCTTTGGGGTGCATTTTCCAGATTTAGTTTTTTGGGTGAATTTTGATCGGTCTTCAGTGCGCCACGCTTCAAGGTGCGCATTCCAGCTTTAGTTTTTTGGGCAAATTTCGGTGAGTCTTCAGTGCGCCACGCTTCGGGGTGCGCGTTCTAGATTTAGTTTTTCATGCGAATTTCGATCGGTTTTCGGTTTGCGACGCTTTGGGATGCGCATTCCAGGCTTTGTTTTTCGAGCGAATTTTGGCCGGTCTTCGGTGTGCCATGCTTCGGGGTGTGCGTTTAAGACTTAGGTTTTTGGACGAATTTCGGCCGGTCTTCGATTCGCCATGCTTCGGGGTGCGAGTTCCAAACCTTTTTCGAGCAAATTTTGGTCGGTCTTCGGTATGCCACGCTTCGAGGTGCGCTTTCCAGACTTAGTTTTTTAGGCGAATTTCGGTCAGTCTTCGATTTGCCACGCTTTCCAGACTTAGTTTTTCAGGTGAATTTCGATCGGTCTTCGCTGCGCCACGCTTTGGGGTGCGCGTTCCAGGCTTAGTTTTTCGAGCAAATTTCGACCGGTCTACGGAGTGCCACACGTCGGGGTGCGTGTTCCAGACTTAGTTTTTCGGGCGAATTTTGGCCCGTCTTTGGTGCGCCACGCTTAGGGGTGCGCGCACCACACTTAGTTTTTCGAGCGAATTTTGAACAGTCTTTGGTGCGCAACGCTTTGAGATGAGCGTTCCACACTTAATTTTTTGGGCAAATTTTGGCCGGTCTCTTGTGCACCACGCTTCGGGGTGCGCATTTCAGAGTTTATTTTTTGGGTGAATTTCGATCGATCTTCGGTGCGCCACGTTTCGGGGTGCGTGCTCCACACTTAGTTTTTTAGGAAAATTTCGGTCGGTCTTTGGTGCGCCACACTTCGGGGTGCGCATTCCATATTTAGTTTTTCTAGTGAATTTCAGCCGGTCTTCGGTGCGCCACGCTTCGGGGTGCACGTTCTAGACTTTATTTTTCGAGTGAATTTCGGTTGGTCTTATTTGCACCACACTTCGGGGTGCGTGTTTAAGACTTAGATTTTTGGGCAAATTTCGGTCGGTCTTCGGTGCGCCATGCTTCATGGTGCACGTTCTAGACTTAGTTTTTCAGGCGAATTTTGCCCGGTGTTCGGTGTGCAACACTTCGGGGTGCGCGTTCCAGACTTAGTTTTTCGGGCAAATATCGACCAGTCTACGATGCGCCACACTTCGGGGTGCGTGTTCCAGACTTAGTTTTTTGGGCAAATTTCGGCCGGTCTTTGGTGCCCCACGCTTAGGTGTGCGTGCACCATACTTAGTTTTTCAAGAGAATTTCGATCGGTCTTCGGTGCGCCACGCTTTAAGGTGATTTAAGGTGAGCGTTCCACACTTTGATTTTTGGGCAAATTTCGGCCGGTCTTCAGTGTGCCACGCTTCGGGGTGCACATTTTAGACTTTGTTTTTTGGGCGAATTTTGGCCGGTCTTCGATGCGCCACGCTTCGGGGTGTGCGCTCCATACTTAGTTTTTCGGGAGAATTCCGATTGGTCTTAATTCAGTGCGCCACACTTCGGGGTGCGCGTTCCATACTTAGTTTTTCTGGTAAATTTTGAACGGTCTTCAGTGCGCCACACTTTGGGGTGCGCATTCCAGACATTGTTTTTTGGGCGAATTTCGGCTGGTCTTAGGTGCGCCACGCTTTGGGGGTGTTACAGACTTAGATTTTTGGGGAAATTTTGGCTGATCTTCGGTGTGCCACGCTTCATGGTGCGCGTTCCAAACTTAGTTTTTTGGGCGAATTTCGGCCGGTCTTCAGTGCGCCACGCTTCGAGGTTCGCATTTCAGACTTAGTTTTTCGGGCAAATTTTGGTCCGTCTTCAGTGCGCCATGCTTCAGGGTGCGCGTTTCAAACTTTGTTTTTCTGGCAGATTTCAGTCGGTCTTCGGTGCGACACGCTTTGGGGTGCGTATTATAGACTTTTTTTTTTGGGTGAATTTTGGTCGGTCTTCGATGCGTCATGTTTCGGGGTGCGCATTCTAGACTCAGTTTTTTGGGTGAATTTCGGTCGGTCTTCGGTGCGCCACGCTTCTAGGTGCATATTCCAGCTTTTGTTTTTCGGGCAAATTTCGATCGGACTTCGGTGCGCCACGCTTCAGGGTGCGTATTCCAGATTTAGTTATTCATGCGAATTTTGGTCGGACTTCGGTTCGTTACGCTTTGGGGTACGTGTTCCAGGCTTAGTTTTTGGGTGAATTTTGGTCGGTCTTTAGTGTGCCATGCTTCGGGGTGTGCGTTTAAGACTTTTTTTTTCAGGCGAAATTCGATTGGTCTTCGGTGCGCCATGCTTCGGGGTGCGTGTTCCAAAATTAGTTTTTCAGGTGAATTTCGATCGGTCTTCGGTGTGCCACGCTTCGAGGTCGCTTTCCAGACTTAGTTTTTCAGGCGAATTTCGATCAGTCTTCGGTCCGCCACGCTTCGGGGTGCGCGTTTCAGACTTAGTTTTTCAGGCGAATTTCGGCCGGTCTTCGGTGCGCCACGTTTCGGGGTGGGCATTCGAGACTTAGTTTTTCGGGCGAATTTCGGCTGGTCTACGGTGTGCCACTCTTCGGGGTGCATGTTCTAGACTTAGTTTTTCGGGCGAATTTCGGCCCGTCTTCGGTGTGCCATGCTTAGTGGTGCGCGCACCACAATTAGTTTTTTGGGCGAATTTCAACTGGTCTTTAGTGCGCCACGCTATGAGGTGAGCGTTCCACACTTAGTTTTTTGGGCGAATTTTGGCCGGTCTTCTGTGCACCACGCTTCGGGGTGCGCATTTCAGACTTTATTTTTCGGGCGAATTTTGGTCGGTCTTCGGTGTGCCACGCTTCGGGGTGCACGCTCCACACTTAATTTTTCAAGAGAATTTCGGTCGGTCTTCGGTGCGCCACACTTCGGGGTGCGCGTTCCATACTTAGTTTTTCTGGTGAATTTAGGCCGATCTTTGGTGCACCACGCTTCGGGGTGCGTGTTCTAGACTTTGTTTTTCGAGCGAATTTTGACTGCTCTTAGGTGCACCACGCTTCGGGGTGCGTGTTCCAGACTTAGATTTTCGGGCATATTTCGGTCGATCTTCGGTGCGCCACGCTTCATGGTGCGCGTTCCAGATTAATTTTTTTGGGTGAATTTCGACCGGTCTTCGGTGCGCCACACTTCGAGGTGCGCGTTCCAGACTTAGATTTTCAGGTGAATTTCGGTTGGTCTTCGGTGCGCCATGCTTCGGAGTGCGTGTTCCAGTCTTAGTTTTTCGGGCGAATTTTGGCCGATTTTCGGTGCGCCACGCTTCATGGGGCGCGTTATAGACTTAGTTTTTGAAGCGAATTTTGGTCGGTCTTCGATGCTCCACACTTCGAGGTGCGCGTTCTAGACTTAGTTTTTCGGACGAATTTCGGTCCGTCTTCGATGCGCCATGCTTCAGGGTGCTCGTTCCGGACTTAGTTTTTCTGGAAAATTTTGGTCGGTCTTCGGTGCGCCACGCTTCAAGGGGAGCATTCGAGACTTAGTTTTTTGGGTGAATATCGGTCGGTCTTTGGTGCGCCACGCTTCGGGGTGCGTGTTCCAGACTTAGTTTTTTGGGTGAATTTCAGTCAGTCGTCGGTGCACCACGCTTCGGGATGCGTGTTCCAGACTTAGTTTTTCGGGCGAATTTTGGTCGGTCTTCAATGCTCTATGCTTCGAGGTGCATGTTCCAGACTTAGTTTTTTAAGCAAATTTTGATTGGTCTTCGGTGCGCCATGCTTCGGGTGCGCGTTATAGACTTAGTTTTTCAGGCGAATTTTGGCTGGTCTTCGGTGCGCCAAGCTTTGGGGTGCACGTTCCAAACTTAGTTTTTCGGGTGAATTTTGGCCGGTCTTTGGTGCGCCATGCTTAGGGGTGCGCGTTCTAGCTTTAGTTTTTTGGATGAATTTTGGTCAGTTTTTGGTGTGCCACGCTTCGGGGTGCGCATTCCAGAATTAGTTTTTTGGGCGAATTTCGGTTGGTCTTCGATGCGCCACGCTTCGAGGTGCGCATTCCAGACATAGTTGTTCGGGCGAATTTTGATCGGTCTTCAGTACGCCACGCTTTGTGGTGCGCATTCCAGACTTAGTTTTTCGGACGAATTTCGGTTGGTCTTTGGTGCGCCACGCTTTGAGGTACGCATTCCAGACTTAGTTTTTCGAGCGAATTTTGGCCGGTCTTCGATGCGCCATACTTCGGGGTGCGCACACCACACTTAGTTTTTCAGGCAAATTTCGCCCGGTCTTCGGTGCGCCACACATCTGGGTGAGCGTTCCACACTTAATTTTTCGGTCGAATTTTGGCTGGTATTCGGTGCGTCATGCTTCGGGGTGCGCATTCTAGACTTTATTTTTTGGGCAAATTTTGGTCGGTCTTCGGTGCGCGTTCCAGCATTTGTTTTTTGGGTAAATTTTGATCGTTCTTTGGTGTACCACACTTCGGGGTGCGTGTTTCAGAATTAGTTTTTGTACCGGTCTACAGTGCGCCACGCTTCGAGGTGCACATTCCAGACATAGTTTTTTGGGCGAATTTCGGTCGATCTTCGGTGTGCCACAATCCGTGGTGCGCGTTCCAGACTTAGTTTTTCGATGAATTTCCGCCAGTCTTCGGTGCGCCACGCTTCAGAGTGCGCGTTCCAGAATTAGTTTTTTGCACGAATTTCGGACGGTCTTCGGTGCACCACGCTTCGAGATGCGTGTTCCAGACTTTGTTTTTCGAGCAAATTTCGGTCGGGCTTTGGTGCGCCACGCTTCAGGCTGCTTGTTCTAGACATAGTTTTTTGGGCAAATTTTGATCAGTCTTCTGTACGCCACGCTTCGAGGTGCGTGCTCCATACTTAGTTTTTTGGGAAAATTTCGATCGGTCTTTGGTGCACCACGCTTCGGGGTGCGCATTCTAGACTTATTTTTCGAGCGAATTTTGATCGGTCTTAGGTGCACCACGCTTCGAGGTGCGCATTCCAGTCTTAGTTTTTCAAGTGAATTTCTATCGGTCTTCAGTTCTCCATGCTTTGTGGTGCGTGTTACAGACTTTTTTTTTTGGACAAATTTTGGCAGATCTTCGATGCGCCACACTGTTATAGACTTAGTTTTTCGGGCAAATCTCGACTGGTCTTCGGTACGCCATGCTCCGGGATGCGCTCCATACTTAGTTTTTCAGGAGAATTTCAGTCGGTCTACGGTGCGCCATGCTTCGTGGTGTGCGTTCCATACTAAGTTTTTCGAGCGAATTTTGTCCGGTCTTCGGTGTACCACGCTTCGAGTTGCGTGTTCCAGACTTTGTTTTTCGGGTGAATTTCGGCTAGTCTTAAGTGCTCTATGCTTCGGGGTGCGTGTTCCAGACTTATTTTTTTGGGCGAATTTTGGCCGGTCTTCGGTGCGCCACGCTTCATGGTGCGCGTTCCATACATAGTTTTTCGGGCGAATTTCAGCCGATCTTCGGTTCGCAATATTTCAGTCGGTCTTCTGGGTGCCCCACTTCGGGGTGCACGTTCCAGAGTTAGTTTTTCGGGCGAATTTCGGCTGGTATTCGGTGCGTCATGCTTCGGGGTGCACGTTCCAGACTTAGGTTTTAGGATGAATTTTGGCCGGTCTTCGGTGCGCCACGCTTCGAGGTGCGCGGTCCAAACTTAGTTTTTTGAACGAATTTTGGTCGGTCTTCGGTGCGCCACGCTTCAGGGTGTGCGTTCTAGACTTAGTTTTTCAGACAAATTTCGGCCAGTCTTCGGTGCGCTACACTTCGAGGTGCGCGTTCCAGACATAGTTTTTCGGGTGAATTTCAGTCGGTCTTCGATATGCCATGCTTCGGGGTGCGCTTTCCAGAATATTTTTTGAGCGAATTTCGGCCGGTCTTCGGTGCGCCATGCTTCGGGGTGCGCATTCCAGAATTAGATTTTCGGACGAATTTCAGCCGGTCTTCGATGCGCTTCGCTTCAAGGTGCGCATTCCAGACATAGTTTTTCGGACGAATTTCGATCGGTCTTCGATACGCCATGCTTCGGGGTATGCATTTCAATCTTAGTTTTTTAGGCAAATTTCGGCTGGTCTACGGTGCTACACGCTTCGGGGTGCGTGCTCCAGACTTAGTTTTTCGGGTGAATTGTTGCCGGTCTTCGATGCACTACGCTTCGGGGTGCACGCACCACACTTAGTTTTTCGGGCAAATTTCGGTCGGTCTTCAGTGCGCTACGCTTCGGGGTGACGTTCCATACTTAGTTTTTTGGGCGAATTTTGGCTGATCTTCGATGCGCCACGCTTCGGGGTACGTGTTCAGGACTTTGTTTTTCGGGCAAATTTTGGTCGGTCTTCGGTCTGCCACACTTCAAGGTGCACATTCCAGCTTTAGTTTTTTGGGTGAATTTTGATCGGTCTTCGGTACGCCATGCTTTGTGGTGCGCGTTCCAGAATTAGTTTTTCGAGTGAATTTTGGCCAGTTTTCGGTGCGCCACGCTTCGAGATGCGCATTCCAGATATAGTTTATCGAGCGAATTTCAGTCAGTCTTCGGTGCGCCACGCTTCGGGGTGTGCATTCCAGACTTAGTTTTTTGGGCAAATTTTGGCCGATCTTCATTGCGCCATGCTTTGGGGTGCGAGTTCCAGAATTAGTTTTTCGCTTGAATTTCGGCCGGTCTTCGGTACGCCACGCTTCGAGGTGCGCATTCCAGACTTAGTTTTTCGAGCGAATTTTAGTCGGACTTCAGTGCGCGACGCTTCAGGGTGCTTATTCTAGAATTGGTTTTTCGAGTGAATTTCGGTCGGTCTTCGCTACGCCATGCTTTGGGGTGCGCGCTCCACACTTAGTTTTTCGAGAGAATTTCGGTCGGTCTTCGGTGTACCACGCTTCGAGGTGCACGTTTCAGACTTAGTTTTTCGAACAAATTTTAGTCAGTCTTCGGTGCCCCACGCTTTGGGGTGCACGTTCCTGACTTAGTTTTTTGAGCTAATTTCTGTCGGTCTTCAGTTCGCCATGCTTTGCTGTGCGCGTTCCAGGCTTAGTTTTTCGAGCGAATTTTGAAAGATCTTCAGTGCGCAACGCTTCGGGGTGCGCATTCCTGACTTAGTTTTAGAGGCAAATTTTGGGCGATCTTCGGTGCGCTTGGCTTCGGGGTGCATGTTCCAGACTTAGTTTTTCGAGCGAATTTTGGCCGGTCTTTGATGCGCCGCACTTCGAGGTGTGCGTTCCAGACTTAGTTTTTCGAGGGAATTTTGGTCGGACTTCGGGGCGCCAAGCTTTGAGGTGCTCGTTCCAGACTTGGTTTTTTGCGTGAATTTTGGCCGGTCTTCGGTACGCCACGCTACGGGGTGCGCGCTCCATACGTAGTTTTTCGGGAGAATTTCGATCGGTCTTCGGTGTGCCTCGCTTTGAGGTGCATATTACATAGTTTTTCGGGCAAATTTCGACCGGTCTATGGTGTGCCACGCTTCAAGGTGCGCGTTCCAGACTTTGTTTTTCGGGCGAGTTTTGGTTGGTCTTAGGTGCTCCACACTTCGAGGTGTGTGTTCTAGACTTTGTTTTTCGGGCAAATTTCGGCCGGTCTTTGGTGCACCATGCTTCGGGGTGCATGTTCCAGACTTAGTTTTTTGGGTGAATTTCGGCCGATCTTCGGTGCGCCACGCTTCGAGGTGCGCGTTCCCGACTTAGGTTTTTGAGCGAATTTCGGTCGGTCTTCGGTGCGCCACGCTCCGGGATGCGCGTTCTAGACTTAGTTTTTTGGGCAAATTTTTGTCGGTTTTTGGTGCGCCATGTTTCGGGGTTCGTGTTCCAGACTTAGTTTTTTGGGTGAATTTCGGTCGGTCTTCGGTACGCCACACTTTGGGGTGCACGTTCCAGACTTAGTTTTTTGGGTGATTTTGGCCGGTCTTCGGTGCGCCACGCTTCGAGGTGTGCGTTTCAGATATAGTTTTTCGGACAAATTTCGGTCGGTCTTCAATGCGCCATGCTTTGGGTTGCGTGTTCCAGACTTAGTTTTTTGGGCGAATTTTGGCTCGTCTTCGGTGCGCCACGCTTCGGGGTGCGCATTCCAGACTTCGTTTTTCGGGCGAACTTTGGCCGGTCTTCGGTGCACCACGCTTTGGGGTGCACGCATCACACTTAATTTTTTGAGCGAATTTCGGTCGGTCTTTAGTGCGCCATGCTTCGGGGTGAGCATTCGAAACTTAGTTTTTTGGGTGAATTTTGGCTAGTCTTTGTTGCGCCACGCTTCGAGGTGCATGTTCCAGCTTTAGTTTTTCAGGCGAATTTCGGTCGATCTTCGGTGCGCCACGCTTCGGGGTGCACATTCCAGAATTAGTTTTTCGAGCGAATTTTGGTCGGTCTTCGGTGCGCCATGCTTCGAGCTACGCGTGCCAAACATAGTTTTTCGAGCGAATTTCAGTCAGTCTTTGGTGCGCCACGCTTCGTGGTGTGCGTTCCAGATTTAGTTTTTCAGATGAATTTCAGTAGGTCTTCGGTGAGCCACGCTTCGGGATGTGTGTTCCAGAATTAGTTTTTTAGGCAAATTTTGGCCGGTCTTCGATGATCCATGATTCGAGGTGCGCGTTCCAGACTTAGTTTTCAAGCGAATTTTGATTGGACTTTGGTGCGCTACGCTTCAGGGTGCTTGTTCCAGACTTAGTTTTTCGGGCGAATTTCGGCCGGTCTTCGGTAGGCCACGCTTCGGGGTGCACGCTCCATTCTTAGTTTTTCACTTGCTGGTGCGCAGGGGACGATACAACAATCAAGGTTTGGGATGATCGTTGGATTCCTGACTTAGCGAGCCGGACGTTGTTGGTACTCCTAATGCTGGCAACGCAACTATGGTGGCTAACCTATTTAATACCATCACAAGATCTTGGAGACTAGAAACTCTTGTTAGCCCGGGCCTCCACCAGCTTGAAATCAAAGCTATTTTGAAGATCCACGTTGTCTTCCGTTTCATATTTTATATTATGGACCCAATCTTCAAATGATAGATTTATCACCAAGTCAGCCAATTAGGCCATTTTCAAAAATTTACACGAAGCGTCGTCTTCGTCCAATCAGGCGGAAGGTACTTGGAGGAACTTGTAGAAGTCTGAAGGCTATCTTCTGAAGGCTTTCTTCTGAAGGCCTTGTTGTTTGCCTGGCAGACATTATGGGGGTGCCTTCCCACCTTGAAGAGAATTGCCTCTCGGATCCCTCTTGTGGACAAGGTTTGTTCTCTTTGTTCAGAAGAGGATGAAATTGATGTACTTGTGCTCTTTTACTATTGCTTTGCTTGTGTGGTATGGTTTGGTTCCAAGTATCACCTACGTATAGAAGGATCACAGCTGGACCTTTCTTCGTGGATCAACAAGCTCTTGTCTCCAGAATGCTCCAAGGTGGATCCCTTCAGATACGGTTCCATCTTCCTTTGGAAATTTGGAAGGTGAGGAATCGGTGGCTTTTTCATCGAGAATGACTCAAACCAGAATTAGTTATCATGGTCTACAACATTCTGTTTCGAGATATTTCTTTCGCCCATGCCGTACCTGGGGACCAGTGCCTCATCCCTCATACTGGCTGCCGCCAGACAATGGTCCGTTGAAAGTCAATGTGGATGAAGCGATAGGTGATTTGGAAGTTGCGACAGGAGTCATTGTTCGCAACATGAGTTGTAAGTGTAAGGTCTCCTTATGTTGTCATTAGTTTTTAGTGATTTTAATAAAACCTACTTTATCGGTGTTAGTTTAGCTGCAAGCTAAAGTCGGGAGGTAGAGTCTATTTTTGGCACGTTTGCTTCAAAGACGTACCATTGCGGTCAAGACTCAGCTATTACTTTCCATTCCCACATGCTTAGGAATGCAAGGTATAAACTCCTTACTCTTTGGGTATTGACTTTACTCTAGTGTGTAGGAGTTCAGGGTGCATGGTTAGTCAACACACACTCATGCTTTAACGTTTTTGATCGATTCCTTTTGCATGTGTGTTTTATTTATATAATTTATTCTTAGACTTATGGGAGTCTTATTATGCTTGAAATGATCATATATAGATGCTTAGTTTCATCAATTAAATGCTCGGAACCAAGGGCTGATGCCCTAACCTTAGTATGTGTGCACTAGACTGATCGTGCGCATGACTTTGCCTTAGGTTCGTTTGCACCTCAAATGGTGTCTGCCAAACTAAAGTCGTGCATAAGACTTTTACAGTCATGCGAATGATCTTAGTCGGCATCACACTATTTGATATCCACCTTATACCCCACATGGGATGGTCCTATGGCACGCCGACATGTGGTCGGTCGTGCGTATGACTTTAAAGTTGTGCGCACAACTTAACTTGGAATCTTCAAGAAGCCTTGAGTCGGTAGGCTCAACCAATCCCCTTATGTCACGTGTTGGTCGTGTGAACGACTTGTGTGGGTGCAAATTTTGGCAAAGAAGCCTATAGACCGCGGGACCCGCCAGCCCTGCCTGGTGGGCCCACAGAGACTACCGCAGGACCCACCGGCCCTGCCTGGCGAGCCCACAGAAACTACCACGGGACCCACCGGCCCTGCCTGGTGGGCCCACAGAGACTATCGCGGGACCCACTGGCCCTACTTGGTGGGCCCACAGAGACTACCGCGGGACCCATCGGCCCTGACTGGAGGGCCCACAGAGACTATCGTGGGACCCACCGGCCCTGCCTGGTGGGCCCAAAGAGACTACCACGGGACCCACCGGCCCCCGCTTGGTGGGCCCACAGAGATAATAACGAGACCCACCAGCCCTGCCTGTGGAATCCCCAGAGACGACAGCGGGACCCACCAGCCCTGCCTGTGGAATCCCCCAGATACAGCAGCAGAAATCGCCATTTGCCCCCGGATTTCCTCCTAGGAAATCCTATAAATAGCAGAGCCTTCAAATGTAAAAAAGGGGGATCGATTCCTAAACCAGAAACCAGAGCTCTGGAATTCTAGCTTTCAACCCTCTAACTCACCTCGATCTTCTTATTGTCTTTGAAGAATTCGAAGAGATCAGTGATACTCGGCCTGTCGAGGTCACTTCAAGTGAAGTGTTAGTGAATTCGGGTTGCTCCCTGTAGCACGGAGACGTAGGCTTCGGCTGAACTCCGAGATCACTCCTTGTGTCAATCTTTTCTGTTTGCATATCAAAAAATGCTAACTTAAAGTGACCAGAGCTTCAACCTTCAAACCTACCTTCCAACCAACAGATTGAACAACAATACTCGACTCAAATTCAATTCAATTGACTGGTGAGATGAAGTCTTCGGATCGGCACGAAGATTTTTCAGCCACAGTTTGGCACCGTCTGTGGGATCCGAGCGAGAAGCCACGTTTGCTTTGCAACGATCATCTGATCGGTTGAACAGACAACCGTTCTAGATAGTCAAACTTCCTAGCCCCTTTGGTTGAGCAGACAACCGTTAGGACACTGGCAATCTCGTTGCATCCTTCGCTCTCTAAATGGCGAAGATGAAGCATCAGGATCATCCAGAGGGAAGCAACACACGTCAGCCTCGTCCAGAGACTCGTTCAATGAGTCAACGGCTTAACTTTGGACAGACCCTTGCTGTCCCCGAAATAGGGGTTCGCTCAGGGAGCGGAAGATCGATCGATCGGCCGATCGCACCACCTCCTCGACAATCGATCGGGCAGACTGCCCCCGCTCCAACTGAAGACCAGCCATCTACCTATCAAATTTCGGCGGTCGATTTTCAACTACTATAATTGGCTAAGCAAAATGCCACTCTCACAGCTGAAAGGGATGCTCTCAAGAAGGTAGCCTCCGAGGTAGGAATCGCTCTCCCAATCCCTTCATTCGGCGAGGAAGCGGGTCTGCCACGACAACCGACCCACTCCGAACCACGGAGGTCAATGGGTATCGCTGCCCTTGAGAGGATCCGTCGTAATCCAACCCCCTCTGCTGCTCCATGGAAGCAGAGTGTCTGGGATCGTATAGATGATTAATCCTCTCAGTCATCCTTAGGCTGTAACTGTGACAGGCAAACGCAGTCAAAGCCAAACTTGCAAAGGAGGCAGCAGATGAAAGGGGCACCCTCAAAGAGTAGAGCTTCTCCATCCCTCCCACTTCAACGTGAAGCCGGAGTGGATCTTCATCATCGGCTCCATCCAGCTGGACAAGACCTCACGATTTTGCCTCTCGATCTACATCCAGGTCGGGGGCATGGTCGTAGGGAGGGGTACTCCTCTACTGGACCTCTCCATCGGAGTCTGTTTCAATCAATATTTCCAAGGGGATGGAAGACCCCCACTCTCCCAAAATTCAATTGCCTCAAAGGAGATCCGACTCTCCACATATTAGCATTCAAACAAGCTTTGACGCCATATGAAGAAGAGAACAACGTGCTCTACCGTACCTTCGTAGGAAGCCTCGATGAGCCATCTCTCGATTGGTATCATAACCTTCGAGCTGGATCCATCACCCAGTTCGGAGTCTTGGCAAACCATTTCCTGCAACACTACCAGCTCAACTTGAAGCCGTAGAAGAAGCTAGACTCTCTCTACAAGCTGAGGATGGGTGCTGACGAGAGTCTTCGCAGTTTCACGTGAAGGTTCCGCAACGAGCACGCCGCTCTTTCTGGACGGCACCTGGATGAAGAGGCTATTATGTTAGCCTTCCAGAACGCCCTCCGTTTCGATCTTCATATTTACAACGACTTCATTCGCAATCCTTCCCCTTCCCTGGGTTCGATGTTCGACCGAATCCAAAGAGAGATCGAAGTCGAAGATGATCAAGTCGCCCGAAAGGGGCGAGAGACGAAGCGACGACCCGCTGAAAGGGAAGCCCCAAAGTATGCTGCCAAATCTCACAATGCAGAGGCAGTGGTTCCCCCTGCACCTAAACGATCAAGAAATAAGCGACGCAGATCTCTTTCGAAGAAGACTACATTCACCGATTGGACCCTACCGATCGAGCAGATCCTCGATCGAATTCAACACGAGGAGTTCCTCCGAAGGCCGAACCCTCTGTAGCCGGACACCAAGGTCACAGCGGACAAAACAGTCTACTGTGACTTCCACCGCAGCCACGGCCATCCCACCGATCGATGTTATCGATTGAGATACCACCTCGAGGATTTGCTGCAAGAAAGCCACCTCCAAGATTTCGTCAAAGGCGGACCAGACCAGCACCGACCTTTCGCAAAGGGGAAAGAAGCTTGCTGGATCCATCAGATCTCTACGGATCAATCGACTATCACCATGAGTGCCAACGTCTTTGGTATTCACAGGTCATTGCACAATCAAACATTGATGGGCAAAGAAGTGGATCGGCAGATACGGTGCATCTTCAACATTCGCTCTGCAGCGAACAAAGAAGACACCTGGATCGAGAAGCCTGTCAAGGGCTTAGCTTGGCCCTCTATCATCTTCAATGACTCGGATCTCCAAGGAGTCCATACTCCGCACCGAGATCCCCTGGTCTTGAAGCTCATCATCGACAGGAGCACTGTCAACCGCATCCTCATCGACATCGGAAGCTCCATCGATATCATATTCTCAGACTACTTCAAACGTCTGGGACATAAGTATTCCAGTCTCGAAGTCGTCCCAACGGTGATCACGGGCTTCAACGGGGAGCAGAGCATAACAATGGGGGAATCAAGATTCACCCTCGACCTCAGCCGAGAGACTAGAGTCTCGGTAAGGTTCGCCATCGTCGAAGGGACATCCAACTACAACATCATACTAGGTCGACCATTCCTCCATCAGATCAATGCCATCTCCTCCTTCTACCATCAGCTGCTCAAATTTGTAACAGGAGAAGGTATTGTCTGCATTTGGGGAGATCAACAAACTGGGCGATCATGCGAAGCAGACGCTGCGAAAATAGATCGCAGGATAAACCTCGCTGCCCCAAAGCGACCTAGAGATGAAGCTGGTCCTTCTTCAACATAGCAACCAAAGGAGATCCCACTATCCGAACCCCCTCCGATCGAGTGGGAGGCTTCACCTTCAATCGCAGAGATCACCCCAATTAACATCGGTAGTGGAGATCTCCCTCGAGAAACCTTCATCGGTACCGGTCTCAGCGACGCAGAAGTGCGAGACATGGTATCGTTCCTTCAATCCAACATCGACGTCTTTGCCTGGTGCTTCGAAGATATGCCTGGGATCAACCCAGATGATACATGTCATCGACTCGCAATCAAAGACGGAGTGAACCCCGTCAAGCAAAAACCACGCACAATCCGACCAGAGCGACAAGTTGCAGTTCAAGAGGAGATCAGTAAGTTACTCGCAGCAGGCTTCATTCGTGAAGTAGAGTATCCTACTTGGATCTCCAATATAGTTGCTATCCCGAAGAAGAATGGGAAGGTCAGAGTGTGCATCGACTTCACCAACCTCAACAAAGCTTGTCCCAAAGACCCGTTCCCCATGCCAAGGATAGACAGACTTGTCGATGCCACTGCTGGTCACGAGCTCCTATCTTTTATGGACGGATACTCTGGGTACAATCAAATTCCGCTATATCCGGACGATCAAGAGAAGACTTGCTTCGTCACTGACCGAGGTCTTTATTGCTACAATGTAATGCCTTTCGGCCTCAAGAATACTGGATCCACCTATCAAAGGCTAGTCACAAAGATGTTCGAAGATCAAATCGGACGCAACATCGAAGTCTATATGGACGACCTCCTCACCAAAAGCTCCAATCGTGAGAGCCATCTCTTTGATCTCACGAAAACATTTCAAGTTCTCTGAAAGTACCGCATGAAGCTCAATCCGGCCAAATGCGCTTTCGGTGTTCAATCGGGCAAATTCCTGGAACACCTTGTCACCAGGAGAGGAATTAAAGCGAACCCCGATCAAATTCGAGCCATCCTCGATATGCCCTCACTTACCAATCGAAAGAAAGTGCAGTGCCTCACTGGAAGACTTGCTGCCCTTAATCGATTCATCTCAAAATCTTCCGACAAGTGCAAACCACTCTTCGATAAGTTACGAAAGGCTGATACCTCTGGGTGGAGTCCAACTTGCGAACAAGCTTTTCAAGGTGTCAAGAGTTATCTCATGCGTGCTCCCATTCTAACAGCTCCGCTTCCAAAAGAAGACCTGGCTCTATCTTGCCGTCAACGATCAAGCAATCAACGCAGTCCTGGTCAGCAGAAGAGAAGATGTTGAACATCTAGTCTACTACATCAGTCATACACTTATCTCTGCAAAGACTCGCTACTCAAAGTTTGAGAAGGTTGTATTAGCCTTACTCACCGCATCACGACGACTCCAGCCCTATGTTATCTCCCACCAGATCACAGTCGTCTCAGAGCATCCTCTCAAATATATCCTGTGGGTGCAAATTTTGGCAAGAAGTCTGCAAACAGCGGAACCCACCGGCCCTGCCTGGTGGGCCCCCCGAGTACCACAGCAGGACCCACCGGCCCTTCCTGGTGGGCCCCCGAGTACCACAGCGGGACCCACCGGCCCTGCCTGGTGGGCCCCCTGAGTACCACAGTGGGACCCACCGGCCCTGCCTGGTGGGCCCCCGAGTACCACAGCGGGACCCACCAGCCCTGCCTGGTGGGCCCCCCGCCCCAGCAGGACCCACCAGCCCTGCCTGGTGGGCCCCCGAAGACTACCGCGGGACCCACTGGCCCTGCCCGGTGGGCCCATGAAGGCTTCCGAGGGACCCACCAGCCCTGCCTGGTGGGCCCTCGAAGACAACAGCGGGACCCACCAGCCTTACCTGGAGGATCCCCAGATACGACAGCAGAAAACCGCCATTTACCACCAGAGAATCCTATAAATAGCAGAGACTTCGAATGTAAAAGGATCCTAAAACTTCTGATTTCCACCCTGAGATCGGATTTTCAAAACCTGAAACTCCAGAACTCAAACCAGAGCTCTGAAAATAGATCAGTGCCATCATCTGATATCTGTCTCAGAAACCTCTATCTCCTCTTACCCTCTACCTCTCCTTGATCTTCTTCTTGTCTTTGAAGAGATCAAAGAGGCTTCAGTAATACTCGGCCTGTTGAGGTTACTTCGAGAAAAGTGTTAGTGAATTCGGGTTGCTCCCTATAGCACGGAGACGTAGGCTTCGGCTGAACTCCGAGATCACTTCTCATGTCAACACTCTCTCTGATTGCATCTCTCTGCTTACATATCAAAAGTTGCAACTCCAATCGACAGATCGAACAACGATCTCTTCAACTCGAACTTCAATTGACTGGTGAGGCGAGGTCTTCGGGTCGGCACGAAGATTTTCCCCCACAGTTTGGCGCCGTCTGTGGGATTCGTTCAAAAAGCTCAATGTGCTCGATGACAACATCGGATCAGTTGAGCAGACAACTGATCTTCAAAGTCAAACTTCTCAGCTCCCTCGGTTGAGCAGACAACCGAATGGACACGAGCGATCTGGTTGCTTCCTCAGCTTTCACTGAATGGTGAAGACTCTATCAGGATCATCCAGAGGGAAGTTACTCACAACGACATCAGTTTCGACTCGAGACTCGCTCAATGAGTCGGCAGCTCAGAGTCGGCAGCTCAACTTCAATCCAACAACCCGCCCTTTCTAGACAATCCATCGTCGATATATCATATCGATATCCTAAGCCTTTCAAGTCTGACTCTCCCCCAATCCCTACATTGGGGGTGAGGTTCGAAACGAAAGGGCTCACTTGAAGACTACAACGAGGTGAATGCAAAGTCCGAGGCGCACTCGCTGCCTCGGTATTCGGCGAAGCCCAAGGAGACAGCCTTGGCACTCGAATGCAAAGTCCGAGGCACACTCGTTGCCTCGGTATTCGGCGAAGCCCAAGGAGACAGCCTTGGCACTCGAATGCAAAGTCCGAGGCGCACTCGCTGCCTCGGCATTCGGCGAAGCCCAAGGAGACAGCCTTGGCACTCGAATGCAAAGTCTGAGGTGCACTCGTTGCCTCGACATTCGGCGAAGTCCAAGGAGACAGCCTTGACACAACTCTCAATTTCAAGCTACCAGGTCGTTTAACAAGTTTAGGGCCTCGTTTTGCGACACGATCCTTTACGTGCAAATGTTAAACGGTTTCGGGTTGTGAAACAGCACAACTCTCAATTTCAAGCTACCAGGTCGTTTAACAAGTTTAGGGCCTCGTGTTGCGACACGATCCTTTACGTGCAAATGTTAAACGGTTTCGGGTTGTGAAACAGCACAACTCTCAATTTCAAGCTACCAGGTCGTTTAACAAGTTTAGGGCCTCGTGTTGCGACACGACCCTTTACGTGCAAATGTTAAACGGTTTCGGGTTGTGAAACAGCACAACTCTCAATTTCAAGCTACCAGGTCGTTTAACAAGTTTAGGGCCTCGTGTTGCGACACGACCCTTTATGTGCAAATGTTAAACGGTTTCGGGTTTTGAAACAGCACAACTCTCAATTTCAAGCTACCAGGTTGTTTAACAAGTTTGGGGCCTCGTGTTGCGACACGATCCCTTATGTGCAAATGTTAAACCTATTCAATCATTCTATTCTATTCAGAATATCAACACTCAAATACATAATCCAAGGCACCTTCGCTGCCTCGACGTGCAGCAAAGTCCAAAGACAAGCCCCAGCACTCGAATGAAAAGTTCAAGATGCTCTACACCGTCTCGGCACCTAACGAACATGGAGAGAGAGCTCCAGTGCTCACAGACAAAGTCCGAGGCGACCATCGCCTCGGCACTCAGCAAGTCCGAAACCCGAGACTTGCTCTCGGCACCCTAGCGAGGCCTAAAGCTCTCAGCCCCAACACATCTCGACATGAAGATCAAGGTCCAACGCGTTCTGCAGCATTCAGCCAACGTCGCTCCAAAGGCAGGACATCCCTCAAACTTACCAAGTCACTATAGAAGACTTCTACCACTCGACACTCATATAAGAGAGCATCACGCGCTCTCATACTCGAGGAAGGCGCATTCTGGAAGTTCACCATCGATGAGGGGGTGAATCTACACTCTTCTATAGCCAGCATCAACACTCTTCTATAGCCAGCATCAACATACAAAGACATGTGCTCCACGCTCCAAATTAGTTAAGAGAACGTTGCGACCCAACTCCTGTCAACTGAAGAGATAGGAGAAACAATCCTCTAACCACTCAAAGGCGAAGACTCATCAACCATTCAAGGGCAAAGTCTGAGGCATGAACCGCAGCATTCGATCAAAGTCCAAATTTAGTCCTAGTATTTGGTAGCATAGTCCGAGACCAACATCTTGGCATTTGGTCGAAAGTCCAAGCTCGCAACCTTGGCACGAGGTAGCAAAGTCCGAGACCTGAGTCTCAGCATTCAATCGAAGTCTTCGCACATGGCCTCAACACTATTCGGAAGCAAGACATTCGAATTCTATTTCATAGCACACAAACATTCAATTACTTCCTAGAGGCACTCTCTACCATGGTTAGTCCACCAGTGGAGGACAACCAGGTACGCACGACATTCGTACATGCTTGTGCATTCGAAGACTTGCGAGTAAAAGCTGATCTTGCAAAAGATCGAGTTACCTCGGTTCGTAGCTTCGATCGATCCAAACTTCCATACTACGAGGATTGGCCCTGCTCAACTAACTTACATGACCCCCCGTGGTATAGCTTTCAATGCTATGAACATTCAGTCGACATTCATCTTTCGATCTTCTGACAGTATTGACCTCCCAGCAGCAACCGATCGTCTCGACCGGTCAGCCGCAATTCTATTCAACACTGCAAGATTCGGTTATACCCCAACCCCCTGGTTCATTACCAATTACCGGCAATTAGTCGATTGAACCTGGACCGGGGGTTGGCTATTTTTGTCCATACGCTCGATGCCTGATGAATGCTGACAGCAAAGAATCAGACGGGGACATTCGATAAGAGGGTCTCTTGCTCATTCGGTAAGAGCATGACACCAACGGCTGGATTTGCTCTTGCAAGTAAGTCACCATGGTCCTTGGCCACCTCAAAAATCAACCCAATTGAAGTGCCATCCACTCATAAATTGGTTGAATGAAATTTCATCCAAAGCCATCCAAAGCACTCAACACCAACTGCTGTGATTCGCACTTGCAAGATAAGGAGCACAACATTACAGCTTTGTACATGAAATGTCCCTAACTTGAGTGAGGAAGTCCCACCTATTTACTAGAGACAAAAGAGTTGTCTCAATGATTTGTACCACTAAACAATGCAGCAGCAGCTGTTGAGCCCGTGACTCTCTTCACAAGAGTATGGCAGCAGTGGGAGCCCGTGACTGAACAGTGAAGTCAGAGCAGCTCTTGTGAAGTTTTGGGCAGTCACAACCCGTGACTGCACAGTGGGGTTTGAGCAGTCACAACCCGTGACTTGTGATCCCCCAGCCCCGTGACTGCAGAGCCCTCTCTGCTCCGGCGTCCTACAAGCACGAGCACTCTCCTCCTCTCCAAGCGGCTGCAGGTCGCGGGCCCGGCAGCGGTCACCTCTACGCCACCCTCGACTCCGATCGGTAACGCACACCCGATCGAGCCAGCTGCAGCGTCCCCATCTTCACCAACAATGCCAACTCCGCCTCAGATCGGCAGCGGACGACCGATCGGGCATATTCAGCCGGTCAAGGTTTCGGCGATCGGTCAAAAAGGGGGTTTTTCTACAGATTTAGTTCAAAATTTGCCGATCAGTGCTTCCGATCGGTCAAGATTTGCCGATCAGTGCTTCCGATCGACAAAAATTTGCCGATCAGTGCTTCCGATCGGTCAAAATTTGCCGATTAGTGCTTCCGATCGGTCAAAATTTGCCGATCGGCAACCTCGATCCCCTTCTTCCCCTTCGTTTTCCATCTGATCGGCGAAAAACACACCAGATCTGGAGCCAAACGTGGATATTTGACCGATCAACCATTTCTTGACCGGCTGTTTTTGTCCGATCGGTGAATTTCACCCGATTGGTGAAATTCACCCGATCGGCGAAATTCTCCCGATCATCCTCCATCTGATCGGCCAAAAATCCATTGGATCTGGGGCTAGGAGTGCATTTCCGACCGATCAACCATTTCTTGACCGGCTGTTTTTGTCCGATCGGTGAATTTCACCCGATCGGTGAAATTCACCCGATCGGGGAAATTCTCCCGATCGGCGATTTGCACCCGATCAGCGACCTGATCATGATCGGCGATTTGCACCTGATCGGCGATTTGCACCCGATCGGCGATTTGCACCCGATCAGTAACCTCCTCCCGATCGTCGATCTGCACCCAATCAGTGACCACCTCTCGATCGGTGAAATTCACCCGATCGGTGAAATTCACCCGATTAGTGATCTGCACCCGATCGGCTATCTCCACCCAATCGACGATTTTTCACCCAATCGGTTTCTCCAACAGCCCTTCTCCAACATCCTCAAAAAATGCAACAAACATGGGTCGAGGCCCTCCTCCCCTCTTCGATCTAATCCATCAGATCTAATCCGCGACCCTGGCAGAGGGTCCTTCGTTGATTGGTCAAAATTGACAGATCACTTTTGACAGATCACTTTTGACCGATCACTTTTGACCGATCACTTTGACCGATCACTTTTGACCGATCACTTTTGACCGATCACTTTGACCGATCACTTTTGACCGATCAAATTTGACCGATCACTCCGACCGATCGGTCAAATTCGACCGATCGGTCAAATCCGACCGATCACTCCGACCGATCGGTCAAATTCGACCGATCGGTCAAATTCGACCGATCACTTCGACCGATCACTTTGACCGATCGGACGAATTCGACCGATCGGTCGATTTTCTACTGGATCTGGCAAAAAACTTGTGTTTTTAGCCGATCATCCAAACCTTGACTGGCTGATTTTAACCGATCGGTCAAACTTGACCGATCGGTTAAAATCAACCGATCGGTCGGTTTTCTACTGGATCGGCCAAAAAACTATGTTTTTTGACCGATCACTCCAACCTTGACCGGTTGAATTCGACCGATCGGTCAATTTCGGTCAAAATTGACCGATCGGTTAAGTTTGACCGATCGGTCAAATTTGACCGATCAGTCAAGTTTGACCGATCAGTCAAAATTGACCGATCAGTCAAAATTGACCGATCAGTCAAAATTGACCGATCAGTCAAATTTGACCGATCAGTCAAGTTTGACCGATCAGTCAAGTTTGACCGATCAGTCAAATTTGACCGATCAGTCAAATTTGACCGATCAGTCAAATTTGACCGATCAGTCAAATTTGACCGATCAGTCAAATTTTGACCGATCAGTCAAGTTTGACCGATCAGTCAAAATTGACCGATCAGTCAAGTTTGACCGATCAGTCAAATTTGACCGATCAGTCAAGTTTGACCGATCAGTCAAAATTGACCGATCAGTCAAGTTTGACCGATCAGTCAAAATTGACCGATCAGTCAAGTTTGACCGATCAGTCAAGTTTGACCGATCCGTCAAAATTGACCGATCAGTCTATTTTCAAACGCTAACACTCGACAAAGCTCCTCTACATATATTACAGGGGGTCGTTAGCTTTGCACCACGAATCCAAGCCAGCCAAGGTGGCCTCTTAGCTAACTTGGAGGGGGTAACTGTGGGTGCAAATTTTGGCAATAAGTCTGCAAACAGCGGAACCCACCGGCCCTGCCTGGTGGGCCCCCCGAGTACCACAGCAGGACCCACCGGCCCTGCCTGGTGGGCCCCCGAGTACCACAGCGGGACCCACCGGCCCTGCCTGGTGGGCCCCCCGAGTACCACAGCGGGACCCACCGGCCCTGCCTGGTGGGCCCCCGAGTACCACAGCGGGACCCACCAGCCCTGCCTGGTGGGCCCCCGAAGACAACAGCGAGACCCACCAGCCATACCTGGAGGATCCCCAGATACGACAGCAGAAAACCGCCATTTACCACCAGAGAATCCTATAAATAACAGAGACTTCGAATGTAAAAGGATCCCAAACCTTCTGATTTCCACCCTGAGATCGGATTTTCAAAACCTGAAACTCCAGAACTCAAACCAGAGCTCTGAAAACAGATCAGTGCCATCATCAGATATTTGTCTCAGAAACCTCTATCTCCTCTTACCCTCTACCTCTCCTTGATCTTCTTCTTGTCTTTGAAGAGATCAAAGAGGCTTCAGTAATACTCGGCCTGTCGAGGTTACTTCGAGAAAAGTGTTAGTGAATTCGGGTTGCTCCCTATAGCACGGAGACGTAGGCTTCGGCTGAACTCTGAGATCACTTCTCGTGTCAATACTCTCTCTGATTGCATCTCTCTGCTTACATATCAAAAGTTGCAACTCCAATCGACAGATCGAACAACGATCTCTTCAACTCGAACTTCAATTGACTGGTGAGGCGAGGTCTTCGGGTCGGCACGAAGATTTTCCCCCATATATCCTCGACAAGGCAGATCGAGCAGGTCGAATGACCAAATGGATGATCGAGATGAGTGCTCTCGGTGTTCAGTTCGAACCCCGCACTTCACTCAAAGGGCAGGCAGTTGCCAACTTCCTAGCCAACTTTCCAAGTAGAAGACCCCATAACTTGGGAAGAAGACGTCGATATGCGTCTCGAAGATAAAAATGAACCACCAACCAATATGGATACAAAAACCAATCCAAGCCTTGATGCTCTCGCTATCTCGCCAGCTCAATGGAAACTTTATACTGATGGAGCTTTAAGCTCGATCGGTTACGGAATTGGGATAGTCTTAGTATCCCCCGAACTAGATCATCTTCAGAAGGCCATCCTTCTTGGATTCAACGCTACCAACAACGAAGCCGAATACGAAGCACTCATCTTCGGACTTCAAATGGCTAAATCCCTGGGAGTAGATCGACTCACCATCTACAGCGACTCCCAGCTAATCATAAGACAAATCAATAGGGAGTACACAGCACGAGAAGAGAGAATGCGATATTACTTGGCCCTAGTGCGACGTCTTCAACAACGTTTTGCTAGCACCGAGTTCATCCAAGTCCCGAGAGCAAAAAATCGAGAAGCAGATGCCTTGGCTAATGCTGCCTCAGTTCTTGGAGACTCACTCGGGGAGAGACAAATACAAATCGACTATCAAGAATCGCCCAAGATTACCCTCGAACAGCAGATTGTCGCCACTACAGACAGATCTGGGAGTGAAGAACAACCAGCCGCCGATCAAGCCACAAAGCATGAACCCAAAGATTGGAGACAGCCAATCTTCGACTTCCTCAAGCAAGGTAGAATACCAGAAGATTCAATTCAAGCCAGAAGACTTCAAAGAAAGCTTCCATGCTATTGCCTTCAAGGAGAAGATCTATATTTCAAATCGCACAACGGGATGCTGCTCAAATGCTTAGGTCCTTTACAAGCAAAGGCAATCTTAATCAAAATCCATTCCGGAGCCTGCGGGAATCACTCAGGAGGAAGATCTCTTGAAGCCAAAACGAAGCTTCAAGGTTACTATTGGCCGACAATGGCAAAAGATGCTCATCAAGTGGTTCAAAGATGCGAGCCTTGCTAGAGACACGCTCGAGCTATCCATCTCCCAGCTGACGAGCTCCATCAGCTAACAAGCCCATGGCCCTTCCATCAATGGGGGTTGGACTTCTTTGGTCCTTTCCCACCAACACCAAGCAAAAAGAAGTATCTGTTGTTGGCCATAGACTACTTCACCAAGTGGGTCGAAGCCGTGCCACTCTTCCGAGATACTGACGATGAAGTTATCAAGTTCATCAGGCATAACATCTTCTCAAGATTTGACACGCCACAAGTTCTTATCGCTGACAACGGAGCTCAATTCGACTCGGACAAATTCTGAGAGTTCTGCCTAACAAACGGGATCAAACTTTTCTACTCAACTCCAAGATACCCACAGTGCAATGGCCAAGCTGAAGCCTCAAACAGAGCTATCCTGGGTCTGCTCAAGAAGAAGCTCAATGACAAGAAAGGATTGTGGGAGCAAGGCCTACCTGAAGTCTGGTGGGGTTATAGAACCACACCAAGAAGATCAACTGGGTTCTCACCCTTTCGCCTAACATACGGGTCAGAAGCAGTTCTCCCAACAGAGACTATCTCGAACACTTTGAAGACCAGAGCAATCGAAGAGGGGCTTAATGAAGAGCTTCGAGTCAATGACCTTGATCTCTCTGAAGAATTACGAGATCGAGCAACTGTTCGTGTAGCCAAGTATCAACAGAAGATCAAACGAGCCTACGATCTAAAGGTCAACAAGTGACAGTTCCCAATTGGCAGTCTGGTCCTCAGAGCAGTCTTCTACAACACAAAAGAGCACAGCAGCGGAAAACTAGCTCCCAACTGGGAAGGACCCTACATCGTCGAATCAATAGGAGGCAAGGGATCTTATCGACTGGTTTCGCCAGAAGGAGATAGACTACCACGAGCTTGGAATGCTAATTATCTCAAAATATTTTATCCCTGATGTAAACTCCATGCTGAATAAAGATCACTTTCAAATGTTCACCTTATCGACTCAAGTTCTGGAGCAATTTTAAGTCGTCTGCATTCAAATTCCAAATCACTTATATTCAAGTTACCAGGTTGTTTAACAAGTTTGGGTGCTTGAGTTGCGACTCAACCCCTTATAGGCAGATGTTAAACGGTTTCGGGTTGTAAAACAAAACAACCTTCAAGTCACTAGGTCTATTTAACGAGTTTGGGAACTCGTGTTGCGACACGACCCCTTACATACGAATGTTAAATAACCTTCAATTGCAAGATTGTCTAACAAGTTTGGGTGCTTGAGTTGCGACTCAACCCCTCACAGGCAAATGTTAAACGATTTTAAGTTGTGCTACAACACAACCTTCAACTATCAAATTACGGGTGATTGAGTTGCGACTCGACCCCTTACCATAAAGTGTTGAGTATATTCAAGCATTCCATTCAGAACACAAACATTCAAAGAATTCAACACAAGAGACATTCAATTTCAAATACCAAAAAGAAGTCTTTATTTCTCAAAAATTGCAGGGTACAAGAGAGCTTTTACATATGCTAAACTTATAGGTACAATAACAAAAAGAAAAGAGATAGAGCATATCAGGGTTTGGCCACACTTGGGGCACGCGACCTCTCTCCTTCAGATCCACCATGAGCCTTACTCACTGCAGATGCTTTCGAAGATTGGACTCCACTAGCGTGAACCCTTAGGGCTTCTACCGCCTTCTCTGCAGTTGACCTAAAGCTTTCGCACTCAGCACGTGTCTCCTTGAGCTCCTTCGTGAAGGTCTCCTTCTTGGCAGCGAGCGCAGCTTCCTTGGCAACAAGTTGGTCCTTCAACTCCTTTATTTCCACGGCGCGGTCGTGGACCAGAGTTTCCACTCTGAAGAATTGGTTCTTCAACTCTTCGAGCTCGTGACCCCGAGCCACGTAATTCTCGAGCCATCTCTTGCTCTCAATTCTCTCCTTGTGGAGAGCCTCCTTCTTCTCAGAGAGAGCTTCTTTCTTGGAGGACAAAACCTCCTTCAGCTTTGCCTTCTCCTCGTTAGCGGCCTCCAATTTGGCTGTCAAGCGAGAGACTTCTGCTGAAGCCCCCCGTTCTCCGACCCTCCTGAAGAGCCTCGTAGCGAGCTTCAGGACAGCTGAGTTCTGCAAACAAACAAGAAAAGTTAGAAATATTTCTAACAATACAACTCAAAAATCAAGTCAAGCTGATGCACTTACCACAACTTCAAGCCTATTATAGGCCTCATCAATGGTAGCGTCCGGAAGATTGCAAAGCTTCCGGATCACAGTCGTTGGGTGGTTGATGTCAACCTCACCCAAGTCTTTGAGCAGCTGAGCGGGGCCAGTACGAGCATCTGCAACCAATACAATAGTTCAAGCAGTTAGAATATTTCAAACGTCAAGAGCAGTACAGTCAAGAAGGAGTAAACAGAAACACACCTGTGGCCTCGACTGGAGATGCTTCGGCCTTACCCTTCCCCTGTTCGGAGCTCTTACCCCTGGGGGTCGACCTCTCCTTAACGGGGGATGCCTTTGGCGGAGGTTGAGGAGTCCCTGCCTCCACGCGACTCCCTCCCTCTTTTTGCAAGAGAGGAGGAACATCGCGTAGAGGAGTTATCTCCCCTTCTTCCGAGCGTTCAGTAGTCTGCTGAAGCCTGGCCATAAGGTTAGCCGCCTCCTCTGCCACTTGAGCAGCCGAGAGACGAACGGCAGATGGAGGTTGCTCAACCTCCACCCCATCGCTCGTCGAAGCGCCCTCCAGGCGAGGAACACTCGGGGGTAATTGGTCGAGGGGAGTGGGGTTGCTCGCAACCACGTCACTCCCCGAGTACTTGATCCTGATGCACGTTGGGCGCTTCAGTTCCTCAAAATGATAGGTGGGCAATACCTTCTGGCCATCGTCCACCGTATCCATCACATCTTCCATACGACGATCCTTAGCCTCGTCGATAGGAATGGGCTGAGATTCCTTGCCCCCATCACCCCCACCGTCTCCTCCATCTCCTCCACCTTCGCCACCTCCGTCTCCCCCACCTCCTTCAACATTGTCGCCATCGTCATCGTCATCATCATCATCGTCATCGCCATCATCACCATCGTTGTCATTATCTTCATCTTCCTCTTCTCCTTTTTCTTCTTCTTCCTCTTCTTCTTCTTCTTCTTCTTCTCCTCCCTTTTCTTCTTCTTCTTCTTTCTTCTCTTCTTCCTTCTTCTCCTCCTCCTTGAGGACCCTCCTCTTCTTTACTTGACCCCTGCGAGTCATCACCAGCTTCTCTTCTGTCAGCAAACGACGTCTTGCACCATACGCCTTCTTCTCGGCCCGGACTTTTCTAATTATCTTATCCAATTGAGGATCCTCCTCGTAATCGGAGTACAAGACTTCTTTGTCCTCGTACCTGGCCTGCAGTCGGTGGAGGAGGTTGGCGTTGCTGTAGTGGACCGGGCAGTTTGAAAACTGCTTCCATGATCGCGTGCCACAGGTCAACTCCAGGAAAAGATTGTCGATAGCCCCGACCCGCTCCGATGACCAAGCAAAGGCTCCGCCCGCACAGTACATGTCGACCTCTTTGTATACCTGAGAACGAGGAGTCTCAGGCACAGAAAGAGGGGTCCATGCCCCAGAGACAGAGATCGGCTAGTCGGTGTAGGGCTTGTCGGAGGGGACGGTATCGACGATCGGGCGAAGGGTAGAGACGCCGGTCAAGTTGAAGAATGGGCTGTCCTTCCTCGAGGCCCACTTGTAGTGGTAGAAGAAGTAGCCCAACTCAATCCTGGCCTCCTCGCCTTTGGGGATGCTGGAGTAGCAAGCCCTGAGCTCCTCTTGGAAGTCAGACTCCACCCGGCAGAAGGCGTAGATGATCCTCCATGCATTCCTGGATATCTGCCCCGGACAGAGCCCCGAGGTATTCAGTAGCCTCGCAGCGAATGGCAACAGTGGAAGGCGCAGTCTGCAGTTCAACTGGCTGATGGTGACCACCGTCCCCATCACTTGCTCCTTGCTGGCGATCGATGTGAAGACCGTCCGCTTGTCAATCCCAAAAGCGGATTGAACTCCAAAGAGCGTTGGTCGATTCTTCCCCTCCGTAAAATAGGCCAGCAGTTTCTGCCACTTAGCCCTCTTCACATCAGTGAGCTTGCCGCTAGTGTTATATTCGTACTCGGGCTCCTCCGACAGCGGCATGAGGGGCCCCAAGACAAAGTTTGCCTTTGGGATATGCTCCGGCCTTGAAGGCGCAGAAGCAAACCCCACGCCCAGATGTCTCTTGCCCAGCACACCGAGGGCGCCTTTGTCCTTGCCCCGACCTTTCTGTACGGGCGACTCTAGAGCCCTCTCCTTCCCCTTCCTCTTCACGGGACCACATTCACCTTCTACATGCTGCCGGATGATGCCATTTCAAACTGATCGGGAGAAAGCGAGGAACAGAAAGCTCGGGAGCAAAAGTTCTAGACTTCAAAAAAAATTTGAAAGCGTGAGGCAAAAATAAAATCCAGAAAGGGCTTATAAACCCCTGAGAAGCTGGTGCGAAGATCGAAAAGACATGTGGCATCATTAGGTCAAAAGCCATGTTTTTATAAAGGACACGTGGCGTCAATCCGAAGGAAGCGCTCTTCCAGGTGAACCGTCGGAGCCAGACAAAACGTCAAACCACAACGAACCGCCGATCCAGACGAACCGCCGGTCCAGGCGAACTGCCGGTTCAGGAGATGCACTGGTCCGTGTGAACCACCGGCTCAAGCAAAACAATCGACTTCAATCGCCGTTCAAAGACTTTACCCATTCGACAGGCAGACGATCGAATAATTTTCCAAAGGATCGGGCAGAAAACAGGCTCTTTTGCCCGATCGTCTCGACCTTGACCGGTTAAATTTAACCGATCAGTCAAACATGACCGATCAGTCAAGTTCAAACGATCGGTTAAATTTCTACTGGATCGGGCAGAAAACTTAGGTTTTTGCACGATCGCCTCGACCCCGACCGGTTGAATTTAACCGATCGATCAAAACTTGACCGATCGGTCAAGTTCAACCGATCGATCGAATTTCTACTGGATCGGGCAAAAACCTTAAGTTTTTGTCCGATCGCCTCGACCTCGACCGGTTGAATTTAACCGATCGGTCAAGTTCAACCGATCGGTCGAATTTCTACTGGATCGGGCGGAAAACTTAGGTTTTTGCCCGATCGCCTCGACCTCGACCGGTTGAATTTAACCGATCGGTCAAACATGACCGATCGGTCAAGTTCACTTGATCGGTCAAATTTCTACTGGATCGGGCGAAAAACATAAGTTTTTGCTTGATCGTCTCGACCTCAACCGGTTGAATTTAACCGATCGGTCAAAACTTGACCGATCGGTCAAGTTCAACCGATCGGTCGAATTTCTACTGGATCAGGCGGAAAACTCAGGTTTTTGCCCGATCGCCTCGACCTCGACCTGTTGAATTTGACCGATCGGTCAAAATTGACCGATCAGTCAAGTTCAACCGATCGGTCAAATTTCTACTGGATCAGGCGAAAAACTCAGGTTTTTGCCCAATCGCCTCGACCTAGACCGGTTGAATTTGACCGATTGGTCAAAATTGATCGATTGGTCAAGTTCAACCGATCGGTCAAATTTCTATTGGATCGGGCGGAAAACTCAGATTTTTGCCCGATCGCCTCGACCTCGACCGGTTGAATTTAACCGATCGGTCAAAATTGACCGATCGGTCAAGTTCAATCGATCGGTCAAATTTCTACTGGATCGGGCAAAAAACTTAGGTTTTTGCTCGATCACCTCGACCTCGACCGGTTGAATTTAACCGATCGGTCAAGTTCAACCGATCGGTCAAATCTCTACTAGATCGGTCAAAAAACTATGTTTTTTGACCGATTGCCTCGACCACCACCGGTCAAAATCAACTGATCGGTCAACTTTGACCGATCGACCAAATTCAACCGATCGGTCAAATTCAACCGATCGGTCAACTTTGACCGATCGATCAGAATTGACCGATCAGTCCTTCAGTACCGACGCTCAACAGATTTTAGTTTTTTTTACAGTCGTGACAGGGGGTTGTTACTTTTGCACCAAATCCAAGCCAGCCAGGATGACCTCTAGCTAACTTGGAGGGGGTAACTATGGGTGCAAATTTTGGCAAAGAAGCTTACAGACCGCGAGACCCGCCAGCCCTGCCTGGTGGGCCCACAAAGACTACCACGGGACCCACTGGCCCTGCCTGGTGGGCCCACAGAGACTACCATGGGACCCACCGGCCCTGTGTGGTGGGCCCACAGAGACTATCACGGGACCCACCGGCCCTGCTTGGTGGGCCCACAGAGACTACCGCGGGACCCACCGGCCCTGCCTGGAGGGCCCACAGAGACTATCGCGGGACCCACTGGCCCTGCCTGGTGGGCCCACAGAGACTACCACGGGACCCATTGGCCCCCGTCTGGTGGGCCCACAGAGACAACAACGGGACCCACCAGCCCTGCCTATGGAATCCCAAGAGACGACAGCGGGACCCACCAGCCCTGCCTGTGGAATCCCCCGGATACGGTAGCAGAAACCACCATTTGCCCCCAGATTTCCTCCCAGGAAATCCTATAAATAGCAAAGCCTTCAAATGTAAAAAAGGGGGATCGATTCCTAAATCCAGAAACCAGAGCTCTGGAATTCCAACTTTCAACCCTCTAACTCACCTTCGATCTTCTTCTTGTCTTTGAAGAATTCGAAGAGATCAGTGATACTCGGCCTGTCGAGGTCACTTCAAGTGAAGTGTTAGTGAATTCGGGTTGCTCCCTATAGCACGGAAACGTAGGCTTTGGCTGAACTCCGAGATCACTCCTTGTGTCAATCTTCTCTGTTTGCATATCAAAAAACGCTAACTTAAAGTGACCAGAGCTTCAACCTTCAAACCTACCTTCCAACCAACAGATTGAACAACAATCCTTGACTCAAATTCAATTCAATTGACTAGTGAGGTGAAGTCTTCGGATCGGCACGAAGATTTTTCCGCCACAACTTGGCTAAGATAGGCCCTTAGAGATAAGGATCTCTTGTTTGATCTTAGCCATCCACCTAAGGGCTCTCTTTTGGACTAGGAGAGGAATTAGAAGAAAGAGACAAAATTTTAGTGAGTTTATCCTTGAACTCCATCATCTCTTTTCTTCTCCTTCTCATTCTCTCTTCAACCTTCTACCAAAATCAAATCTATGGAGGTTGGACTCATTGCTTGCATGGTCAATTGAGATTCTTATAACTCTATATAATCATACAAGTAAGAGAGGTCAAAGCTAGTGAAGAATCTAAGGTGTCATCCAACACCTAGATCTTGATTTAGTCTTTGGGGGGGGTTTTTTTTTTTTTTTTGAAAGGTAAGAAAATTATATTGATCAAAAAACTATACAAGTGAGGTACCAAAGCATTACTATGCTACCCCAACAAAACAGCCAAAAATAACAGATGACTACCAAAACTGAAATAAGAAAAACGAATAGGTTAAAATATTCTTCTCCTGGAGCCTTTGCCAATTCTCTTCTCGATCTCTCTAGGGATTACCCGAATTCGCCCTTCAATCTCTTCTTCCACTGCAATAGTATGACTCTCTCCTTATCTTTGATCATGTTCTCTTCCACACCCATGAACAAACCTTCTAATTGATTTCGGACACCCTGTTGCACTTGTTGTTTAGTTTTCTCTATGCCATCAAAAGTTCTCACATTCCGTTCTCCCCATAAGGAGTAGATTGTAGTTGCTAAGGAGGCTCTTATTAGCTTGCTTCTTATGTTGTTTCCTCCGCCGATTGTGCTCAACCTGGAGATGATCTCAGAAATACTTTTAGTTCTGTTGTATTGGAGCTGTACGTTGCTGCTGATTTTTTCCCAAACAAATGCAGAAAATTCACATTGAAAGAATAGATGCTTTCTAGATTCCTTAGCTTTCAAACACAGATTGCACATGCTAGCCAATTTTAATCCCCTATGCTGCAAGAGATCTTGCGTAGCTAGTCGATTTGAAAGTATTTTCCACACACAAACTGCCATCCTAGATGGAACAGGAGATTTCCAAACCAAGTCACACCAATCCACTTTCTGTTCGTGAGATCTAACTTTGTTCCAAGCTGATTTAAAGCTGAAATTTTTATCTTTGGAATTTATCCAATACAATTTGCAATCAACAGTTGAGGGAAGCACCTTCATCCTCTCTATTATCACAAACAACTCCTGCATTCTAATATTGATTGGTCTCGGAAGAGCCCAACTGCCATTTCTTATGAAGTCCCCAACCCGAGCTCCTTCCAATCCTTGATCATGCATGGTCTGTTCTCCTACTATCTCTACTAGACTCTTTCCATCGATCCACGGATCAAACCAAAAATCTAATATAGAATCAGATTTGATTGGTAAGCTTAAGTTCTCCTTCAACTTATCTCAACAATTCAGGATTTCATTCCAAATTGCTGAATAATTTGCTGACTTGGATAGATTCCAGGAATTGCGATCTTTAACATACCTTCCTCGCATCCAGCTTGCCCAGAGATTGTTGTCTTCACTAACAATCTTCCACCCTAGCTTCAAGAAGCTAGCCTTCGAGATGTCCCTGAGTCTTCGTAGTCCCAGCCCACCTTCATCTTTTGGCCTACAAACATTCTGCCACCTGACGTGAGTTTTCAAGATGTCCCTGAGTCTTTGGGGGGGTTTTGTTGCTTGAGTCTAAGTGTGCTAGGCTTAGAAGCTTGATCTAAGGTCTCGAAAGATATCAAGATAACCTTCTACCTTAGTCACTCCTTATATCCAAGTTTTTTTTTATTTTCATTTTGTTTTTCCCCCACTCACTAGCATACACTAAGTGTGTTCCCATAGCAGTATGGAAGACTCTTGTGAGAGAGCTCTATGACATAGTCCACGTCGAGCACCCATAATGACGCCACTCATTTTGGGGGCCTCTTTTGGAGTGGAAGCAAGTGAAGAAGAGGATCAAAAAAGCAGGTGTAAGAGTTAGCTCGGTTTAGTAACTATGAAGTGAGAGCATAGTTTCTACTTCACTATTCTTACGGGTCACAGATCTAGAGGGCTAAATTCACCTACGAAGTGAGAGTGTCGTCTCTACTTCACCGAAGGCGTGGGTCATGGACCTAAGGGGCTAAGGGGTAATATATGTGTAGTCACTTTTAGCTTGCTTGTTACCTTATTTGCTATTTCATTTAGGGAAGATAGACCCCTCTGTGTTAAGAGTCTAGGCTCGGTTTCGATTAAAGATGATTTTCATCACTGTTAAGGGTTCCCACCTTGTAAATTCTTGTGTATGTCCTTTAGTGTTATTTCTCATTGATTACTACTTGTAACTTCGCTAGCTTTAGATTGTGCGATGTAACCTGTGCTTGCATCTGTCCGTTGTGGGGTACACTAACTAGCTTCGTCTAGTTGGTCATATAGTGCACGGTGATTAGCTAGCCAAGCATAGCCTAGCTATAATAGAAATTTTCAATTAGTATCAGAGTAGGTCTCTTTTGTTGGAGCTAACACTTCTGGAGTAGGATCCGTGAGATTGCCGATCTATCACAAGTGATCAACTTGCCGTGTGCGCATAAGTGCTTTGATGTGTGTGAGTGGCCCTCTTTAGGGTTTTGCAAAGCTATTGCATAGCTTGCTTCATATGTGGGGACCTTCTTTAGGGTGTTGTTGTTTCCCCACCCTATTAAGGATTTTGTCTTTGCCCATCCTTTTAGGGCTTATCATTGTGCCCCTTCATTTAGGGCTTGTGTAGTTGTGTTTTTTTTTTTTTGTATTTTTGTGTTACCTCTTCGTGATGGATTCACGGAGGGAAGGGAGTGCCAATAACAAGCCTCCTTTGTTAGTCAATACGAATTACCCTCATTGGAAGGCAGATGCTTGCCTTTCTTCGAGAGATGAGCGAGGAGGTATATGTGTGTGTGTGCGAAATGGTTGGTCCATACCCATACTTCCTGTGTTAGAGGATGGGTGGTTAAGGAGTACCTCATGCCTTTTGATGAGTGGGGTGATAGAGAACGAATCATGTGCGCCGCTAACCAACACAGTTTGAGTGCCATTCACTCGGTTGTGAATAAGTGCGAGTTTCTTCGGATTTTCATTGCCCAAACTTCAAAAGAGGCTTGGAATATTTTGACTATCACTCATGAGGGCACTTCTTCCATAAAGGAAGCCAAGCTCCAACAGCTTTAATCTTGTTTTAAGGGCTTGGTGATGGCGGAGGAGGAGTCTTTTGATGACTTCTATTCCAAGTTGAACGACATCGTCAACTCCTCCTTTACTTTGGGCAAGCTAGTATCTAATTTAAGATATATTGTAAGATCCTTAGGTTTTTTCCGGAACGCTTCATGCTGAAGGTCACGGCTGTTGAAGAGACCAAGGACCTTCACAAGTTCATTCTCAAAGAGCTTATCGGCAACCTTCGCACTTATGAGTCAAACTTTAGGACACCCTCCAATAATAGTAAGTATATTGCTTTTAATGGTTTGAATAGCGAGGAATCCTTTTGGACATTGATAGAATGACTACCATGATCTCCTTCCATTTTGAGATTTTCATGAAGAAAAATAAGGGGGAGTTTGTGCAACAGAATGATACTCCTTAGGGCCATGTCCGGGTATTTTGGGGTGATATGGGGAAGAATCTTCCTATGGAGAAAACCAATATTGTTTCTCCTTAAAAGGAGAGTGGGCTAGACCCTACCAAATGTGAGTTTCCTCAATCACGTTTCGGTTTTTGTCTCTTTCTTAGGTTCTCTTGAAAGAATTTATTCCTCCTCACCGTCGAGTGAGTCTAGTGAGAGCGAGTACAACTATGCTGAATACCATGGGAATTTTAGCTTGCTCTCTAAATGCACTTTTAATTACCATGGAGGATACTGATAGAGTTAGGAAGCTCAACAAGGAGCTTGAGGAGAATTTTTGTGCCTTAGCCTCCGAGAAGGAGGTTGTCCTCAAGAAAAGTGAGGAAGCATGTGTTCTCATTCGAGAACAATACTTAGAAATTTTGAACCTCAAGGAGAAGGTGAGGTTTCTAGAAGCCGATCATGCCCAAGGGTCTTCTTTCATAATTGAGAAATCGACTCTAGATTTGAGGGCCAAGCACCTTGATGATCTTTTCAGGCTTGAGAAAGGCGAGAAGGAGGTCGCTTTGGCTAAGGTTGAGATATTGGAGAAGCATTGAATGACTCCACAATAAAAATTCATAAATTTGATGCCAGCTCCAATTGCTTGACTAAGTTTTTGGATGTCCAAAAGCGTGTCCACGACAAACGTGGTATCAGTTATGGTAGCAAAAGTAACACCACCACCATAGCTCATACCATACTTGCTAGTATTTCTTGGCCCCCATTAATAAGGGCATTAATCCTAGTACTTTAGCTCCTTTGACCTCTTTTAGCAAGGGAGTATATGTGTGCTCTTGTTGTGGAAAGAAGGGACACCTCAAGGACTTTTGCTTTAGTCTTTAGGGTAGGTATGTTGTGGAAACTTTTAGGAAGGGACAGTTAGTGAAGGGGAGTGGTTTTAGCAAGTCTAGCACGTCGCATAAGGAGGTATGGGTTGCTAAAGGGAAAGTCTTTGTTAGGAGCCAAGTGCCACTTATGTGGCTACACATCCCCTATACCAGTGAGAGATTTATACTCACTTGCCCTTTTTGTGGGGAGAAGGGGCATAACCGCCCTTGTTGCTTCAAGCTAAAGAAGCTCTCTAGTCCCCCCTCCTCGCATTTTGGTTCCTACCCTCACCACGGGGTAGATTTGGTTAACAGTTCGGCTACACCTAGGAGAGGTGTTAGTCTTCCTTCTCCGTCCATATTGGACATGTCTCATTTTGACCCACACCAAGGTTATATTCTATGTCCTCATTTCCCTCCTTCGCCTTTTGAGGCATGGAGTTTTGGTTCTTCGCCCAAGAGGTGAGATATTTTTCCATCTTCTTCACCCATGTCCTCATATGCTCATGCCCCGAAGGGCACTTCTAAGTGGGTTAGGAAAGGCTCCTAGGAGTCAAATCACAGCCTCAAAATCTCCTCTAACTTCTTGTAAGGATATTCCTATTTCTTGCAAGCTTGGTGAGTCAAGGAAGAAGGTTGAAGCCATATTGGTTCTTAAGAAAATTATGAACCATGTAGCTTCTATTTTTTATTTGACTTCCATCCCTTGTATCAATTATTTTCTTGCTCTTGTTCTTACTCTCTACCACTCTCATATGCATGCTTGAGTGTGTTTTTCTTGCATAATTTTTTTCTTTTGTATATTTTATGAAAAATCAAACAAAAATTTTAGGTGCTTGTGGCTTTGTTTTTTTAGCATATTGAAAATCCTTTGATTTCTCATTTGCATGCTTATGCTTTGTTTTAGGGGTTTTATTTTATAATTTTAGATAGATAGGATCCTAAAACTACTTTTTGTTATTTGAATTATTTTGAAATGACCAAGGACATTACCATGATTGCTTTGAATATCTTTTTTTTATTTAGTACGCTACAATGTTTAGTTGAGTGACTTCTCATATAATCAAGTTTTCTAGAATCGACTAAGTTGTTTAGTGTGCTAAAGTGTGCTTGATGCCTAAACTCTTGCTAGCATTAGAAATAATGATAGTTTGTTTATGCTTAACTAGTGAATCTACGTCCATGCATATCATACTCATATAGTTCTAATAGTTGAATCCATACTTGAACATATATTTTATTTATATGGAGATCCCGAGGATATGCCCCGAGGGGCGATTAGCCTGCTACCCAAAGCCAACTGGCTTGGAGCTATCGGTCACTTTCTTACTACATGGAATTCTCCATATGGTACCCTAGATCTACTGATGACCTACTTGAGAAAAAGATTCATAGGGACATCTCAAAGCCCATCAACCTTAGCCAACTGGCTAGGGATTGACAACATTTACTCATTACATGAGAATGATCGTCTTAGGCTTACTAGGAGGTAAAAAAAAAAAAGTTAAAAAGAGTCTTGAATGAGGCCAATGTGTTCACTTATGGAATCCTATTAGCTATAACAATTGAAAAATGGGTTAAATAATGATGTGCTAGGATAGTTATTATTAAGCATAAATAAAGTGAAATGTGTTTTATATGCTTGATCTATTACTTTTGAAATTCACACTTTTGTCACTCTGCAAAATAGTTCTATTGTTAAACCGGTATATGACATAGATCTATTTGCATATCATCACCAATGCACATTTGTGTTCAGCAACTATAGTAGCATCCATTAGGTATATTCTTATATTTTATTGACTCTTGGTAGGTTTTGGTAGCCTAAACGTCAAAAATTCATATTTATACCTCGTTTATTTTGTTTGCCTTACACACGGGCTATTTCAAATTCTTGATATATGTGCTTTGTTTTTTTTTATGCATCATAAGCTTAATAGTCTTCTATTCTTGATGCACTTTTCTTAGAAAAAATCTAAAAATATTTACATATGAAAAATCTCAAAAAGATTTTTAGGTCTTTTGACCCTTTTTTTGTTTTTGCAATGTTTTGAATTCTTTGGTTTTGATTCAAACATTGTTTTCCAACTTGTATTTCGAGAGCATCATATTTTCTTTTAAGCTTTCTCATCGTATCTTGATTGTGCTTATTGCTTGCTCTTGTCTTTTAAGTTGGCTCTTCCATCTCTCTTTCATATTACATTGCATATCTTTGCGGGAGTGATGGAGTTGTTGGGTCATCGATGCTTTAGTTCCATACCTTTTGGTGAGCCTGTATGCCATATTATATATGCCACTAAGTGGCATATGTATATGACATATATAGTGTTTGAGTGGTGACATATCTTAAGCTTTGTACTTGAGGGGGTGCTTTTGAGTGGTGCACTCTTTTTTAGGGTTGCATCCTCAAAGAAGGTTGGGAGGTGTCCTACCTCAAGATATGCTTGAGGGGGAGTTTTTGTTAGCACCCTACTATGCACTTCGTATACATCTGCTAGGGTTGCTCAAGTCCTCTCCGTGCTTCAACGGAATTACCATAAAGAGGATATTTTTGTGCTCTCTTTTGAGACGTACATTTCTTCCTCCTTTTATTATAACTTTTGTGACAAAAAGGGGGAGGAATTCTTATGGATTTACTCCACAAGACTAGTGGATTTATTCCATAAATTTTTTATGAATCTCGGTTCGTAAGACTATTGCAATCCCCTCAAGGGAGTTACTGAACTCGACCTAATTAGAGATAACGTTAGTCTTTTTTTATTACTAGTGCATAGGATATCACTTATGATATGCTTATCATATTCTTTTGGACTGACATCAGTTTTGTAGAAATAAAAATGTATTTGAACTTTGTATTTAATTTATTTTAGGTTTATACGTGTCCACTTTATATCCTATCTCTGTTTAGAGTCTAGGGTTTACACTGAGACATTCAGCGGTTGAGCTTAATAGATTTGGATATATAGGAACTCCCCTGTGGTACTTTATGTAATGAGGTATTTATTTTGTCCCAAAAAACTATGACAAAGGGGGAGATCGTTAGGTCTCCTTATGTTGTCATGCATTAGTTTTTAGCGACTTTAACAAAACCTACTTTACCGGTGTTTAGTTGCAAGCTGAAGTCGGGAGGGTTGAGTCTAGTTTTGGCATGTTTGCTTCAAAGACGTACTATTGCGGCCAAGACTCGGCTATGAATTTCCATTACCACATGCTTAGGCATGCAAGGTATAAATTTCTTACTCTTTGGGTATCAACTTTACTCTATTGTGTAGGAGTTTAAAGTGTATGATTAGTCAGCACACACTCACGCTTTACCATTTCTGATCGATTCCTTTTGCATACATGTTTTATTTATACAATTTATTTTTAATTAGACTTATTGGAGTCTTAATATGCTTGAAATGATCACATATGCGTACTTGGTTTCATTACTTGATCACTCGAAACCAAAAGCTGATGCCCTAACCTTAGTGTGTGTATACTAGACTAATCGTGTGCAAGACTTTAAAGTTGTGCACACGACTTTGCCTTAGTTTTTTATGTACATCAAATGGTGTCCTCCAGACTAAAGTTGTGTACACGACTTTTACAGTCGTGCGCACGATCCTAGTCAGCAGCACACTATTTGATGCCCACCTTATGCCCCACATGAGATGATCCTATAGCACGCCGACACATGGTCGGTCGTGCACACGGCTTGACTTGGAACCTTCAGGAAGCCTCGAGTCGGTAGGCTCAACCAATCCTCTTGTGCCACGTGTTAGTTGTGCGTACGAGTGTGTGGTCGTGCATATGACTTGGCTAAGACAGACACTTAGAGATAAGGATCTTGTTTGGTCTTAGCCATCCACCTAAGGGCTCCCTTGGGTTATAAATAGCCCACCCTATACCCTATTGTAGCTAATAAGTCTTTTGGATTAGGAGTGAAATTAGAAGAGGGAGACAAAGTTTTAGTGAGTTCATCCTTGAACTCCATTTCTTTTCTTCCCCTTCTCCTCATTTCTTTAACCTTCTACTAAGATCAATTCTATGGAGGTTGGACTTATTACTTGCATAGTCATTTGAGAGTCTTCTAACTTATTGTGGTCGTACAAGTAAGAAAGGCCAAAGCTAGTGAAGGATCTAAGGTGTCATCCAACACCTAGATCTTGATCTAGTCTTTAAGGTTTTTTGTTGCATGAGTCTTTGAAGTGTGTTAGGCTTAGAAACTTAATCTAAGGTCTCGAAAGATATCAATATCACCTTCTTCCTTTGTCACTTCTTAGAACCAAGTGTTGTTTTTATTTTTTATTTGTTTTCTCACTTTACTATCACACATCGAGTGTGTTCCCACAACCATGTAGAGGGCTTTTGTGAGATCGCTCCATGATGTCATTCACGTCGAGCACTTACAGCGACGTCGCTAGCTTTAGGGGTCTCTTTTGGAGTAAAAGCAAGCGGAGAAGAGGAGCGAAGAAGCAGGCGCAAGAGTCAGCTTGGTTCAGTACTTATGAGGGTGAGAGCGTTGTCTCTACTTCACTGTTGTCGCAGGTCACGGATCTAGAGGGCTAAAGGCACCTATGAAGTGAGATCGTCGTCTCTACTTCATCGAAGACGCAGGTTGCCGACCTCGGGGGACTAAGGGGTAATCTATATGTAGTTACTTTTAGCTTGTTTGTAACCTTATTTGCTACTTCATTAGGGAAGGTAGAACCCTCTGTGTGAAGGGTCTAGATTCGGTTTCGACCGGAGGATGGTTTTCATCCCTGTTAAGGGTTTCCACCTTGTAAATACTTGTGTATGTCCTTTAGCATTATTTCTCGTTGATCACTACTTGTACTTCCGCTAGCTTTAGATTGTCCAATCCTACCCGTGCTTTTTTTTAGAGGTAAAAAATGAATAAATTAAATAAGCCAAACCAAAACAACAACAACAAGTTAGTAGAACCCTAAGGTAGCCCAACCAACATGGTGACTACTATAGGATTCTGATCCCTGAGCCAAAGGAAAGAGCTCTATCAATCCAACAACTACTAGCAAAAAACCATACCACTGCCACAAAGAAGACGAACCCAGGAAAGGAGCTGCAGAGTTCATACCTCCCCTCTAATCCGCAACCAGTCAGCATGCGCCGCAACCTCCAATCGTCACTAGCTCTAATCAGTATGCTCCAAATTCCTCCTGTCGAAAAATTCCCAAAGAGAAGTAAGCTTAACTAAAGGGATGCACTAGCATACACCGCTAGTCATCACACATCAATCTCCACTGATCAGCAAGCCCAAATCCTACCCCCTTCCAGCTATGACCATGGAATGCACTAGCAAAACCGCAATGCACTGGGATAAATTTGAATATCAGTCCGCTGTGTGTCCTCCCTGTTAAACTCCATACCATGATAAAAGCCTAAATCGATATACGGGTTCCAATTTAAAATTACCAAAGCTGCAACAGGCATAGCACTTTGACTCCCAATATTTTGCAGCACCTCCAAATATCGAGCAGCTATTTTAGAGAAAGTTTCAGAAGCCGAACATGCTTTAGCTTCAAAAGCCCTATAGTTACGCTCCACCCATATTGAAAAAATTGCTGTCATGATGAGAATCTTCGCCATAAGATGCTGAGTACCATCTGAAATGGAAATAAAGAATTTACAGATTATCTTGATAGTGATACCAGTAACCACAGAATTCCAATCCATAATGGTACAAATCTTCTCCCAAATCTCACTGGACCAGTGACATTTGTGTTGGAAATAAATCTATGGTAGAGGCCTATAGTGGAAGCAAAGAACAGGTTCAAAGACCGTGAGCGGTGTGCGTTACATATCAAAATTTTCATCGAAACGATCTACACGTGCATGTATGAATCTAGCATGACAACTACGCGAACCTCTAACGTCGATCTAACGCAAAAGAACAATCTAGCATGCATGTATGTTCTATCAATGCTAGATCTACATGTTAGAGATCATACATGCATGCGGATTCTTTCACCGCAACAAGTTTCTTCTTTGTCGATGGAGGCGGGCTCATATCTGCTCGACATACCTTCGATGCAACAGCCATAACTTTCTGGTCCGAACTCTGATTGGGCTGAATTTTAGACTGTAGGTAGAGAACTTCAAGATGCAACTTTTGCAATAAGTTTCACCTCGTTTTGTCTTCTATAGCTCCAGGAATCGCAAAAATATCGCTAATTTTCTGTGCAGATTCTGGACAGTAAAAGCTTGCGAGAGATGCCTTCTAGTTCACTCGATCTCACATGATGCACGGCACCTCGTCGATAGATCTTTGAGTGCCTCTATCCGACGGGCCTTCTCCTTCTATCAAATCCTATATGAGGAAGACGAGTCACCATCCAATGGCGCAAGCGATGGAGAGAGAGACGAGAGAGGAGAAGAGAAGAGAGGAGAGGGGGCGGCTAGAGTTTCCATATGGCATGGCCGACTCCTAAGGCTTGTCATCACCAACCTCCCCTCTTCCCCATTACTCTTATATAGGGTTGCCATATCCTTATGGATGAGGCTAGTATGGATAAGGTTCAACTAACCCTCTCCCTATATATCTCTCCTTTATCTCTATCTTTTCTTTGGTTTTGAAAACCGTCAAAACCAACCCATTTTCTGTGCCTCATGACCGGCTCCTTCATTGAAGGCAACAACCTCCTAAAACCAATGGGGTCGGCCTTGACCAGTCTTCCAACACTTAGGACCGGCCCCCCTAGTGCATAGTGGCACATGGTATGACCAAAACGCCCTTACGTCACTAGTTGATCGTTCCTCATGTACGAGACTTTGCATGGCACACATAAGTGAAGTGCACCAGTGATTTCACTATTATCTGATGTTCCCGTAGGGTGCCCCTAGTTAAGTCAACTAGTCAACTTGCAACATGTCCCGGTGCATCGCACCCATGTGGCAAAGTCTACTTATGGCAAGGAATTGCTACATGCGTCTCTGCACTAACCTAGGATTTCCCCTTAGTGCACACACGTTGCTACGCATCTACCATGTACTAGTGTGAAGCACTCGCGGAGTATAGGCTTGGACTTCTCGTTTCCTCTAACTGCGTTCTGTGTTTCGAGGAGATGGTACAAGGACCGTACATAATGTGGATAAGGTGGAACTTTCAGGGACCAGGGTTCATGGCTTCCAACTTAGACTCAATCGACACACTACCCAAGTGTATAATCGATCCTCTGAGTCCGAATTAACCTACGTAGCCACCCAGAGTACGATACAAGCTACACTCCAATCCCCCCGGACTTACTATGTTCTTCTGCATACCCCTGCTCTTCACTTAGTATGGTAAACCCATTATCCTTCCATCTGGTGCCATGATGCAACTCGAGCGGTGGAGAATACCGTCAGACTCGAGTGCTCATACGACTCTGTTCCTTCTAGGTTGACCACATACATAATACCTTCGATTACTCTGCCGAGTAACCGGATCCATCACCAGTCCAACTAATTACCACCTGGCCAGAGTTTAATACGACGTAGGTCAGACCAAGGAATACACCTCTCGTTAGGGGTGTGGATGGCCTGCAGGAGTGACACACTGATGCAATGCCAGCCGGGTAACCCAGTACATCATGATTTTGGATCACTATATCCGGATCCTCACACATTGGTGCACCAAAGTATTACACAACTAGTTAGTCCACCAGACATAGTTCCTTAGGATTTAGGACCATTTTATCCTAAGCAGAAACATGGCTTAGTGCACCAATGTCTGCTCACCGATCTGTGCACCATGTTGGTTCCGTTCGGCCATAAACACTGTGCCTGGTAATCACCGTGGTAGAGACACCCACGCTCTGTCATCCCAACAGCTTATCCTGATAGGGTGACCAACCCTAATCAGAGATGCAAACGTATTTAGGTTATATAGGACCAGTCCCTTGAGTCTCCCACTCAAGTGGATTACCATATAGCCATGGCTCTTTGTTCTATAATCAGAATACGTACTAAGGTACATACCAAGATGGAATCCTAAGCTATCAACCATACATAACTAAAATATAGATTTTTACGAGCTGTAGACCTCACTAATTCTAACAATCTCCCACTAGTCTAACGAGGAAAAACAGTACTGAGCTCCGTTGCTTCTACATGCTGCCCAAAATCCTTTGCAAAAATTCCTTAAAGGAATTGGCAACATTATCTGTAGATGCCACCTCAGTACCGCTACTTGCATTTCCTCCTATAACTGTCAGATCAAGTGAAGTTTGTAATTGATGGGTTTCCCCTAATGGTGGCACCTTGGCTCTTTAGACCATGCTTACCGTTCTTCTGTTGTCACAACAGATAACTGAGCATCTGGTATGCATCCCTGGTTTTCCAAAAACTTCATGAGCCATACCATTTATTAGACTACCTCGCACGCAACAATGTTCTCAGTCTTTGTGGTGGAGTCTATGATGCACTTGCTTCACACTCTACCAACTATCGTTTCTAATCCTAAGATGAAAACAATTTCTGAAATCGATTCTCTGGAATGCGCATATGACACCAAAGTCAAACTCTGTGTCCAATCGATATCAGGACTTGTGAAGTACAAGCTAACTTACAATCCTCACTTGATGAGGACTTCTCAGTATACCCTTCACTTTAGTCCAGTGATCTGGACCCGGGTTCGACTAAAACCGACCTATGAATCCTACTGTGCAATAGATATCTAGCTTCGTAAACCGAATCTGGCTAGAATCTTATCTTCATGCATAGCCTGTGATGGTAAGAGAAACTCTGGATTAACTACCGAAGTTTCTCTATAGTATCTTTCAGGAGCTCTGATGGTCCCACAACGACGATATGGTGGTGGTACAAAAGTGAATCGTTTCTATAGTACCTGGTATACTAGTTTTTATATCATCTACTCCCATTACATTTTCAGATGCGCACTCTCTATCAGTACCCAGTAGTTTACCCAGAACTACCTTACTGGTAAACTTATGGCCTATAATATAATCCTGGTCTAGGTAGATGGTATTCGTAGAAATGATTACCTTCCAAACCTCAAGATCATAGAATAGTCCATCTTATGCCTCCCTAGGGTAACCTATAAATAGATATACCTGGAACTATATCTCCATCTCATCCCTCTTGTCCTTTTGCATAAGTGCAGGACAACCCTATATCTTGAGACACTATAGTGTCAGCTTTCGCTTAGACCATAGCTCTCTTATACGTCTGAGGCACTGATCTAAATGAGAGATAGTTTCAGATATAAGCTACCATTTTAAGGTACAACCCCACCAAAAGGTGGGTAGTGCACTTGACAATATTCATCATACTACGGACCATGTCAAACAGGGTCTGATTCCTTCTCTCGGAGACTTTATTCTGATGTGTTATCCTTGGAGCATTTAATTGGGAGATAATCCCATGCTCCCTCAAGATCCTATGGAACTCGTCCGATAGTGACTCATTTCTTTGATTAAATCAAGGAGTCTTTTATCGTCTGGACGCTCTTGGAACCATAGATGTCAAAATTAACTAACACCAATATCTTAGTGGCCCTTTTAGTTATTCTGTCTTCCAGATTACACTCATAGGTTAGAAGGATCTCCGATGAATTTGTGAACAGAAACTCGATCATCTGTCACCTCTGAATTTATCTGAGGCAAAATATCTAAATCAAAGGGGTCATAAATGGGACAGATTCTCCGAAGAATTTAGATGAATTTAAATTAGATGTTGCAGCTGTCATGAAATCTATTTTCTAATTAAGATTAAATATAAAGAGATTATTCTGATCTATTCCTCTAGTAATAAAGTTATCTATTCAGTTTAAGATACACAAGTACGGTGCTGTCTAAAACTAAAAACTTTATTTACCAAGGAGGAAACAGAACAAAATCTCTAAAGATCAAAATCCATGTTTCGGAAAAACTAAGACAATCATATCTAACAGCTTCCATCACGGCTTATGGCATCAGTACCTATATTAGGATTACTTCACTATAAAGTAGCCTTCTGCTTTCCTTGAATCTCTGTAAACCCAAAGTCTACATTCCAAAAAGCATAAGAACTGCTACTAGATAGTGACTCAACTCCTAATGCCCTGAGGCCATAATCAATCGTCAAATACCCCCTATACTCACTAAAGCGGAAACACTTCCGTCCTTAGTATTACCAGACTTAGGAGTCCATACCAGTTTCTGTACTAGAATAGTTTTTGATCTCTGATAAGTTACTCCCTTAGGTTCCTCTAAAGAAGACCTAGATTAAGCACTAAAGGCATTGCCTTTAATCTTGATCCTATCCTTTATCTCTTAGAAATCTCCTTAGAAGTTTTACGTTTTTTTATCTATAGCTTGTTAAAGCTAAAGTCTCTGACAACGCCTTCGAAGGTTCCAGACAAGGATGCAAGACAAACGTCTACCACCACCTCGTCATCTGACACTATGTCTTTGGAATCTAGTTCGATCTGGAACTCAAGTATATGTTCCTGAACAAGCATACCCTCAGACATCTCGATACCGACAAGTATCTTGATGGAAAGGTAATTAGTCGACTGACTTCGCCTTCCAGACATCTAATATAAGTAAAACTTTATTTGAGAAGATCCGGCGTATCTTTGACTTGCTTCTAAAGAGTTATCTGCAAATCTGCTATGACACAAACCTTGCACATCTTCTCAGACTCTCGCTAGTCGTCATATGCCCTAGTTAGTACCTTAGTGACATCTAGACCCGTTAGGTCTAGTACAGGGATATTTAAATTGCAAGCCAATGTACGTTTACTACCCTAAGCATAAGCTAAAGATAGCGCTTCCGTTCTACGTAGTTAGAGACCCGATAACTAGTTCTCTTATGGGATAGTGGACAGGGGAACTATATGGTTGAATGAAAGAATACAGAAAACTCATTTTATGGATTTTGAAAATAAGCTAATTATATCCAAATATCAATGCTACCCTCAAGCGAAGCCATCTCTATGGATTAATTAACCTTGTATATAAGATCTCAGAATCGACTACACCTACCCTAGGGGGCATCATGCAGTGTTAATCCGTTTACACGGGCCTTTCCTTGACCCTATCCAAATCTGCCAACTAAGGGCTTTGATGGACCATGGTTGTCCTTTTGGCCAGTGCCACGTGATCCCCATTGTTTGAGCAACGAATGCCTCACGTCTACTTCGGATGCCTACCCACAAGCCTAAGCAATTACGGCACGGGAGTTCATATGGCCCTCACTAGGGTGGAAAAAAAGACCTTCTCTCCTGGCCCCGTAACCGCCATATACTGAAGGAGACCACTAAGTTATCTGGCATGGAAAAACATAACCATCACCCTAGGGGGTGTCGAGCTACACCCTTTCACCCAGACACAAAGCAGTTGGTTGTGGAGGTCAGAGGATCTCGACGAGTCCTTTTACAAATCCCTTATTATAGTTGAGGGTTATTTAATGCAAGTATGAGTATATACTAAGGTCACGACAACCTATACACTAGACCCTGGTCATACCGTGCTCCCATTAGCATTTCATGCCTTTCGTGAAGCATTAATCGATCTCGGAATATCATAGTCCCTGCCTCAAGTGGATTTCTCCACTCAAGGGTCATATTACATATCCCAAGAACATCGATGGTCCACAAACCTAGCTATCACGTTACTGCCCTAGAGCCTAGCCAAAGGTCAGACAGACAAGAAATGTCTCCTACTACCATGGCGCCTTGCTTATAAATTTGAGGATTGGTGTCATAGTAGAATTCCAACTCATTCTAGGTTTCGATGCTGGCCAAATAGGCAGACCCGACTAATCGGGTATTGACCTAATGGTGGCATAACCAAATATGAGGAATTCACACTATCATCAATAGTCAATTAAATAATAGGCGTCACTAGTGAAATCCTATCCTAATAAGGTCGCTAGGACGCGAGGGGAAAGGGCATCCCTTTAATACAGATAATTAAATTATCGCATCGGGATTCTCTACTGAAACATAAAGAACTACTGAAAGAAATAACTACATAACTGAATCAAATTCAGGGTCCGACCCCTGAATCTGACTGGCACAGTGCAGGTTCTCCTTCGCAAGGTTTCTCGATTAAGTGCAAGCCTCTGTATACGATCTCGAATGCTTTCGTCCTTTGTCGTTATTGTGTACGCTTCAGCGGATCACCATCGTCCTTCAAGATTTCGCTCATTCTCCCGGTGGTGGATCTCCATGGCAAGTCATCCTCTTCAATCTGTAACCGAAAAAGATATAGTACGCTTCGAGCAAATAAGCCTAGCAAAAAGCCTAGGAATCAAGGGTGGTCAACCTCTACCACTTGCCCGACTATGGCTCTAAAACCTATCCACACACAGAAGAAAACAGATCCAGACAATATTCGCTAACACGGGGTCCAACCCCCGATAGCAAACAATCATATATCCAGATTAAATTTTAGAAGCGGTGCCCTGCAAAAATAATTCATAGAACACACAATATATATTATGCATGATCTACTCGTAGAACCCCAATGGCGGCACATACTATTCATGCACGCACATGACAGTTTCATGAAAAATATAAAACGCACACCACTAGCGTGCTTTGATACCAATTGTTGGAAATAAATCTATGGTAGAGGCCCGCAGTGGAAGCAAAGAATAGGTCCGAAGACCGTGAGCTGTGTGCGTTACATATCAAAAATTTTATCGAAACGATCTACACGTGCGTGTATGAATCTAGCATGGCAACTACGCGAACCCCTAACGTCGATCTAACACGAAAGAACAATCTAGCATGCATGTATATTCTATCAATGCTAGATCTACATGTTAGAGATCATAACTGCGTGCAGATTCTTTCACCGCGATAAGTTTCTTCTTTGTCGATGGAGACGGGCTCGGATCTGCTCGACATACCTTCGGTGCAACAGCCATAACGTTCTGCACCGAACTCTGATGAGGCATAATTTTGGACTGCAGGTAGAGAACTTCAAGCCGTAACTTTTGCAACAAGTTTTACCTCATTTGGACTTCTGTAGCTCAAGGAATCGTAGAAACATCACTGATTTTCTGTGCAGATTCTGGACAGCAAAAGCTTACGGGAGATGCCTTCTAGTTCACTCGATCTTGCACGATGCACGGCACCTCGTCGATGGATCTCTGAGTGCCTCCATCCAATGAGCCTTATCCTTCTATGAAACCCTACACGAGGAAGACGAGTCGTCATCCAATGGTACAAGCAAGGGAGAGAGACGAGAAACGAGAAGGAAAGAGAGGAGAGGGGGCGGCTAGGGTTTCCACATTGCATGACCGGGTCCTAAGGCTTGTCATCACTGACCCCCCCTCTCCCCCATTACTGTTATATAGGATTGCCCTATCCTTATGGATGAGGCCAGTACGGATAAGGTTCAACTAATTCAAACCTCTCCCTATATATCTCTCCTTTATCTCTATCTTTTTCTTGGTTTTGAAAATGGTCAAAATCAGCCCATTTTCTGTGCCTCATGACCGGCCCCTTCATTAGAGGCAACAACCTTTTGAAACCAATGGGGCCGGCCTTGACCAGTCTTCCAACACTTAGGGCCGGCCCCCCAGTGCATAGTGGTGCATGGTATGACCAAAACGCCCTTACGTCACTAGTTAGCCGTTCCTCGTATATGAGACTTTGCAAGGCACACATAAGTGAAGTGCACCAGTGATTTCACTATTATATGAGGTTCCCGTAGGGTGCCCATAGTGAAGTCAACTAGTCAACTCGCAATATGTCCCGGTGCATCACACCCATATGGCAAAGTCCACTTATGGCAAGGAATTGCTACATGTGTCACTGCACTAACCTAGGGTTTCCCCTTAGTGCATGCACGTAGCTACGCATCTACCGTGTACTAGTGTGAAGCACTCACGGAGCGTAGGCTTGGACTTCTCGCTTTCTCTAACTGTGTTCTGTGTTTCGAGGAGATGGTACAAAGACCGTACATAATATGGATAAGGTGGAACCTTCAGGGACCAGGGTTCATGGCTTCCAACTTAGACTCGATCGACACACTGCCCGAGTATACCATCGATCCTCTGAGTCCGAGTTAACCTGCATGGCCACCCAGAGTGCGACGCAGGCTACACTCCAATCCCCCCAGACTTACTATGTTCTCCTGCATATCCTTGCTCTCTGCTTAGTATGGTAAACCCGCTATCCCTCCATCTGGTGCCATGATGCAACTCGAGCAGTGAAGAATACCGTCAGACTCGAGTGCTTATATAAATCGGTTCCTTCCAGGTTGACCACATACATCGTACCTTCGATTACTCTACCGAGTAACCGGAACCATCACAAGTCCAACTGATGACCACCTGGCCAGGGTTTAATACAACGTAGGTCAGACCAAGGAACACACCTCCCGTTAGGGGTGTGGATGGCCTGCAGGAGTGACACGCTGATGCAACTCTAGTCTGGTAACCCAGTACAACGTGGTTTTGGATCACTGCATCCGGATCTTCATATATTGGTGCGCCAAAGCACCACACAATTGGTTAGTCCACCAGACATGGTTCCTCAGGGTTGAGGACCGTTTTACCCTAAGTAGAAACACGGCTTAGTGCACCAGTGTCTGCTCACCGATCTGTGCACCATATTGGTTCCGTTCGGCCATAGACACTGTGCCTGGTAATGACCGTGGTGGAGACACCCACGCTCTGTCATCCCAACAGCTTATCTTGATAGGGCGACCAACCCTAATTAGAGCTGTGAACGTATTTAGGTTACATGGGACCAGTCCCTTGAGTCTCCCACTCAAGTGGATTACCATGCAGCCATGGCTCTCTGTTCTGTAATCAGAACACATACTAAGGTACGTACCAAGATGCAATCCTAAGCTATCAACCATACATAGATAAACTATAGGTTTCTACGAGCTGTAGACCTCACCAATTCTAACAATTTGAAGAAAAGATGCTTGGTAGTTTCTTCCGCTTGTTCACATAGATAGCATCGGTTGGCTATAGAAACCCCACCTTTGACTGCCCCTGCACTCCGTATAGCATCCCAAGCCGTCTTTACATAAAATTATTCATTCCCCGATTTATTCCAAACAATGGTATCATCAATGATATTCTCGTCGATCGAAATGCCACGAATGATCTGGAATAATTCAGAAATCGCTCTATTGGTAGGATTAGGTAAATTCCATACCCCATTAACAATCCATGCACTCAGGTCCGGCCAACCCTGCTGCAACTCCGGGATAGAGTGAATCCCTACAATCTGCAGTGGCCTCCTCCCATCTAGCCTAGGATCCCGCCATCTATCTATAAATCTCCCATCGGTTATCCGATAGGACAGGCAAGAAGCAATATCCTCTCTTCTCTGTAGAATGCCACGCCAAACACTCAAGGATGAGGGATTGGGTATCACTTCCCAAAGGGAATGATTGCCCAGATATCTGCCTCTCATCCATTGGGACCAAGTATTCTCTTTGTCTTTAATAAAAGTCCAACCCAACTTCATATAGCAAGTCTTGTTAATTTTCGAAATTCTTCTGATGCCCAACCCTCCTTCTCGAAATGGTTTACAAACCTCCGACCATTTGACATGAACTGAAGATGATCCCCATAGGAATTTGCACAGCCTTCGCTCAAGATTAACCTGAATAGACGAGGGGATAATAAATATAGCAGTCCAGTAGTAAAGATAAGCCGATAGAACCAACTTAATAAGAGTTAACCACCCTCCAAAAGATAGTTTAGCCGTCTCCCATGAAGCAAGTTTCTCCCTGAATTTTTCCACTAATGGGTAGAAGTGATGCAGCTTCTTCCTTGCTGCAAATAATGGAAGCCCCAAGTATTTGACCGGAAGAGAACCCAATGAAATACCCATACCTGCAGCTGTCTTAGCACCATTGGTCACCAACTTAGAAACATACACAGTGCTCTTTTCAGAACTAGCATAGAGACCCGTTTCTCTACTGAACTCTGCCATTATCTGAGCTAACCCTTGAAGTGAATGTTTGGAAGCTGAGGAAAAAAGCATCAGATCATCAGCAAACATAACATAGGAAACACAAGGAGCCTTGCCAACTCTAAAGCTTTTCCACTTCCTACCCGAAAGACCCTCTTCCAGGGCCAAGGTCAGACCTTCCATTACTATAGAGAAGAGATAAGGAGAAAGAGGGTCCCCTTGCCTTATGCCTCCCGTAGATCTGATATACCCAGTAGGAACCCCATTCAAAAGCACAGAATAACTAGGGGAGTTAATGCACTCTTGGATCCAACCGATCCATTTTCTAGAAAAACCTAGACAATGCATAGCATGCAGGATAAAAGGCCGGGTAACTTTATCATACGCCTTTGCAATATTGATCTTGATGCAAGCCCGCTTCGGACTTCTCTGCACTTCAAACTTCCTCACCAGTTCATGAGCAAGCAGGATGTTGTCAATAATACTCCGACCCGGAATGAAGACTGATTGATTTGGAGATATAATTTCTTTCATGAACACCTGCAGTCGATTGGCCAGTATCTTGGCTATGAACTTATATATAGTATTGCAAAGGGAAATCGGGAGAAAATCCTTAAATTGGCAAGCACTAGCCACTTTAGGAATTAGAGCTATGAACATGTGACTAATCTCCTTGAGTAGTTGACCTGAATTGAAAAAGTTAGAGACGGCTGCCCATAACTCCTCTTTCAATGTAGCCCAGCAGCTGTGAAAAAAATGAGCTGTAAAACTATCTGGTCCAGGGGCCTTATCACCATCCGACATGAAGACAACGTATTCAAGCTCCTCGAAAGTAATCAGACTATCAACCCAAGTAGCTTCATCCTCAGTAATAACCCGCTTAAATGGAATTTTTTTGAAGGTAATCATCTCCTCCTGATGTACAAACAAATCAGCAAAGAAACTGTTGGCTTCCCTTTGGATGTCTTCAGGATTATCTAGCACTACTCCCTGTTGATTCATAAGAGACGAAATTCCATTATAGTTATAATTTTCTTTGATTCGGGAATATAAAAACCTGGAATTTATATCGCCCAGTTTGACCCAGTAGGCCCTAGATTTCTGTCGAGCATTAGCTTCCTCTTCCTCATGAAAGGCAAGAAGTTCAGCCACTAGAAGCTTCTCCTTTATGGCCAAAGACACATTAAAAGGGTCCCTTGAAGTTGAGCCTGGACATCATCCAGCTCTCTCTTAACCAAATAAACTTTCAACAAGGCATTGCTTTCTCCCCCCAGGTAATCTCTATCCCACTCTCTTAGACCTTGCTTCAGCGATTTGAGCTTGGTGACTAGTCGAAACTGAGCAACTCCAAACGGATTGAAGCCCCAACACTTAGCAACTAGCTCCAAAAAATATGCTCTTTTAGTCCAGCTATTAAAAAACTTAAACGGTTTAGGCCCCCAGCTATTCATATAGTTCCAATAGCAAATAAGAGGAGAGTGGTCACTAGTGCCAGTAGGTAAAACACTGACATAAGAACCTGGAAACTTCACTACCCAAAGGCCATTGACTAGTCCTCTATCTAGTCTGCCCAAAATTCTTTTCCCACCTTCCTACCGATTAGACCAAGAGAATTGAAACCCATAGGTCTTGATATCTGTGAGAGAAGCTTGATCTAAAGCTGCATTAAATCTATGTAAGTAAGGAGTCGGAATATGTCTACCGCCAATTTTCTCCGCTAGAACTCGGACAGTGTTAAAATCTCCAAGCACAATCCAAGGTTTATCAGCATTGTTCCCACTTATTCTAATTAACTCCTTCCACAGGACCTGACGCTCGATTTCTAAATTTGCACCATAAATGAAGGAAATCAAAACCACCTGGTTGACTCCAGAATGAAGCCCCTCCTCACATGTAATATGCTGCCGGTGAATGACAAAGTTATCAAGCTTTCATTTTTTTTTGTTCCACAGAACGAGAACCCGATGTCGCATCTCATAAGTACCATTGCCTTGCCATTCCCAACCTCTCGGTATCAGATGCTTCAGAATCTTTGAATTCTGGCACTTGATTTTGGTTTCCACCAGACCACAGCAATCAACAGAATGAGCTTTGAACAGTTGAAGTAATTCCCCTTTCTTCCCACGCTTGCATATACCCCTAACGTTCCAACACAATATAGTCATAAATTATGTAATGGGGGATCCACCTGAGTCTCTTCGGACCCTGTTGCATGGCTCCTTTTCCTCATATTATATTTCTTAGTCGGTTTTAAGCTTGGAGGATCCAGCTTTGTAGCCTCGATCAGAGGCACCGGATAGGAATCTAAGTGATTCGGCATAGGCCAATGCTTTTTCCCCGCTTCCCCTGCTGAACCATAAATCAAAGGCTCATCTCCCTAGATCAACAGATCCTCCTAAAATTCTCCAAAATTGGTAGCCATCTGAGCAAATAGATCATCTGTAGGAATAGCTGGCAGAGGCAATCCTACCCATGCTTGTATCTGCACGTTGTGGGGCACACCAACTAGGTTTGTCTAGTTGGTCGTATAGTGTACGGTGATTAGCTAGCCAAGTGTAGCCTAGCTATAATAGAAATTTTCAGTAACACCACTGAGATTGAAGCATGTGTGCTCCTTTTAGAGCTATAAGCCCTACGCAAACTTGAAGCTTCCACGATGGTAGTGGAAGGTGACAATCAAGTTCTTAAACATAGCCTATCGGATGGAGATCTTTCTCCTCTATGGCAAATACAAAACATCGTATTTGACTGTAGGCTATTGTTTGTTCCTTTATTGTGTGTAAATTTTCTCATGTGAGGAGGGAACATAATGGTTGTGCTGATGGATTAGCTAAATTTTCTCTCCGCAGTCGTGTAGCTTTTTCTCTTTTTATATCCCGTACTGTGTTTCGTCTCTAGTACTTTCGGAGATGAGGCAGTCATATAATTTTACTTACTTTCCTTTTCACAAGGCTGGGGCGTCCTAAATAGAATCTTTGTTCATAATTTTTTTAATGTCCTTATTCCATAATTTTTTATTACTCCTTCTTCGAAGCTTAACATATCATGCTTAGATTGACGGTCTTTGATGGTGAGTGTCTGTGGTTGATGAGTAATCATTAAATATTGATACCTAAAAAATTAAAAAGTGTTTCAAAGGTTCAATCTTCCAACTCAAGGATATTGAGTTCTCCTTGAGTTGAGATAAAAGACAGGAAAATATAATCCCAGTTCATCCTCCATCAGTCTATTTCCTTTAGGTTACTGTGATATTGTCTTCTCTTTTTAATTTTTTTATTTGCTTCAGTTAGATCTATTTCACCCAATCTCCAATGGAGACCATTGCTCACTAACTTAATAATTAAGTTGGAATTTAAAATTGGTTTTTACTCTAGCCACAGTGGGTACTTGTCATTGTCTACACAATAGACACAGTGCACTTTAGGTATAACTTTTAAAATCACAACAAATGTCATGTGACTCCTACAGGTTATTTAATATCAAGAGATGGGTGGTGCGTTCCGATGAGTCAGACTGTCCACAGATTAAACCTATGGCTGATGGACATCAGTTAGATTGACTGAAGACAGTCCGGTTGCTAGGCACAGCATCGGAGGTGTGTGGTGGTATGGTTGACAAGTTATCGAACCAAATCAAGTGACCAATCGGGTTTGACGGTGCTCCCCATCACCCGAGTTCAAACAGTATTATGGGACATTGATGTAAGCTCTGCTTCCATGGTCTTTTGCCAGTTAACGCTGTCTGAAGAGCTTCTCATAGCTAAGTGGATCATTCTCTTGAATCACTGTATCAACTAATAAACTCTCTCCAAAGTACCTTTCAAGACCTCTGATGGTTCTCCCACTACGACAAGGTAGTGACGGTGCTGAGTGGATAGTATCTCTGGTACACTAGTGTCTATGTTACCTCTTCCCATTACGCTTTCGGATATGTTCTCTCCACCAGTACCCTGCTGCTTATCCAGAACTACCTTAGTAGTGGGTTTGTAGTCCATAATATAATTATGCTTTAAGTAGAAGGCATTCATAGAAACGATTACCTTTTTATGTTACAAGATGTTAATCTCATATTATGAGTTCAATTTTATTTTTGTAAACAGAAGAATACTAATGAAACACTGATTTTTCAGTTTTTGCAAGAATTTAGCGTGAGGAATGCTTCTAGCTTTTCTCTAAAGGGAAGCCTGATCACATCTAAAAGAAAATTGTCCCCTAACGTCGATTGGATGCCGCAAGAATGCTCCAGCATTCCTCTTGATCAATTTGAACTAGTTTTGGTGTAGGATTGCAGTCGTGATCAAGCACACCAACATCTAAAAACAACAAATGAGGCCCCTAGATCTTGGACCTAAATAACTTTTGCAAAAATAGAAAATAAAAATATATATTTTATTTCAAATATATAATAACAGAAGTATGTATGTTATTGCGCAATCACATATTTGATTTGAGACTTTTTATGTCATTTTAGAAGTTAGTCTGTACATATTACATCGTAAACAAAATCCAATTCATACAAACAGAGATTCAACAATATTGCAAAACATCTGATTCGTGTACAATGATATGAAAGGAGGGGGGGGGGGGGGGGTTGTTAGGTTTGATGTTTGAAGGTGAAGAGATGGAGATAGTACAGCATGTGGAGGGGGGGGGGGGGTAGTTTTTTCTTTCTAACTCTCACCCCCTAGCTCTCACCTCCTTTCTAACCCATTCACTCTCTCTAACTCTCACCTACTCTCTCTCAAATTGAATGGATGAAATGCTATTCAGCCACCTTAATGGCTGAATGTCTCACTTGGAAGTGGGTGTTGGATGTCATTGATGTGTGTTGAACATCTGAATATCAGGTTGCCAGGTTGGACCAACCAACTCATTAGTTGGATGCCCCATTAGTGAGTGGATGCCAGGTTAGTGGTGCCATTGCTGAGAGCGTGAGTCATAATCGTTGGTGATTCCTGACCGTTGTCGTCAACGGAGTTGGAAGTAATGGATTGGAAGCAAAGGGCCTCTTGATCAGATGCTACGTCGAACTATGTAGTGGGCTCTTGACTCGGTGGAATGTGCTGCTACAATATCTGCATCACCAACTTGGGCCGAGACGGTGCTGATGTCTTGGGCTTCGTCCGGTGCCGAGGCGGCGAAGCCTGCCTCAAACATTGTCTTCAAATGCCGAGGCGACGGTCACCCCAGGCCGAGACGGTGCCAACGTCTCAGGCTTCGTCAGGTGCCGAGGCGGTGAAGCCTACCTCGGTCTTTGTCTTTGAATGTCGAGGCGAAGGTCGCCTCGGGCAGAGTCGGTGCCGACGTCTCGGGCTTCGTCAAGTGCCGAGGCGACGAAGGCGGTGAAGGTTGCCTCAGACTGTCTTCGAATGCCGAAGCGAAGGTCGCCTCAGGCCGAGACGGTGCTGACGTCTCGAGCCTCGTCAGGTGCCGAGGCGGCGAAGCCTGCTTCAGACTTTGTCTTCGAATGCCAAGGTGAAGGTCGCCTCAGGTCGAGACGGTTCCAACGTCTCGGGCTTCGTTAAGTGCCGAGGCGGCAAAGCTTGCCTCGGACTTTGTTTTCGAATGCCGAGGTGAAGGTCGCCTCGGGCCGAGACGGTGCTGACGTCTCGGGCTTTGTCAGGTGCCGAGGCGGCGAAGCCTGCTTCGGACTTTGTCTTCGAATGCCAAGGCGAAGGTCGCCTCGGGCCGAGACGTTGCCGATATCTCGAGCTTCGTCAGGTGCCAAGACGGCAAAGCTTGTCTTGGACTTTGTTTTCGAATGCTGAGGTGAAGGTCGCCTCGGGCCAAGACGTTGACGACGTCTCGGGCTTTGTCAGGTGCCGAGGCGGTGAAGTCTGCCTCGGACTTTGTTTTCGAATACTGAGGCGAAGGTCGCCTCGAGCCGAGACAGTGCCGACGTCTCGTGCTTCGTCAGGTGCCGAGGCGGTGAAGCCTGCCTCGGACTTTGTCTTCAAATGCCGAGGCGAAGGTCGCCTCGGGCCGAGACGTTGCGACGTCTCGGGCTTCGCAGGTGCCAAGTTGGCGAAGCTTGTCTCGGACTTTGTTTTCGAATGCCAAGGCGAAGGTCGCCTCAGGCCGAGACGTTGCCGATGTCTCGGGCTTTGTGAGGTGCCGAGGCGGTGAAGCCTACCTCGGACTTTGTTTTCGAATGCCGAGGCGAAGGTCGCCTCGGGCTGAGACGATGCCGACGTCTCGGGCTTCGTCAGGTGCTGAGGCGGCGAAGCCTACCTCGGACTATGTCTTCGAATGCCGAGGTGAAGGTCGCCTCGGGCCGAGACGTTGCCAACATCTCGGGCTTCGTCAGGTGCCGAGGCGGTGAAGCTTGCCTCGGATTTTGCTTTTGAATGCCAAGGCTGTCACTTGGGCCAAGACGATGTCGCCGTCCCGGGCTTTGTCTTTGTATGCTGAGGGTGGGACCTTGGACTTACTGATTGACGGGGGGTAAGAATTCGGAGTACTCAGCGTGGTGCCATTGTATCAGTTGGACTTAGGCGAAGCGCCATTTCAGTCGAACCTACGTATTAGGACATATAGTTTTGTACCGTTACAGGTTAGTCGGCTGTGTCGTAACGCGTACCGAACTAACTGTGGCGGGGCACTAGTGCATGTGTCCTTACTTGACAACGGGAGCACGTGCGACGCCAATGATTCAGAGTACTCAGCGTAGCGCCCTTGTATCGGTTGGACTTAGGCGAAGCACCGTTTCAGTCAAACCTATGTATCGGGACACGTAGCTTTGTACCGTTGCAGGTTAGTCAGCCATGTCACAACGCGAACCGAACTAACTGTGGCGAGGCACTAGTGCATATGTCCTTACGTGACGACGGGAGCATGTGCGACAGCAATGATTCCCAGTACTCAGCATAGCACCCTTGTATTGGTTGGACTTAGTCGAAGCGCCGTTTCAGTCGAACCTACATCGGGACACGTAGCTTTGTACCGTTGCAGGTTAGTCGGCTGTGTCGCAACGCGAACCGAACTAACTGTGGCGAGGCCCTAGTGCATATGTCCTTACGTGACAACGGGAGCATATGCGACGCCAATGATTCGGAGTACTCAGCGTAGCACCCTGTATCGGTTGGACTTAGGCGAAGCGTCGTTTCAGTCGAACCTATGTATCAAGGCACGTAGCTTTGTACCGTTGCAGGTTAGTCTTCCGTGTCGCAACGCAAACCGAACTAACTGTGACATTGAGTAGAAGTTGAGATAGAGTTTGATAGTCTTCGATAGAACTTGAAGCAACTATCATTTCATTGATAACATGGAAGGTGTTACATCATGGATTTCAGATGAGGGACCTTCCGAGTTGTTGATAGTCGGTGGTATTTTACTCTGATTGATCGATGGGGTGTTTCCCTTTGGTGTCCGTGGTCTTCTGATGCTCTACGGGTCTATCGTCTGCCCGCCTCAGCCTCTTGGAGGTTCCATCTTTCTCAGCCTGAGCGTTGCGAGCTTGAGTTGTTGGTCTTGTTGGTGCCTTATCAGAAAGGCGCTTCTCGAGGTCACGTTTCTTGCGAGCGACTTGATCGTCCTCCACCTCAATCTCCTTTTGAATTCGATCGAATAGAACTCCGAGGGAGGCAGGAGGATTGAGAATGAGATCATTGTAGATGTGGAGGTCAAAGCGTAGGGCATTCTATAATGCGAGCATGATGGCTTCATCGTCGAGGTGGTATCCGAAGAGCGTAGCATGCTCGTTCCGGAACCTCCGAGAGAACTCTCTGAGGGTTTCATCCGATCCCATCCTGAGCCGGTAAAGGGAGTCCAGCTTCTTTTCTGGCTTGAGGTTCAGCCGGTAGTGTTGAAAAAAAAGGTCTGCTAGATCCTCGAGCCAACTCACGGAACCGGTTGGGAGGTTGTGATACCAATCGAGTGACATGTCGTCCAGGCTACCAGCAAATGTGCGACATAGAACCTGGTTGTCACTATCATGTGGTGTCAACGCTTGCCTGAAGGAGAGGACGTGCAGTGTCAGATCTCCCATTGAACAGTTGAACCTGGGGAGAGCGGGGGCTTTCCAGCTTCGAGGAAACTGGGCTCGGAGAATGTGCTGATGAAGTGGCCCTTTGGAGGCGTGATTGTTCCGACGATCACCTCGTTGGTCGGAGCGACGTTTCGGAGGAAGAGGGCGTTGGAGTCCATCTTATCGTCTGATGCCCGGTTGGGGCTCGATTGCCATTGTAATGTTGCCGAACCTTGGAGTTGTGCTCATCATTTCGAACATCCCTCACGATGCAGGGCTCGGATGATGACTCGGAGCCGAGAGACTTGGGATGGCAAGCAGACTCACTGAGATGCTCCCAGACAGTCAGCCTGGGAGGAATAGGCGAGGGTCCTTTTCGAGAGGGATTCAAGGGACTGTCAAGGGATGTCGACGGCGGATAGTTTGGAAGGAGCGGAAGATTGGTCGACCGATCGGCAGACATTTGCTCCGTCGTTGATGCCGATGGCTGACCGCGGAGGGTTGACTCTTGCATTGACAGTGATTTGTCGGAGAGAGTCTCTTTCAACCATAAGAGCAGCGTTCATCTTCATAAGAGTGAGGAGCTGGAAATCCTCTGCAATGATCTGGTACGTCGCTTGAGCATCGGCACTGGAAGAGATGTGTGCTTTCCCCAAGCGTTGAGGAGTTAGGTGAGTTGAGGTGACTGTCGAGGTTGAGCCTGGGCGACGCAATCAACCGAGGGGCGACTCTTTGGATTAGTAGCGAGTTGTTGTTCCGGGTGCTGGATTGTCACGAACCGACGACTCATTGAGCAAGTCGTTGGATGCTGAGTGTCTGGGTGCATGATGCTTTCCTCCGGCTGGTCCGTTGGTGTCTTCGCCATTTAGGTGTAACGATGGAGACAGACGGATAGCTTGGGCAACCGGTAGCAGCTGCCGAAGGAGTTGGGAAACATAGAAGTTGTAAGTTGATAGGATCGTGATTCCACAGATGGCGTCAAACTGTGGGGGAGGATTTCGTGCCGTCGTACGTGACTCTCCTCCAATAGTCGATTGAAGGTTTGACCCTTCGGGATGTGGCGCGCTTCGAAGCGTTGAGTTGTGACTTGCTGGGCTGTCACACAAGTATTGTAGAGTAGAAAGGTAGAGGAAGAGATGACACATGATATGGTGACGAAGTTCGGCCGAAGCCTATGACTCCGTGCGGTAAGACGCAACCTTTGAATCCACTATCTCTGAGTAAACAGTAGAGCCACTCTCAACAGGCCGAGGAGTGCTTCTTACAAGTAATCAGCGGATGGAAAAGGAGTCTGAAAACCAGAAAACTCAGGGAGCTCTGGAAAACAGAAAGTTGGTTTCTGGTCTGGAATTTCGGATCTGGAATCATTTACAGGGTTTGCTATTTATAAGGGCTTAGTTTATCTAGGAAATATTTCCAGTAATATCCGAGGTTTGGTAAATACCCAGGGGGAGTTACCAGACCCCAGATAGTGCAAGTGGGCCCCAAGTAGGGCTATGGGTCCCACCGTCGTGCCTATGGGCCCCAGGCAGGACTGCGGGTCCCACCATTAGACTCGTGGGCCCCAAGCAGGGCTGTGGGTCCCCCCATTGGATTCGTTGGCCCTAGGTAGGGCTGCGGGTCCCACCATTGGACTCGTGGGCCCCAGGGGGGTTGTGGGTCCCACCTTTGGGCGTTTAGCCAGATTTTGCACCCACAGTTTTGGTGTAGGATTGTAGTCGTGATCAAGCACACCAACATCTAAAAACAACAAATGAGGCCCCTGGATCTTGGACCTAAATAGCTTTTGCAAAAATAGAAAATAAAAATATTTATTTTATTTCAAATATATAATAACAGAATTATGTATGTTATTGCGCAATCGCATATTTGATTTTAGACTTTTTATGTCATTTTAGAAGTTAGTCCGTACATATTACATCGTAAACAAAATTCAATTCACACAAACAGAGATTCAACAATATTGCAAAACATCCGATTCGTGTACAATGATATGAACTGATTCAGATTCAACAATATTGCAAAACATCCGATTCATGTACAATGATATGAACTGATTCAAGTACAATTACATGGTTTTGGCAACAGTTTTTCAAGCTTCTGCCCTCGATTTGCCTAGGAGTGCGGTGAGAAATTCTGAGCAGGTCAGGCTTCACTCCTAGAGATATTCGTCCGAGCCTAAAGTGGGCCATTATCCGAACGGTTTCGGGACACCCGCTAATCTCAAAAAAAAAAATTGGAGAGATTTTTTGGTTTTGTATAACCAAATATTTTTGGAGTTCGCACATCAAAGGAAAGCAATCACCCAAATAACCAAATATTTTTGGAGTTCACACATACATCATGCTCGTTACCGCCGCCCAAATCTATAAACCAAGCGGTAGATCGACTAATACCCAAATGTGATCATCCCTAATCAAGCCCATACTTGGTTTGCTGACGAAACAAGAATTTGAGAGGCCTTTCTATCTTGTGCATAGCCATCATCCTTTGTTCTTGAATCATAATTTCATCGTTTTTAATATCTAATAAAGGAAATAGAATAAAGGGGACTCTTCACAAACTGCATATGTGACCAATACTACCTAAAATTAATATAAACACAGTGAACCCTACTGATATAAAACAGCAATAGCTAAAGATACAAGCAGATACATCCTAAGATTTTAACTCCAAAGGTTAAGCGGCGTAGTATCGACGATATAATACAAGGAGACTGGAATCTAAAGCTGGAAGGAAGGAATCACTGGTACGAGACCCGGCCTCGCCCCTCCTCTCAAGGGTTCCGTTTCCACCCAGAATAAGCACTGTCCTGCCTGTTGTTCCGGAAAGCGCAGCACCCAATGGAGTAGACAATGACGAGGAAGATGAGGAATATGATGTTGATGATTGCCACCTTCTTCCAGTCGCTCTTGAGGTTGGCGAGGACCCCGGCCTTGCAGGACTGGCAGTCGTAGCACAGGACGGTCGGATCGTTCTGCCACGTGCTGCAGTCCGTGTTGTTGGAGGTCGGGCTCGTGGGTTTAGTCCACACTGTCGCACTCACATAGCTGAAGGCGCATTCTGTCGGTGGCTTGCAGCATCCAGACTAAGTATATATATAAAAGTAGATAAATAGAGCATTAGTTGCCAAGTAGACCGTACCATGATTAGATTCCCTGATAAAGAAGAACATACTTGATCGACTAGCAATGTGGCTGCGTGCGATCATGTGTTTAGAGTGGACTAGTAAAGAAATCTTGCTTATTGCCTATATTAAGATAATGAAGCTTTGACATAGTATGTCTTCAAAACTTGGAGCGGCATATCAGTTTGTATTACAAATTTACAATACAAATGCATTTACGTATTATACAAAACAAATACACGATTAACGGAGCATGGACTTGTAATTTTAAATTGTTTATTGCATATCTATAAAAAGTTTTAATGATCGAACTCTCTCTCTCTCTCTCTCTCTCTCTCTCTCTCTCTCTCTCTCTCTCTCTCTCTCTCTCTCTCTCTCTCTCTCCACACAATGGAAAGCTGAATTAAATGCATCTATCGAAATCACAGCTGTCCGTGCATTGCACTAGATTAGTACTAGTACTAATATACTGAACTAATACTAGTAATCTCTCTCTCTCTCTCTCTCTCTCTCTCTCTCTCTCTCTCTCTCTCCACACAATGGACAGCTGAATTAAATGCATCTATCAAAATCACAGTTGCCCGTGCATTACACTAGATTAGTACTAGCACTAATATACTGTGGCTTTGGATACATGTGGAATATTCGGTAAAGACTAACATGCGTACAATCAGATGAAAGTTAAGGACACTGAGGTAAAAGAACAGGCTTAAGACTCAATAGTTAAGAATTGAGGTTCATTTTCAAAATAGCATTTTAAAAATATAAAATTATTAAACTATCATTATAACTTTTGTAATTTCAAAAATGGCGCTCTGATAGCGACATGAAGGGTCAGAGCTGAAAAGTGCACTACCACGTCTCTGGTTTTTTTTGTGTGGATTTTCAATGAACACTTCATTCGGGATGAAGTGTTCCGTTATGTTGAATTTTTCATTGAACCATGCAACTGGGATGAAGTGTTTAGTTTCAAGTGAACACTACAACATGGTTGAAGGGTTCATCAAGATCGCACTAAAAAAATATACAACAAACGTGGAGGGTGCTTTCCAGCACTGACCCGCCACACTGTTGTCAGAGAGCTGCTTTTAAAATTACAAAAGATATAATAATAATTTAAATGCAGTTGAGCAGTCATCTTGTTGACCGGGGGACATTTGCAAAAGGTAGCATCAAGAGAAAACAAACAAAATAGAAATAGAGTCAGCCAACGAGTATCTCCTATTAGTTTTCTCACTTAGAAATAAAAAGAATTAAAAATAGCATATAGAAGACGCCAAACCAAAAGTTCTAAAAGTGCTTAGCTAAGATAAAGAAGTGTTCCATCATGTAGAAGTATAAGAGTCCACCGAGAGTATGTCAAGCCAACAAACACTTGGGTGATAAAGTTCATGGAATCAAATGTCGATAAATTATCCTTGGGAAATCACCGAAATGTATTTTTTTGATGAATCCAACATAGAAATTGTCCAAAATTGTGATAGTACCAAATTTCCAACCGACAAAACGAAATGTTGACCGAAGCTACCGACATTTGACTGAAATCAGATTCCGTATTATTTTGGCAATTTCACAAAAATTCTCATATGTTTAGTAAAATAGTTCATCTTTTCAGTGAGAAACTTCATGTTTTTCCTCCACTCCGATTTTTTTTTTCAATAACAGAACATTTGACCCAACATCGATCGAAACCTGACCGAAAATTGACGATTTCACCGAAATCTGACCTTAAAAATACAAAATTAACACCGACATTTAACCAGAATCTGACATATTTTTCCTTTAGAAATCAACATTTAATTTTTTTAAAACCTTGATGTTGATAAATAAAGGCAATATATACTATCCGATTAGCAGACTCAACTCAGGGAGTGCAAAAAACAGAGAGAATTAAGGCATACCCTCATTAAAGGTTTGCATAAACAATGCAGTCCATGAGAGATTTCATGTACCTCCATGCCATAATTTATAGGCCCAAAGAACCAGATTACCCGATTTTAATTTGAAGTAATGGTACCAAAAACAAAGTAAAGGAACTTGACATTTTAATCAAAAGACTGAATTCATGAAAAGAAAAGAAAAAAGCCCACCATCATGAAGCAACTTAGCAATTGTTACTTGCGCATGACTCCGCATGACGTGGTTGCCATGCAGCCATGAAGGACGTGCGTCGTGGAGTGATGGGCATTAAGGGTGGAATGTTATTTGATATGGGTGGAAGTTAGTTGTGGTTTGTGGTGGTGTAAGTTAGTGGGTTGTGTGATGTAAGTTAGTGAGTTGTTTCTGTATTTGTATCTTCCCTGCATTCGTAATAGACATATATGTGGTGTTGTCTCTATCATTCTCATCTTTTCTCTCGTTGGAGGTTGCTACCCTCGAAGTAGTTGTGTGATCCTCTCCACCTGCGGTGGAGTGTAGCCCTACAATCCACCATGGCCGACAGGATGCTTTTCTCTAAGATGGACGAGGCCTTGTCGAATCTGCGAACTGTTTCTGAGAAACAGGACCAAATAATGGAGGAGTTGTTGGAGTCTTCCGAGCGCCAAAATCAAACTCTCCTTGAGCTTGGCAAGAAGCTCTCGCCCTCGACACAAAGTACGATCGTCTCTTAGGCGATCAAGGACCTTACCGCAGTAAATATTCCTCTTTCAATCTAGTTCCCCGTGGGGCGAGGAGAGTTTCGTGCAAGGAGGCGAGGGCTCATCCAAGGGCGGTGGGTTCGACTTAACTTTCCGAAGTACAACAACCGTGACTTGACGGGGTGTGTATTGCGCCGAGAAGTTCTTCAATTATCACCAAATCCGGGAGGAGCAAAAGATTTCACTAGCTTCCTTCCACATGAAGGGAGATGCATTACAATGGTTCTGTTGGATGGAGAAATCGGGAGTGCAATGGGGATGGCAGGACTTCGTGAAGGCGCTACAACTCAGGTTTGGCCCCACTGAGTTTGAAGACCGAGAAGCTATTTCTTGATATGCTTCGTATCGGGGTTATCCGACCAAGACAAAGCCTTTTTTCATCGTCGGTGATCCTCGTACGCAAGAACGGTGGAGGCTGGCGCATGTGCATGGATTACCAAGCGCTCAACCAAATCACGGTCAAAGATAAGTTTTCCATCCCTATTATTGATGAGTTACTTGACGAGCAACATGGTTCCACAGTGTTCTCCAAGCTTAATCTCATGTCGTGGTATCACCAAATTATGGTGGATCTCGGGGACGTTGCCAAAACTACCTTTCGCACACATGAAGGCCACTATGAATTTCTCGTCATACTGTTTGGCATTTCGAACGCCCCATCGACCTTCCAGAGCCTCATGAATGAGATATGCAAATCTCATTTATGGCGCTTCATCTTGGTGTTCTTCGACGACATACTCGTTTATAGCTCGTCGAGGAAGGCTCACCAGGATCACCTACGGTGCACCTTGTCGATTCTTCGCCAGCAAACTCTTCGCCTAACGCTCAAAGTGTCGATTCGGGTGGAAGAGGTGGACTACTTGGGTCATGTGATCTCAAGACATGGGGTGGCAGCGGACCATTCCAAGATCACGTGTATCCAACAGTGGCCAATTCCCAAAAACCCCAAGTCACTCCGGGGCTTTCTTGGGTTAACCGGAAACTACCGCAAGTTTATAACTGGGTACGGGAAGATGGTGGGGCCACTGACCAAGTTTCTCAAGGAGGCATTTCTTTGGTCACCTGAGGCTCAAAAGGCATTCAAGAAGTTGAAACTAGCGATGGTGCAACCCCTGGTGCTAGAGTCACCAACTTCAGGCAACCCTTCATCGTCTAGTGTGATGCATCGGGAAATGAGATAGGAGCGGTCCTCACCCAAGGAGGGCTCTATAGCCTTCTTCAGTCAGGCGCTAAGGGACAGAAACTTGAGCCTCTCCACATACGACAATGAGCTATTGGCTATGGTTTTGTCGGTCATCAAGTGGAGGTCGTACCAGTGTTCTGAAAGGCTCAAGGTGCACATGAGGCGCAAAGGTCTCCTAGAACCTAGGTGCAAGGCGCAACTCAAGGCGCGTGCCTGATTGAAGTAAATTGGATAGATCAAGGAGCCGTACGTGGACGTTATATATATATATATATATGTATATATATATATATATATATATATATATATATATATATATATATATATATATATATTCAAAACATGCATAACTAGACTAAGAAAATAAATGTTAAGACAAAAGATAAATTGGATAGATCATTGTTGCAACACAAATGTTGTAGCTTTGTTGGTTTGAATTACGGCTCTAAATAAGCCATTTAAAATATATTAAATCTTCAAATATGTATAGTTAAAATTCAATAACCAGTTATAAGATATCAAATGTGATATTATCAATGTTGTCAGAACCGGACCGAAGGACAAACCGGTTTGTGTACCGGTCCGGTTTGGCCGGCCGGTCCGGTCCAGTTCACCGGCCCAACAAACACAGTCAAACCCAGAGAAAGATAGAGAGAGAGAGAGCAATTGTGCACCAAAAAAAAAACTGATTTGTTTATACCTAAAACCGCCCGGTTCGATCCGGTTTATACCTAAAACCGCCCGGCCCAACGGTTCAATACCGGTTCGTTTTCTAACACCGGTTCATATCCGAACCGGACCGGTTTCCCTACCGGTTAGCTGGTTCCCGGTCCGAACCGGCCGGTCCGGTCCGGCTTTAATAACATTGGATATTATAGCAAACAAAAAATAAATAGTGAATGATTGAATGTGTTATTTCATCCGTATGCTTGTGCACATGCTTCTAAATCAGTATGAAATGTGCAAATTGAGAAAGAAAAGAAAACTCATTGAATCTTCTAATAGTTAAAATAATATCAAAGTCATCAAATCCAACCCAAAATTGCTCAAATGGTCCTACCTAAGAACTTTGGGTATGACTTCGATGTAGCCTACCGTGTCGGCAAGGAGAATATGGTCACAGATGTGCTCTCTAGTCAAGGACAATGGAGAGCTATTGGCCATCTCATTCCAAGTACCAGAGTGGATAGAGGAGGTCCGAAAGGAAGGCGGTCAAGATGGAAAAATCCAAGAGATGCTTAAGAGATTGGCGGAAGGATGTCTTAACCCCATCAGATACAATACTCACAACGGCCTCTTGTTCTATAAAGGAACGATGTACCTCAGTTCGCACTCGCAGCTTCGGTATAGGCTCCTTTAACAATTTCATGACTCTCCGATAGCAAGGCATTCTGGGTTTCAAGAGACTTGGGCACGCTTGAAAAGAGTTTCATTAGAAAGGCATGCGATCCTTTGTGCGGAACTATATCAGAGTGTGTGACTTGTCAAAGAAACAAGGTCGAGAACACTTCGCCTACGGGTCTATTGCAACCATTACCCGTCCCTGCCACAGCTTGGATCGACATCAATATGGACTTCATTGATGGACTTCCTTCTTTGTACCGCTTCGACGTCATAATGGTGGTAGTTGATCATCTTACGAAATAGGCTCATTTTGTAGCCCCATCTCACCCCTACACAGCCACCACTATAGCATAGGCCTTCATCAACAACATTTTTAAGTTGCACGGGATGCCCAATTCGATCGTGAGTGATCGGGATCCCATTTTCACAAGTCGATTCTGGGAGTTGTCCGTCTATAGGGGGTCAGGCTCCGACGTTCATCCGCCTACCATCCTGAGTCGAATGGGTAGACAGAAGTGGTGAATCATAGCCTCGAGACTTACTTGAGGTGTTTGCCATGCGGGTGCTAGACCACGGGAATGGACTTGTTGACTTCCATTAACTGAATGGTGGTACAACACATCATCACACTCAGCTACTGGAATAACGCCTTATGAAGCAGTCTATGGGATTCGTCCCCCTCGGCTTCTACCTTATGATCCAGGAACCACGTAGGTGGAGGAAGTTGAGCACACCCTGCAGAAGCGTGATCATATCCTCAAGATTCTGAAGGAGGATTTGGGTGCAGCACGGGAACGTATGAAACAACAAGCTGATAAGCATCGCAAGGAGCGACAGTTCGTGGAAGGCGATTGGCTATATTTGAAGCTCCAACCTTTTCGCCAATAGTCGGTTGTTCAACGCCGGGTGCACAAACTCACCCTGGTTCTTTGGATCATACAAGATCCTCCAGTGCGTTGGACATATAGCATTTCAACTGGTGTTTCCTAAAGAATCGTGGATTCATCCGGTGTTTCATGTGTCACTCCTCAAACTGAAGTTAGGTAAGCGGGAAACTCTTCTAACTCATCTACCCACGGTGGACGCCAAAGGAGTTGTCCAAGCACAGCTTGAAGAAATTCTAGAGCATCAGGTAGTTAAACGGGGAAGGCAGGCAGTGGCCGAAGTCCTGGTACATTGGCAAGGAGGCAACTAGGAAGTAGCCACCTGGGAGACTTATTGGGAGCTGGCTTCTAGGTTCTCAGATTTCACCCTGGCGGACCAGGGTTCTTCAAGGGGGAAGGAGTTGTTACGTGCGCATGACTCCGCATGACGTGGTTGCCATGCAGTCATGATGGGCGTGCGTCGTGGAGCGCTGGACGTTAAGGGTGGAATGCTATTTGATATGGGTGGAAGTTAGTTATGGTTTGTGGTGGTGAAAGTTAGTGGATTGTGTGGAGTAAGTTAGTGGTTTGTATCTCCCTGTATTCGTAATAGATATTGTGTATGTGGTGTCCTCTCTATCATTCTCATCTTTTCTTTCTTTGGAGGTTGCTACCCTCAAAGTAGTTGTGTGATCTTCTCCACCTGCGGTGGAGTGGATCAGTAGTCCAACTGGGAAATTCAAAATTTACCACTATAGTTCATCAGAATTCAACTGTTAACCCAAACCCATGTGACAAAATTCATCATTTTGGGTATTTATCAACAAAAGTTCCCACTACAGTTCATCAAAATTCAATTGGGAAACACAAACCCATGTGAAAAAATTCATCAATTTGAGTATTTATCAACAAAAGTTCCCACTGTAGTTCATCAAAAATTCAACTTGGAAACCCAAACCCATGTGACAAAATTCATCAATTTGGGTATTTATCAACAAAAGTTCCCACTATAGTTCATAAAAAATTCAACTGGGAAACCCAAACCCACGTGACAAAATTCATCAATTGGGTATTTATCAACAAAAGTTCCCACTATGGTTCATCAAATTTTTTTTTGAGAAGTCCTTATATTTCATCAAAATTCAACTGGCGAACCCAAACTCAATTGACAAAATTCATCAATTTGGGTATTTATCAACAATTACCAAGTAGGGTTATAAATTCACCAACAAAAAACTCCCAGATTCATGCCTTAATTGTGATCAATTTGGGAAATCGAAAACAAAACCCAGATGTTAAAAACGAAAAAGATCAGATCTATGGTATCAAGATACCTGGATGGGTGATAGGTTATCGTTGATGAACTGGTTGAAGGTCTGGTTCCCCTCCTGCAGGCTCTGGCAGACCTTGCCGTCCTGCAAGCAGCTCCTGATCTTGTCCCAGTTCTTGCTGCTGTCCACCCGCTTCTGCAGCCAGTTGGAGTAGTCACCCAGCCGGTACTCCTTGAACCCCCGGTTGGAGACGGCCTCTCCGGCGCCCTTGTTGGTGACGACGAAGGCGAAGACGGTGAAGCCGAAGAGGAGGACGATGAGGAGAAACATGACGCCAAGGTAGAGCCAGAGGAGCCAGTTAACGCGGCAGCAGGCGCCGGCTAGGCCGGCGAGGGAGACGGCCATGAGGAAAGCGCCGATGACGATGACGGGCGCCTGCAGGAACTTCTCGCACTCGGTGCCGCCGCCGCGGGTGGAGACCCAGATGCCGCCGGCAAGGATCGGGACGGAGAGGAGGAAGGTGATGAAGTTCAGGATGCCGACCAGGTTGTTGCTCAGGCGGAACATCTTGTTCTCTGGGTGCTCCGCGACGTACCGGATAAGAGCGGACGAGTGGGTGAGCGCGAGAGAGAAGGATGATGACGGTTCGAGCGGCAATAAGTAAGATTTATAAGGGGTAGAAAGGAAGTTTCCGGTCAGTCGGGGGTGCGTATCACGACGTGGGGGAATGGATCAGGTGCGCGAGTAGAACACCAATGCTTCGAAACGGTCCAATTGGATGATGCCTTGTCGTTGCTGTGCTGGCGGATAAGTATGTGAAATTACGGGAAACATAGGAAGACCGAATCTTTTCGCCGCGTGCAGGTGAGGTTTGGTCAACCAAAGGACGCGGTGCCTCTTGCGGAACGGAAACGTGTCTAGTGAACCGGCGGCGCTTAGCTTGAGCAAACTCTAAAGGGTAAATCACACTTTACCCCCTGAAGGTTAACTCAAAAACACTTAACCCCATATAGTTAAAAAACCTACACTTTCCCTCCCCTTCGATTCAGTTTTAATCTATAAAGATCGAATGACTTAAAATAATCGCCCTGAACAACGGTGACGGTCCACCAACGAACACCGATTCCATCATTTGGATTAGTCGGCGTCCCTAAGATTCACTTGGTGGCCTGAAGATCGCAACATTCCAAAATCGTTGTTAGTGGACACAAACAACAGGTGTCTACAGGTGGGCCTCGAATCACGGTGATAGTGTGGTTCGGGGAGACTACGTTAAGGGATTTAGATAAAAATTAGGGTTAATATGTGAGAGGTCCCTAACAACATATCATTTTCGTGAACAAAACCGGCTCAGATTTTGTTTAGCCTAAGGTCCCTGATAAAAATTATAAATCCGAAATTATCCTCCCTGCTTCTTGTTCCATCTCTCTCGAGCAACTCCGGCGGCTGCAAGCAGCAAAGGAGGCGACAGCAACGACTAGCAGTAGAGGCAGAGGCGACAAGTAGCTTCGGCGATAGCGGCGTTCGATTCGGTAGTTCGGTTAATGATTCTAAGTATAGGGTTCATCCCATAGCTTGTAGATCTTAGGATTAGGTTTAGGTTCGGTTCGGTGGTGGTGACGAACAGCTCCAGAGGCGGTGTTCGATGGTTCGGTTAGGTGATTCGATGGTTCGGTTGCAACGAGCACCTCCGACGGGGGTTTATTGGTTCGATAGCGATGAGCAGCTCCGGTAAGGGTTCACTGGTTCGATGGCATAGCAAAAGAAAATTTAAAATGTTATGAAGAGCATTTTCATCCATAGCATTTTAAAGTCTTTCGGCTTAATTGATAATTTTGTCAGGGATGGCTCACTAAGTCTCCCTAAAAATTACCAAATGAGGAAATTAAGTACTTGACAAAATGGGTTGTGATAGTATTTCGAACTTTAGGGGGCGATTTGGAACAAAATAAACTATAGGGTTTAATTATTCTTGACCTAAACCTTAGGGGGGCAAAGTATAATTTACTCAACTTTAAAACGTGTTTATCGATCCGAAGAATCATTAATAATAGGACGAAAGGGGGTTAACTTTCTCCACGTAGCACATCAGAGGCGTAGCTGTTGAGATGAGACACGCGGTTGCGTAAAATAAAAAATTTGGGTTATTTTGACTTTGACCAAAACCATGTACCATCAAAAAAGAAAAAAGAAAAAGAAAGTTGGTGAAAGCTTTTTTTTAAGGAAATTCTTTTAACTCTGATAGCATCTCCAACCGGCTTTTCATGGAATTCTCCCTACTTCGACTCTCTATTATGCCACATCAGATTTCTGAAGAGTGGGGGGGGGGGGGGGGGGGGCAAACCCCTTCCATCCGCCTCCCTACATTCAACATACCAATTATGCTCATACCTTTCATACAATTTAATATACTCATAAATTCATTGAAAATAATAATAAAATTATATTTAAAATTTGTTATAATTACCAATAATTCAAATAAAATATTTTTAAATTTCAGAAAATTATAAATAATATCAAGAAATTAAAAAACTTTTGATGGGCATATTTATGATCGTTGCACATATTTCGAGATGATACAATTTTGATCAATGGGTATATTTATGTCCATTGAGCACATTTTTCGAGATGGCACACACTTACATGAATGATTATATTTGTGACCGTTGGGCACAAATTCCAACATGACACCAACTTTCACCAACGATCATATTCAGGTTCTTCTATATATAGAGAGACAACTCTCTTATAAAACCCAAAGCCCTTATTTCCCTTTGCTCCCTTTCTCTTCTTGTTTTTGCTTCCATTCTCTCACCACCATATCACGCAATCGGCTGAGGGACATGCGCCATGATGACTCCAGCTGGGAAGATGAAGAGAACATGATGGTGGCCTATGTCACGTTTGAGGAAGAACGGTGAGCTTGGAGATCGCGTGCAAGTTCACGTCGAGGTTTTGTTGAAGGTCACACAGTCATCTTGCGTGACAGACTTCAAGGCCACCAAAGGCTCTTTCAAGACTACTTTGCGGAAGATTCGATCTACCGTCCTCATTTATTCCGGCGTAGATTCCGGATGACTCGCCATCTATTCCTCCGGATTGAAGTACGGTGGTGGCGTACGATGATTACTGTTGTAGCTCGTGTGTCCTAAGCATGGATTTTCTGTATTAACATTAATAAAGATGACTTTGGTTATTGATTTAATTAGAATACTACTTTGGTATATGTTAATACACATATAATAAAGGACCCTAGGGAACACTGTAGGCCACTGAGGCGCATGGTAGATCCATGCTTGGGAGACCCAGTGGACCAGTTCTGTGTTGACCTAGAACTAGTTCACAGCTTTGGTGATGCCGGTCGCTTCACCGAGAATAAGCTGTTGGCAGGTAGAGGATGTGGTGAAGTCTCCACCACGAAAACGTGGGATTTTCATGCACCTGACCAAGCACGATGATCGTGTTGAACAGGAACCAAGATAGTGCACAGTTCAGTGATTCAGCCACTGGTGCATAAATTGTCTTACTACTATAGATAATCTGTCCTTAACCCTGAGGGACCATGTACACTGGGCCAACCAGTTGTGTGGTACTTTGATGTGCCAACGTGTGCGGACCTTCCATAGTCCAATACCACGGTACGTTTGTGGGTGCAAATTTTGGCAGAAGTTTACTAGACTACCACGGGACCCACTGGCCTTGCCTGGTGGGCCCACGAAGACTACCACGGGACCCACCGGCCCTGCCTGATGGGCCCACGAAGACTACCATGGGACCCACCGGCCATGCCTGGTGGGCCCACGAAGACTACCACGGGACCCACCGGCCCTGCCTGGTGGGCCCACGAAGACTACCACGGGACCCACCGGCCCTGCCTGATGGGCCCACAAAGACTACCACGGGACCCACCGGCCCTGCCTGGTGGGCCCACGAAGACTACCACGGGACCCACCGGCCCTGCCTGATGGGTCCACGAAGACTACCACGGGACCCACCGGCCCTGCCTGGTGGGCCCAAGAAGACTACCACGGGACCCGCCAGCCCTGCCTGGCGGGCCCACGAAGACTACCACGGGACCCACTGGCCTTGCCTGGTGGGCCCACGAAGACTACCACGGGACCCACCGGCCCTGCCTGGTGGGCCCACGAGGACCACCGCAGGACCCACCGGCCCTGCCTAGTGGGCCCACAAGGACTACCACAGGACCTACCGGCCCTGCCCGGTAGGCTCACGAACCTGTGGAATCCCCCAGAAGACGGTAGTGGGGCTCGTCAGCTTTACCTGGAGAATCCCCAGATACGACAGCAGAAAACCGCCATTTTCCACCAGAGAATCCTATAAATAGTAGAGACTTCGAATGTAAATGGATCCAAAAATTCTGATTTCCATTCTGAGATCTGATTTTCAGAACCAGAACTCTGAAATCTCTCAGCTCCCCATCTACCATCTCTCTTTGATCTTCTTCTCTCCTTCGAAGAGATCAGAGCGTTTCTTGTGATACTCGGCCTGTCGAGATCATATTAACATAAGTGTTAGTGAATTCGGGTTGCTCCCTATAGCACGGAGACGTAGGCTTCGGCTGAACTCCGAGATCACACCTCGAGTCAACATTCTCTCTGTTTGCATATTAATAGACTTCAACTTCAATCAACAGATCGACCAACGATCTTCGACGTCAAATTCAACTTCAATTGACTGGTGCTGCGAAGTCTTCGGGTCGGCACGAAGATTTTTCGCCCACAGTTTGGCGCCGTCTGTGGGATCCGAGTAAAAAGTCGAGCTCTCTCCACTACTACTTGATCGGTTGAGCATACAACCGATCTTGAGAGCCAAACTTCCTCGCCCTCTCAGTTGATCAGACAACTGATCGGACATCGGCACTCTTGTTACACCCTTCGCTCTCTGAATGGCGAGGACAAAACACCAGGGTCAACCAGAAGGAAGTAACACTCAACAACAACCTCATCCTGAGACTCGTTCAATGAGTCAAAGGCTCAACTTCGGACAGCCCCTTGCTGTTCCTGAGATGAGGGTTCGCTCAGGGAGTGGGAGATCGATCGATCAACCTACTGCCCATCCTGCACGACAATCAATTGGGCAAACTGCCCCCACTCATGCTGAAGACCCTCCATCGACCTATCAAATCTCCGCGGTCGACTTCCAGCTACTCCAATTGGCGAAGCAAAATGCCACCCTCACCGCCGAGAGGGACGCTCTTAAGAAGGCAGCTTCTGAGGCTGGGATTGCTCTTCCTAACCCCTCTACAAATGAGAGGGTCGATCTTCCTCGACATTCAATTCACTCCGAGCAACGGAGATCAATGGGCACTGCTGCCCTCGAGAGGATCCGACGCGACCCAACTCCCTCTGCTGCCCCCTGGAAGCAAAGTGTTTGGGATCGACTCGAAGACGAGTCTTCCCAATCGTCTTCTGGCCGCAACTGCGATAAGAGGACACCTTCAAAACTCAACATACCAAGGAGGCACCAAATGAAAGGCGCTCCTTCAAAGAGTCGAGTTTCCCCTTCCATTCCACTCCAACGCAGACTCGGATCAGACCTTCGCCACCGACTCCAACCCGCTGATATTCAGAGGCCTGAACAAGACCTTTCGATTCTACCTCTCGATCTACATCCAGGTCGAGGGCACGGTCGGAGAGATGGGTATTCCTCCGTCGGACCTCTCCATCGAAGTCTCTTCGAGACAACATTTCCAAGGGGATGGAGAACTCCAATCCTCCCCAAATTCAACTACGTCAGAGGACATCCAACTCTCCATATACTTGCCTTCAAGCAAGCTCTAACGCCGCATGAAGAAGAAAACAACGTGCTCTGCCGCACCTTCGCAGGAAGTCTCGATGAGCCGTCTCTTGACTGGTATCACAATCTCCGAGCTGGGTCCATCACCCAGTTCGATGTTTTGGCTAAACTCTTTGTGCAGCATTATCAGCTCAATCTGAAGCCCGAGAAGAAGCTGGACTCTCTCTATCGGCTAAGGATGGGTGCTGATGAGACTCTCCGAAGTTTCACTAGGAGGTTTCGCAACGAGCATGCTGCTCTCTCTGGAAGACATCTGGATGATGAAGCCATCATGTTGGCTTTCCAGAACGCTCTCCGCTTCGATCTACACATCTACAAAGACTTCATCCGCAATCCCCCTCCTTCTCTGGGTGCTATGTTCGATCGAATCCAGAGAGAGATCGAGGTCGAAGACGATCAAGTCGCTCGGAAGGGGCGAGAAATAAAGCGAAGACCTGCTGAGAGAGAAGCTCCAAAGTATGCTGCTAAGGCCCACAATACTGAAGCAGCAGCCCCTCCAACCAACAAACGATCAAAGAATGACGGGCGTCGATCTCCAACAAAGACCACTTTCACCGAGTGGAATATACCGGTCGAACAAATACTCGACCGCATTCAACACGAGGAATTCCTTCGAAGGCCCAATCCTCTTCAGCCAAACTCCAAATTCACAGCAGACAAAACAGTCTACTGCGAATTCCATCGAAGTCACGGCCACCCTACCGACCGATGCTATCGGTTGAAGTTCCATCTTGAAGACTTGCTGCGAGAGGGCCATCTTCAAGAATTCGTCAACAACGGGCACGATCAACGTCGAACCTCTGCAAAGGGGAAAGAAGTGTGTTGGATACATCAAATCTCTTCCAACCCATCATCTCTCACCGTGAATGCCAATATCTTTGGCATTCATGGATCATTGCACAACCAAGCAATGACCGGGAAAGAAGTCGATCGGCAAATTCGGCGCATCTTCCATGTTCGATCTACTGCAAATAAAGAAGATACCTGGATCGAGAAGCCCATCGAAGGTCTTGCTTGGCCGTCCATCGTCTTCAACGACACCGATCTTCAAGGAGTTCATACTCCCCATCGAGACCCTCTGGTCTTGAAACTCATCATCGACGGAAACACCGTCAATCGGATCCTCATTGACACCGGGAGTTCTATCGACATTATGTTCTCAGACTGCTTCAAACGTCTGGGACATAAATATCAAAGTCTCGACGACGTCCCGACCGTGATCACTGGCTTCAACGGCGAACAAAGCATCACGGTGGGCGAATCGAGATTCACTCTGGACCTCAGCCGAGAGACTCGAGTCTCGGTGAGGTTTGCCATTGTCGAAGGGGTCTCCAGTTACAACGCCATCCTCGGGCGACCATTCCTCCATAAGATCAATGCCATCTCCTCTTCTTATCATCAATTACTCAAGTTTGCAACTGGAGAAGGCATCGTCTGCATTCGAGGCGATCAACAAGCTGGAAGATCTTGTGAGGCTTCAGCGGCTAAGACAGATCGCAAGATCAACATCGCTCCTCCAAAGCGGCCACGAGATGAAGCTGGTCCCTCTTCCAAATAGCAATCAAAGGAGATTCCGCTGACCGAACCTCCACCAATCGAATGGGAAGCATCACCTTCAATAGAAGAAATCATCCCAATCAACATAGGCAGCGGAGATCTCTCTCGACAAACTTTCATTGGTACCGGTCTTAGCGATGCAGAAGCGCAAGACATGGTCTCCTTCCTCTAGTCCAATATCGACGTCTTCGCTTGGTGTTTCGAAGACATGCCTGGCATCAATCCAGATGACGCTTGTCACCGACTTGTGATCAAAGAAGAAGCGAAGCCTGTCAAGCAGAAGCCACGCACCATCCGACCAGAGCTACAAGTTGCTGTTCAAGAAGAAATCACCAAGCTACTCGCAGCAGGCTTCATCCGTGAAGTAGAGTATCCTACCTGGATCTCTAACATAGTTGCTGTTCCAAAGAAGAATGGGAAAGTCAGAGTCTGCATCGACTTCACCAACCTCAACAAGGCTTGCCCCAAAGACCCATTTCCCATGCCAAGGATCGATAGACTCGTCGATGCCACTGCTGGCCACGAGCTATTGTCTTTCATGGATGGGTATTCTGGATACAATCAAATTCCACTTCATCCAAACGATCAAGAGAAGACTTGCTTCGTGACTAGCCGAGGTCTCTACTGCTACAACGTAATGCCGTTCGGCCTCAAAAATGCTGGATCTACCTATCAAAGGCTAGTCACCAAGATGTTCGAAAATCAGATCGGTCGCAACGTCGAAGTATATGTCGATGATCTCTGTTGGGGGTAGTCAAAAACCACATATCTTGGATAGCCCGTCCAGGAGTTGGAACCCTCGCAAGGAGCTCGCCTTTCCAGCTCGCAAGGAGCTCGCCCTCCAGCTCGCAAGGAGCTCGCCTTTCCAGCTCGCAAGGAACTCGCCCTCCATCTCGCAAGGAGCTCGCCTTTTCAGCTCGCAAGGAGATCGCCCTCCAGCCCGCCAGGAGCTCGCCCTCTCAGCCCTTCAGGAGCTCACCCCCACAGGGAGCTGGATGGACACCTTGTATCTGAGTACAGCTCGCACCTCCAGTCCCCACAATGACACGCCCAAATTCGATAAATGGCTTAGACAAAGAGCGCGAAGGAGCTCGCCCAAGCTCGTCCAGGAGCTCGCCATGCTCGCTCAGGAGCTCGCCTAGCTCGCACAGGAGCTCGCCCAAGCTCGTCCAGGAGCTCGCCATGCTCGCTCAGGAGCTCGCCTAGCTCACACAGGAGCTCGCCCAAGCTCGTCCAGGAGCTCGCCATGCTCGCTCAGGAGCTCACCTAGCTCGCACAGGAGCTCGCCCAAGCTCGTCCAGGAGCTCGCCATGCTCGCTCAGGAGCTCGCCATGCTCGCTCAGGAGCTCGCCTAGCTCGCACAGGAGCTCGCCCAAGCTCGTCCAGGAGCTCGCCATGCTCGCTCAGGAGCTCGCCTAGCTCGCACAGGAGCTCGCCCAAGCTCACCCAGGAGCTCGCCCATGCTTACTCATGAGCTCGCCAAAGCTCACCTAGACCCCTGTTTATCGAAGAGGTTGCTCTCGCGAGGTCCAACTCTTGATAAATATGGGCGAAAGGACAGAGCAGTACCGGGCGAGCTGGCCTTTGCTTTTTCCCTGAGATCACCCCCAGTAAAAGCAGCATAAAGATTACCAGGTGTCGAGAACCCACTGAAGCTACGTGGACGATTGCAGTCCACGGAAGTCCGTCAGAGTCGGTTTGAGACCTCCTAGACTTGAACATTCTAGAAGATTCCCATGGCGGCAACAGAACAGCAGCTGCTGTCCCCCACTACTTCGTCAGACGAGCTAGACGACAAAGAATGTCAGGGGTCCAAATTCCAAGAACTGTCAGAAACTATTGAAGGCTAGAACGTGGGGGCCTAGAAGGTGCCGGAAAGAGCTTCCACGCGTCGTAGCTCGATAGGTCGCCCATGTCTATAAATGCACACCCCCTGGCTCCAAAGTACAGGTTCGAAATCCCTTTCCCTACCACTTTGGTATACAACAGCTCTCCGTTGTGCTACCATCACTGACTTGAGCGTCGGAGGGTCTGCGCTCCTAAGGGAGCCAGCCGTTCTCACGTTTCTATTTTCTTGGTCTTACAGGTGGCTCGCAAGGACCAGGAAAAATCCCCCAAACATTTGGCGCCATCTGTGGGATCTTCGACTGGTTCCTGTGAGAACGCCCACGACCACACGGTTGTGCGCCGACGGCCTTCATAACCCCAAAGATGGCTCCGGCGACAAGGGGGCGCAGGCGGACGAGGGCCCGTATGGGGTCTGTGCACAGCGAACCCCCCGCTGAGACTCCCCAGCCCCTTGTCCCGCTCAGTGACCAGCTCCTGTTGGAGATGTTGGCCACCCAGCGGGCAATGATGGAGGAGTTGACGCGCTTGCGTCAGGCTCCGGCGGCTAGCCGGCGGTCAGGACCTTCGAGGCCCGCGTCCCCCGCGCGACCTCCCGTCTCGTCGCGTCTGCCCACGACCGTCCCAGCACGGCGAACTTCCCGCCCGGAGCCCCCGGTTGAGAGGACGACCGTGCGTGGAGCGAAGGAGACCCCGCTCACAAGGTTACAGAAGCTGGTAACCCAGCGGTCCAGCAACCAGGCGACCTCGCGCGCGACCATCCCTCGCCGACGTAGCCGGAGCGTCGACTCTGACGGGTCGGAGGCGAGGTCTCAAGAGAGAGATCGCGACCCGCGCCATCGGCGACGAGGGAAAGAGCCCGCGGTGACTCTACCTTCCGAACCTCGAGAGGCGACGGCCTCCCACAGACCAACCGCCTCGCTGAAGGGATCCGCGCGCGAGCAGCCAGGAGGCCGCCGATTGGTGGCTCCCGAGGGTCGCCGTGGGGTGGATCCGAACCTCCCTAGAGGGAGTGCACACGAGCGCCTAGGACCTGCGCAGCCGCCTTTGGGATTTTTCCCCGGGCACTGGCAGCGACCTAGTGCGCCAGTGGATTTACTGGAGGACCTCGCCGCCCACGGAGGAAGCTCGCCTTTCACCAGCGAGGTCCATCAAGGGGGTTTTCCGCACCACTGGACCCCCCCGAAGTTTGTATTGTTCGACGGGTCGCAAGATCCCGTCGACCATCTCTTGGCCTACAGGAAACTTCTATTTTTCCGGGACCAGGACCATATCCTGTGTCGCGCGTTCCCAAGCAGTCTGACCGGATCGGCATTGAATTGGTTCCACAAGCTACCGTCCGGCGTGATCCCCAACTTTCCAACTCTCTCTAGGCTATTCCTAGAGCAGTATCGCTGCAATAGGCAGCCCCCGAAGAGGATCGAATCTCTGTTTACTCTGGCCATGGGAGCTCGCGAAACGCTCCGATGCTTCGCAACGCGATTCCGAAGCGCTTACCTCGCTCTGGAAGACGCGGCGGGCCAGGATCGTACCGCGGTGAGTGCCTTCAGAAGCGCCCTCCCCGAGGGGGGCAAGCTTCATGACGCCTTAGTGATCAAGGACCCTCGCACAATGGTCGAACTATTCGCCCTGGTCCAGCAGCACATCAAGCTTGAGGATGCGGTGCTAGATCGGAAGGGAAAGGCAGTAGAGCAGCGACCTCCTCCGGCTTTGCGACCTCTTGTCGTTAAGACCGTGGAGAGGAGGGAGGTGCCACTTACGGTACCCTTGCCCGGACCATCCGCAGCTCCTGCAGTACCGCCCGTTGAAGCACCCGCGGTGGTCGCTGGAAGGCCGGCGAACTGGCGCCTGCCTCCGGGACCCGGGGAGCGGGACTTCACCGTGCTGACCCACTCGCCGGGGCAAATTTTCCATCAGATTCGGAATGAGCCTTTCTTCCAGTACCCGCCACCCCTACAGGTCGGAGAGCCCGGTTCTACCGACAACTCACGGCGGTGCGCTTTTCATCGAAGCCCTGGGCATCACACTAATAGATGCCGGGCTCTGAAAAACCACCTGGAGGATTTGGTCACCTTGGGGCATTTGAACCAGTTCATCTCGCCCCCGAGGAGGTTCGAGGTGATTCCAGAGCGAGCCCCTCGGGAGGGAGATCGCCCAGGACTCGCGGAGCCCGCCTTACCTCCGCCTCCCCCAGGAGGACCGGCGATCTGCCACACTATTAGCGGGCGGCTGAGCGGCCCTAGATCAAGTAATGAAGCCCGCCGGCGAGTAAGGGAGATGGAGCGGGCGCAGAAGGTATTTTCTGTCTCGCTAACTCCTACTTTACTTCGAGCACCAAGGGTGGAAGCCCGCGATTTCCTCTGGTTTTCGGAGGACGACATGGCTGGGGTCGTCACGCCCCACAATGACCCCCTCGTCATACGCCTGATGATGGCAAACATCGAGGTGAGGCGGGCTCTGGTGGATTCAGGGAGCGCCGTTGACATCCTCTTTCTGTCGGCCTACCTACGAATGGGTTTGAGACTCGCCGACTTGTCTCCCTCGACGAGCTCTCTCAGTGGATTCACCGGTGAGGTCGCCAAGGTAGTGGGAGAGATAACCCTTACCGTGACAGCGGGCCCGGAAGCTCGCCAAGTCCGCTTCGCGGTAGTCGACGGGAATTCGGCCTTTAACGCCATCCTTGGGTGGCCTTGGCTAAGGCAGATGAAGGCGGTGTCTTCACCCAACCATCAGGCCCTCAAATTTTCGACGACGAGCGGGGTCGTAGTCATTCGGGGAGATCAGGTAGCCGCAACCAGATGCGAGCAGGATGCTCCTCACCTCATGGACGTGGAGGTCGCCGAGGCCAAGAGGCCCGCACCCTCCTAGCAATTACCGCCCGGTACGAGCGAGCTCCTGGGGAGCCCGTTGGGGGCCTCCTCGCCTAAGTCCCCTACTCCATCCTCGGGTGGGAGCGGTGTGGATCTTAAGTTGGAGGAAGGCCGCCTAACAACCCCCAAGAGAGGAAGTTTTCCGGTTGCCGAACCACTTCAAGAGATCGATATTGGCGGCAAAGAAGGGCGCGCCTTTCAGAAGATCAAGGAATGCTGGGATGAAAATTACGAGCGCGCCTTTCAGAAGATCAAGGACTATCTCGCGAGCCCGCCTATCCTAGCGGCACCAAAAGATGGCGCCGAGCTTGGCGTGTATCTCGCGGTCACGGAGAACGCTGTAAGCGGGGTCCTGGTAGTGGAAGAAACAAAGGTAGAGCGGCCTGTCTATTTTGTGAGCCACACGATGCTTCCTGCCGAGCTCCGGTATCGACCAATCGAGAAGGTCGCTTTGGCCTTGGTCCTTACCGCGAGGAAGCTTCACCCCTACTTCTCGGCGCATACCGTCAAAGTCATCACGGAGCACCCCCTGAAGAGCGCCCTCTCCCGGCCTTCGGTAGCCGGCAGGTTGTATCGATGGTCTGCCGAGCTCGCCGCCTATGGATTGGAGTATGTCCCTCGAGTTGCTGTCAAAGGGCAGGCTCTCGCTGATTTCTTGGCGGACTTCCCCATAGAAGAACCAGTCCAGTACCAGGAGGATGAGCCAACTGAGGCACACCCTGGGAAGGCGAGGTTCTTGGACAACCAAGGCGAGCGTCCTCCAAATGAGCGTCCAGAGGCGACGGGATGGGAATTGTTCGTTGATGGATCCTCCAACGCTTTGGGGGCTGGGATCGGGGTCGCTCTGATCGCCCAAGAGGCGCTGCTCGAGAAATCAGTCCGACTGGATTTCGCCGCTACCAACAATGAAGCGGAGTACGAGGCGTTACTGGCTGGTCTGGAGCTCGCTCAAGAGGTAGGCGCCAAACGCTTGAAAGTCTTTAGTGATTCCCAGCTAATTATTTGCCAAATCAATGGGGAGTACGCCTCCCGGGATGCACGAATGGCGATCTACGTGGATCTGGTGAAGAGCAAGGCCGCGGAGTTCGAAAAGATCTCTTTCGAGCAAATTCCGCGAGCCGATAATAGGCGAGCTGATGCCTTGGCAAACGCCGCCTCTTTGCTGGGAACATCAGAAGCTCGGCAGATTCTCATTGAGGTCCAAAATCAGTCTCGGCTCCAGCTGGCGAAGCCCGCTGTTAACCAAGTTTCTGCCGACGTATCTCTTGGCGGGTGGATCGCTCCCATTCTTCGTTTTCTTCAGAAGGGCGAGCTTCCGGAGGATAGAGAGGAAGCCCGGCGAATGGAGAAATGTGCTGGTCGCTATCTCATTCGCTGGGATCGCCTTTTTCGAAGATCTTTCGGCGGGCCGAATCTTCGTTGCATCGAGAGCCCGGAGATCGAAGAAGTACTAAATTGCATCCACTCTGGCGAGCTGGGAAACCACGCTGGTGGGCGATCTCTAGCTGCGAAAGTTCAAAGGCAAGGATACTGGTGGCCCACTCTGGAGCAGGACGCTTTGAAGGCCGCCCAGAGGTGCATCCAATGCCAGAAGCACGCCACGACGAACCATATGCCCGTAGAAGAACTTCACCCTCTGGCGAGCCCCTGGCCTTTCCAGCAATGGGGGTTGGACATTATGGGACCTTTCCCTGTGTCTACCCGGCAGAAGAAATTCATCTTAGTAGCTACGGACTACTTCACCAAATGGGTGGAAGCGGTCCCGCTAGCTAAGATTGGTGAGAAACAAGTCAAGGACTTCCTTTGGAAGAATATCTTCTGCCGTTTTGGGCTGCCCCGAGTGCTCATCACCGACAATGGTCGCCAGTTCGACAATCGCTTGATCAGAAGCTTTTGTGTTGAATATGGAGTCGACCTAAGGTTCTCGTCCCCGAGGTACCCTCAAAGCAACGGGCAGGCCGAAGCTACGAACCGAGTAATCTTAGACAACCTCAAGAAAAGGTTGGAAGGAAAGAAAGGACTATAGGAGCAGGAGCTCGACGGCGTGCTATGGGCTTATCGTACCACTCCACGTCGCTCAACCGACGAATCGCCTTTCAGCCTAACTTACGGGTGTGAAGCCGTGCTGCCCATCGAAGCCGAGCTGCCAACGGAAAGAAAGCTTGCTGCAGGTGAGGTCGATAACGACGCTCTGCTCGCCGACTCCCTCGACCAGCTCGAAGAAAGACGAGAGCGCGCCAATCTACATCTCGCTGGATACCGACAAGAAATGAAGCGCTCCTACGACAAAAGAGTCCGCCATCGGGCATTCAAAGCCGGGGACATGGTGATGAGAAAGGTGTTCGCAAACACGCAGGAGCCTAATGCAGGGAAGCTCGCGACGAACTGGGAGGGCCCCTATATAATACGCGAAGCGCGTGGCTCGGGGGCTTACCAGTTGATGACCGCTGAAGGCGACCTGTTAGAGCGGCCTTGGAATGCTTTGCACCTTCGCAAGTTCTATGCCTAAGGAAATTTTTGTAAATTATCTTTTTGAAGAGGTTATGAATGAATGATGGAGGTTCCAACAACGAGTTTAACCCAGAAGCTAGGCGTTGCAAGAGCTCGTCTGATCTATAAGGCAGTCCACCGTTGCGCGGACTTAAAGCAAGACCGGGATCCTCAGAGGCAGCCAGTGGGCGACCTTGAGCTTCCCGGGGCAGTCCGCCGTTGCGCGGACTTAAAGCAAGACCGGGATCCTCAGAGGCAGCCAGTGGGCGACCTTGAGCTTCCCGGGGCAGTCCGCCGTCATGCGGACTTAAAGCAAGACCGGGATCCTCAGAGGCAGCCAGTGGGCGACCTTGGGCTTCCCGGGGAAGTCCGCTGCCAAGTGGACTCTAAACCTAACCAGGATCCTTCGCGTTCACCTGCCATGAACGGAAGCATCCTGGCGTTGGCAAACCCCTCAAAGGGCGAGCCCGCCGAACAGGATCATCGAGAGAAATTAACCGGGCAGGGGGCAGCTAGCACTTATTAGTTTCCTTTAAAAATAAAAAATGGTTCAAGTCTCTGAGTGTAGGGAAGTTTTTGAAGTCTTTTGGTTCGTTTAAACGTTTTCCGGGCTCAGAGACTATCGAGTTTTTGCGAGCATGCCGAGTTTTTCGTTTGCATATGTTTTAACATAAAGGGTTGAATCGAATTAGCTGCCTCGCCCGGGGTATCACTCTCGAGGTCGCTGCGAACTCCTAAAGCGGACTCATAAGCAACGCAGAGAAAGATAAGAGACACAAAGGCGAGCTCAAAAAGATGAAAATTTTATTGATGGACGAAAATCACAAAAACAATTACAAGGCTGCGAGCTCAAGGCTTGCTTGTCTCCGCCCCACTGTCGTCCCCTCGGCACCGCTTCTTCGACCTTTCGGTCTTGTACTTCTCCACAGCGGCCAGGGCGCCTTTCTTGAGGAGATCGTCCAGTTGGGCTTGGAGGCGACCTTGCTGAGCCCGAAGGCCGTTGGCGTGTGTCTCCTTCAAGGCCGTGATCTCCGTCTTCAGAGCAGCGACCTCGCCTTGAAGTTGAGCCGCCTCCCGCTGTGCAACCTCCCGGGCGGACACAGCTTCGTCTCGCTCCGCCTTGGCCTTGAAGAGGGCGGTAGCAGACAGGCCTTTGGCTACTTCGGCCATAGCGAGGCCTGACGCCAGGGTTTTGACCCTGCGGTGCAGTGCCTCCGACTCCGCCCTCAGCTCCTCGGAGCCTTTGGCTCGCTGGAGCTCGTGGATGTGCTCGTCCACCTTGCGCTCGGACCCCCGAAGGGAATCATCGAATAAGGCGGCCAGCGCCTTCCCGGCCCCAGCAACCTCCGCGGCCAGCGCCTGGCTCTGCTTCTCCGCCTGCATAAGGAAGGTAAAAAGGTTAGCAAGAATTGAGACTAAAATTTATCCAGACAGGTGCGGAGCGTACCTCGGCCAGACGCTCGCTTATGGAAGCGAAGGGAGCTCGTGCGAAAACGTTGCGGCCCAGCAGCTGCCGCACGTAGTGGGGCGCCCTCCCCTCCTCCGCAGAGGAGCCCGCGCTGGGACCACCGGGAGTTCCGGAAGGAGGGGGCACACCGGGAGGAGTGAGGGCTATCACCTCCCCCGGGCGAGCTTCGGCTCCTGGCTGGCTCGGAGGGTCCGCCGAGGCCCCCTTGGCCTCCGACTCCGAGCTGAAGGACTCAGAATCGGAGCAAATATCTACAAAGCTAGGGGACCTGTAGACCAGGTCCCCTAAGCCCTGCTGGGAGCCCGCTCCTTCCGGGCCTTCTGCAGGAGGCGAGGCCAGAGGGGCGGGAGCTGGAGCGGCCGCCGGTGTAGAGGCCGCGGGAGCTGGAACGGCCGCCGGTGTAGAGGCCGCGGGAGCTGGAGCGGCCGCCGGTGTAGAGGCCGCGGGAGGTGGAGCCGACGCCGGCAAGGAGGTCGTAGCGACGGCGTCGGATTCGCCCTGCTGGACCCCTGCCCCGCCAGCAGGAGGTGGAAGCTCCTGCTCGCTCGGTCCCACCTCTGGTGCGGGAGCTGATGCAGCTGCGGGCTTCTCCACTTGGGCGGGAGCGACAGGCTCCGCCCGAAGAGCTTGAGGGGCGGGCTCTTCCTCCTCGGAGCCTGTTGCCTCCTCCGCAGAGTCCGTCCAACTGGGCTCCGAGTCCAAGCCCGCCTCCTCCAGCGCTTTCCGTCGTTGCGCCGCCTGGACGTTAGAAGGCGCGGGCCCCGCATGCTTGGCCTTCTTCTTCCCGCATGCCTCCATCTCCGGCGTCAGCACTGCTACACGAAGAGGGACGGTCAGATCGCCAGGGAAGTAGCCCATTAATATCTGGGCCATCCCGGATTCGACTTCCGCCATGGTTAGCGGGAGGTCGATGTTTGGGTCGTCGGGCTCGACCATCTGGATCTTGCGACGGACAATGGGAGTTGGGGCAGGAGGCTGACCTGGGTCGGCGTCCGGGCGAGGAGGTTGCGGAGGAGCAGAGGCTTCACCCTGGCGGAGCATCTCCAGGGTGTCGGGGTCGTTGAGGCGGATGGGCGAAGCCCACCTCCGGACCGTCTTCTTGCGGGGGTTGCCTCCCGAGCTCCCGGCCCCCTTGCTGGCCCCTTTTGAGGGAGGAGGGGCGTTCTGCATCGGCGGAATAGCGCCGACCTCCTCCTCCTTCATCTTCCGGACCACTTTCTGCTTCAGCAGAATAGCGCCGGTCTTCCCGTCCTTCAGCTGGAAGGTGAAGTCGGGAGCGGTGATCTTCTCTGGAGTCCGCCCACCGAGGTAGTGGAGGATCGCCTCATCCAGAGATCGCTCCCGGTCGGGAGCGATGCACTTCTTCTTCCCCGCCTTGTAGAAGGAGATCTCCCGGAAGACCGCCGTCGGGGGAACCCCAGGGTGAGCCGGGACTCCGCTGTGCCGACCGCGCCAGTTGCCAACCGCCACGAAGGGATAGTCCTTCCAGTGACGGTCCTTGCTCTCGACGGTGGAGAAGGGGAGCACCTCGCCAGGCCGCCCGGCAAGGTAGAAGTAGCCGCAGCCCACGGTGCTGAAGACCGGCGAGGGTTTGAGGAGCCACTTTTTGAGCAAGTAGCTCAGTGGGATCCTCGCATTCAGAGCGGTCTCCAGCTGGGACAACCCGTAGAGTATCCCCCAGGAGTTTCCTGAGAGTTGGGCGGGGCAAAGCCCCGTCAACTCCAGGAGCTCCCCGGCGAGATGACTCAGGGGGAACCGCAGCCCGGACCACAGCAGCCCGACAGAAGCTACTGTGCCTTGGGGCGGCCTCCCCGAGAGTGGCATCTCGGTGACGACGATCTCCCGAGGGAGATCGATCGCCGCCCGGATACTGTCCCCGACGGGCACCCCGATCGGGTTCTGCAGCCATACCACCGCCCTCTCAGCGGCGGGCTCAGAGGCTTGGGTGGCGGCAGCAGCGGCGGCAACGGCAGCAGCAACGTCGGAAGCAGATGCCATCAGAGCAGAAAAGAGAGAGCGAGCTGGAGAGAAGGGAGAGCTGTTTTTACGCGACGGTAAAAATCGCCCCCATCCCCTATTTATAGGCGAGTGAAAGACAGGTGAATCGATCCGCAGTTAATGCCCGAGCGCGCTCAGCGAGGCGACGTGACGACAGACGAAGCGACAGCTCGTTTCCTTCCAATCGTCAAGCGCCATGTGGGCCACGCGTGGAAAAAGCTGCGCCGGCGCCGACGCTGTCATTTACTGACAGAAGCAGAGCGAATGAGGAGGAGACACGTGTCTCGCACCGATCGGGATCTCATGATGAGATTCGCCGTATCGGCGTTGAGCCTCGCGTCGCATTTAAGGCGAGGCGACCATTGGAGATTTGGTGCGATATCCAAGTCACAAGATCGCTCGCGGCTGGTGCCCGTAGCTCGCCCGAGGCAGACCCTGACCGCATGTGACAAGCTCGCACCGGAAGGAGATCGCTCGTGGCTGACGCTCTCGGCCCGCCCAGCGTTTGTGAAATACTGGCAGTCAAAGCTCTCGACGCAGATCGCTCGCGGCTGGTGCCCGTAGCTCGCCCGAGGCAGACCCTGACCGCATGTGACAAGCTCGCACCGGAAGGAGATCGCTCGTGGCTGACGCTCTCGGCCCGCCCAGCGTTTGTGAAATACTGGGAGTCAAAGCTCTCGGTGCAGGCCGCCCATGGCAGGTGCCCGCAGCCCGCCCGACGCAGACCCTGACCGCGTGTGACATGCTTGCACCGGAAGGAGATCGCTCGTGGCTGATGCTCCCGGCCCGCCCAGCGATTGTTGCAGCAGCATCGTTCTCGAGGTCTCACTAAGGAAAGATAGCTCATAGCAGATGCTCGCAGCCTCGCGCCGTATTCAAGATGAAGCGACCACCAGAAGGAGATCGCCCCGGAAGGAGATCGCTCGTGGCTGATGCTCCCGGCCCGCCCAGCATTCGTTGAAATACTGGCAGTCAAAGCTCTCGACGCAGATCGCCCGTAGCTACTATCTCCGCCCCGTCAGGAAACTGTTGCAGCAGACATTGATATCAGGCACATTACGAGGGATAGGAACTCGCTAAGACTCCTGAGCAAGCGTCGAGTTTCCTCGATCACTCCCTCAGGAGGGGGTAATGTTGGGGGTAGTCAAAAACCACATATCTTGGATAGCCCGTCCAGGAGTTGGAACCCTCGCAAGGAGCTCGCCTTTCCAGCTCGCAAGGAGCTCGCCCTCCAGCTTGCAAGGAGCTCGCCTTTCCAGCTCGCAAGGAGCTCGCCCTCCATCTCGCAAGGAGCTCGCTTTTTCAGCTCGCAAGGAGATCGCCCTCCAGCCCGCCAGGAGCTCGCCCTCTCAGCCCTTCAGGAGCTCGCCCCCACAGGGAGCTGGATGGACACCTTGTATCTGAGTACAGCTCGCACCTCCAGTCCCCACAATGACACGCCCAAATTCGATAAATGGCTTAGACAAAGAGCGCGAAGGAGCTCGCCCAAGCTCGTCCAGGAGCTCGCCATGCTCGCTCAGGAGCTCGCCTAGCTCGCACAGGAGCTCGCCCAAGCTCGTCCAGGAGCTCGCCATGCTCGCTCAGGAGCTCGCCTAGCTCACACAGGAGCTCGCCCAAGCTCGTCCAGGAGCTCGCCATGCTCGCTCAGGAGCTCACCTAGCTCGCACAGGAGCTCGCCCAAGCTCGTCCAGGAGCTCGCCATGCTCGCTCAGGAGCTCGCCATGCTCGCTCAGGAGCTCGCCATGCTCGCTCAGGAGCTCGCCTAGCTCGCACAGGAGCTCGCCCAAGCTCGTCCAGGAGCTCGCCATGCTCGCTCAGGAGCTCACCTAGCTCGCACAGGAGCTCGCCCAAGCTCACCCAGGAGCTCGCCCATGCTTACTCATGAGCTCGCCAAAGCTCACCTAGACCCCTGTTTATTGAAGAGGTTGCTCTCGCGAGGTCCAACTCTTGATAAATATGGGCGAAAGGACGGAGCAGTACTGGGCGAGCTGGCCTTTGCTTTTTCCCTGAGATCACCCCCAGTAAAAGCAGCATAAAGATTACCAGGTGTCGAGAACCCACTGAAGCTACGTGGACGATTGCAGTCCACGGAAGCCCGTCAGAGTCGGTTTGAGACCTCCTAGACTTGAACATTCTAGAAGATTCCCATGGCGGCAACAGAACAGCAGCTGCTGTCCCCCACTACTTCGTCAGACGAGCTAGACGACAAAGAATGTCAGGGGTCCAAATTCGAAGAACTGTCAGAAACTATTGAAGGCTAGAACGTGGGGGCCTAGAAGGTGCCGGAAAGAGCTTCCACGCGTCGTAGCTCGATAGGTCGCCCATGTCTATAAATGCACACCCCCTGGCTCCAAAGTACAGGTTCGAAATCCCTTTCCCTACCACTTTGGTATACAACAGCTCTCCGTTGTGCTACCATCACTGACTTGAGCGTCGGAGGGTCTGCGCTCCTAAGGGAGCCAGCCGTTCTCACGTTTCTATTTTCTTGGTCTTACAGGTGGCTCGCAAGGACCAGGAAAAATCCCCCAAACAATCTCCTTACCAAGAGTTCCGTTCGGAGCAAGCATCTTTCTGATCTGGCGGAAACCTTTCAAGTTCTTCGAAAATATCGTATGAAGCTCAATCCAGCTAAGTGCGCTTTCGGAGTTCAATCGGGCAAATTCTTGGGTCACCTTGTGACCAGGAGGGGTATCGAAGCTAATCCCGACCAAATCCGAGCAATTCTGGATATGCCTTCACCTACAAACCGAAAAGAAGTTCAACGCCTCACTGGAAGGTTAGCAGCACTCAATCGATTCATCTCAAAATCTTCCGATAAGTGTAAGCCTCTCTTCGACAAACTACGAAAGGCAGACACCTCCGGCTGGAGTCCGATCTGTGAAGAAGCATTTCAAAGCATCAAGAAATATCTGGTGCAAGCTCCTATCCTGACGGCTCCACTTCCAAAAGAAGACCTGTGGCTTTATCTCGCCGTGACCGATCAAGCAATCAGCGCGGTTCTAATCAGTTGAAGAGAAGGCGTCGAGCATCCAGTGTACTACATCAGCCATACTCTCCTTCCAGCTGAAACTCGTTACTCAAAAACTGAGAAGGTTATCCTGGCCTTGCTCACTGCATCGCGCCGTCTCCAACCATACTTCGTCTCCCATCAGATCACTGTTATTTCAGAGCACTCGCTCAAAGATATCATCGACAAAGTTGGTCGAGCTGGTCGAATGACCAAATGGGTGATCGAAATGAGTGCTCTGGGGATTCAGTTCGAACCTCGCACTTCTATCAAAGGTCAAGCTGTTGCTAATTTTCTAGCTGACTTTCCAGTTGAGGACCCCATCGATTGGGAAGAAGATGTCGACATGCGCTTGGAAGATGAGAATAATCCTCCAATCAATCTTACAACAAAACTTGATCCAAGTCTTGAGGCTATTGCTGCAACTCCTCCATGGAAGTTATACACTGATGGAGCTTCAAGTGCGATCGGCTCGGGAACTGGGATAGTCTTGGTATCCCCCGAACTTGATCATCTCCAGAAGGCCACTCTCCTCGGATTCACTGCCACCAACAACGAAGCCGAATACGAAGCACTCATTTCTGGACTCGAGATGGCGAAATCCTGGGGGTGGATCGGATTATTGTCTATAGCGACTCTCAGTTGATCATAAGGCAAATCAATGGAGAATATACGGCTCGAGAAGAGAGAATGCAACTCTATTTGGCCTTAGTACGACGTCTTCAACAGCGTTTTACTGAGGCCGAATTCATTCAAATCCCAAGAGCAGAGAACCGAGAAGCAGATGCCTTAGCCAATGCTGCCTCAGTTCTTGGAGACTCACTCGGAGGAAGGCAAATACAGATCGATTATCAAGAAGTGCCCAAGACCATCCCCGATCAACAGATCCTTGCTACTACAAAAGGATCTGGGGGTGGAGATCAACTGACATCGATCCTCACTACTACGAGTGAGCTTGAATACTGGAGACGATCAATTTTCGACTTCTTCGAGCATGGCAAAATGCCGGAAGATTCAAATCAAGCTCGAAAACTTCAAAGGAAGCTCCCATGCTATATTCTGCAAGGAGAAGATTTATATTTTAAATCCCACAATGGGATATTGCTCTAGTGCCTTGGTCCCGAGCAAGCACAGGCAATCCTGATTGATATCCACTCTAGAGCTTGTGGAAATCATTCAGGAGGGAGGTCTCTTGAAGCCAAGACAAAACTACAAGGTTATTACTGGCCTACAATGGCAAAAGATGCTCGACAAGTTGTTCAAAGATGTGAGCCATGCCAACGACACGCTCGAGCTATCCATCTCCCTGCAGATGAGCTTCACCAACTATCAAGCCCCTGGCCTTTCTATCAATGGGGGTTAGATTTCTTGGGTCCTTTCCCTCCAACTCCGAGCAAGAAGAAGTATTTACTGCTGGCCACTGATTACTTTACCAAATGGGTTGAAGCTGTGCCCCTCTTCCGAGAGACTGACGATAAAGTGATCAAATTCATTCGGCACAACATCTTCTCAAGGTTCGGTACACCTCAAGTTCTTGTTGCTGACAATGGAGCTCAATTTGATTCCGACAAATTCCGAGAGTTCTGTCTGAACAACGGTATCAAGCTATTCTATTCAACTCCAAGATATCCTCAATGCAATGGTCAAGCTGAAGCCTCAAATAGAGCTATTCTTGGTATACTCAAGAAGAAACTCAACGACAAGAAAGGATTATGGGAACAAGTCCTACCTGAAGTTCTTTGGGGGTATCGCACAACTCCGAGAAGATCAACTGGGTTCTCACCTTTTCGCTTAACATATGGATCGGAAGCAGTACTCCCAATAGAAAACATATCAAGTACTCTGAAAACCAGAGCAGTTGAAGAAGGAATCAACGAAGAGCTTCGGATCAATGATCTAGACTTCTCTGAAGAACTACGAGACCAAGCTTCCCTTCGTGTGGCCAAGTACCAACAGAAGATCAAACAAGCCTACGACGAGAAAGTCTACAAGAGACAGTTCCCAGTGGGCAGTCTAGTTCTCAGAGCAGTTTTCTACAACACCAAAGAACACAACAGTGGGAAGCTTGCTCCCAACTGGGAAGGTCCATATATCGTTGAATCAGTAGGAGGCAAAGGTTCTTACAGACTGATCACACCAGAAGGAGATAGACTGCCTCGAGCTTGGAATTCTAGGCACCTCAAGATGTTCTATCCATGATGTAAATTCTGTGATAAATAAAGATCTCTTTCAAGTATTCAAATGTGCCAGTGTTCAGCTTTTCAATTCAAGTTCTGAAGCAGTTTCAAGTTATCCATATTCAAATTACCAGGTCTTTTAACAAGTTTGGGTGTTAGAGTTGCGACTCAACCCCTTACTAGCAAATGTTAAAAACTGACCATATTCAAGTTACCAAGTCTTTTTAACAAGTTTGGGTGTTAGAGTTGCGACTCAACCCCTTACTGGCAAATGTTAAACTGACTTTCAAATTTCAATATTCAATTTCAATCAATTTCAATATCGTCTAACAGGTTTGGGTGCTTGAGTTACGACTCAACCCCTCACATTCAAGTGTTACACGAATTCAAGTTCAATTTTCAAGTTACAATAAGTTTGGGTAATTGAGTTGTGACTCGACCCTTTACATTCAAGTGTTTGTATTTACATTCCAATACCATTCAGGACATAGCATTCAAGCACAACATTCAAAGACATTCAACTCAAGAGATTCAATTTTCAAACACCAAAATGATCTTTCGATTATCAAAATTTGTCAAATACAATGATGAGCTGCTACATGTCAAGAGTTTACAAGTGTAAACAACAAAGAAAAGGTAGAAATACATCAGGGCTTGGCTACGCTCGGAGCACGCGACTTTTCTCCTTCAGATTCGCCACGAGGCTTGCTCGCAACCGAAGCTTTAGAAGATCGAACACTGCTGACATGTGCCCTGAGTGCCTCTGCCGCTTTCTCGGCCGTTTCTTTGTAACTCTTGCATTCAGACAATGCATGCTCCAGTGCCTTCTTGGAAGTCTCTTCCCTGGCAGTAAAAGCAGCATGTTGAGCAGCAAGTCGTTCTTTCAGCTCCTTGATCTCGTTGGTGCGACCGCAGGACACGTCCTCAACCTTGGAGAGTCGATTCTTCAAGGATTCAAGCTCGTGACTCTACGCCTCACAACGATCCTGCAGCCCCTTGATCTCCAACTTCCCCTTGCGAAGATCCTCAATCTTGGCCTTGAGAGAGGTTTTCTTCGAAGACAGGAGTTCCCTCAGCCTATCTCTCTCCTCGCTCACAGCCTTCAGTTCGGCCGTCAAACGGGTTACCTCGGATGCGGCCTCCCGTTCTCCTGCCTTCCTGGAAAGCTTGCTTGCGATTCTCAAACAGGCTGAGTTCTGCAAATGGACAAAAAGTTAGAATTATTCTGAAGATATAATTCGAACAATAGATCAAAGCATATGCACATACCACTATTTCAAGCCGATCGAAGGCTTCTTCAAAAGTAGCATCCGGAAGATTGCAAAGCTTTCGGATCGCGTTAGTGGGATGATTGATGTCAACATCACCCAAACTCCTTATCTTCTTCTTAGCCGGGCCAGCAGGTGTACCTACAATCCATGCAGCAATTCTAAGTGTTAGTATATTTTCAAGCTTCAAAGACAAGGAAGTCAATCAAAACAGGTTAGTACAGATACCTGAAGCCTCGACTTGAGGAGCCTTTCCCTTCCCACTGTCGGAGCTCTTACCCTTGGGGGTCGATTTCTCCTTGATGGGGGTTGGCTCTGGCAAAGGATGAGGAGTAGCATCACCCACCCGGCTTCCTCTCTCCAAGTGAGCAGGAGAGGGAACATCTCGAGGAGGTGATGCTCCCCCTTCGTCTTCTTGCCCACTCGAGGAGGTGAGACCTGCCACCATAGCAGCAACTTCCTCCGCCAGAGATCGCGAAGGGGGTGGGGGTTGTTCAACCTCCACACCCCCACTTATTGTCGCCCCTTCGAGACGGGGAACCTCGGGAGGTATTTGATCGAGAGGTGCAGGGTTGCTTCCAACCCCACCACTCCCCGATATCCTAATCTTGAAGCGCAGCGGGTTCTTTTTCAGCTCCCCGAAGTCGTAAGTAGGAATCACCTTGGGGCCATCGCCCATTGCATCCATTACCCCCTCCATTTTGCGAGCCTTTGCCTCATCTATGAGAATCGGCTGCAATTCCTCGTCAGCACCACCAGTGGGGGTGGGAGGAATTTCTTCCTCGCCACCCCCATGTCCTTGACCACCATCAGTGGGGGTGGGAGGAATCTCTTCCTCACCACCCCCATCTTCATCATCCTCATCTTCACCATCATCTTCCTCGTCACTGCCTGTGCCCTCAACATCCTCATCTTCGCCCTCCTCCTCCCTCTCTACCTCCTCTTCTTCATCTTCATCCTTCTTTTTCTCCTCATCCTCCTCCTGTTTGATGGGGATTTTCCTCTTTTTCTTTGCTGGGCCTTGGCGAGGTATCACCAATTTCTCCTCTGAAAGAAGTGCGCGCCTGGCTCCATAAACCTTCTTCTCGAATCGAAGCCTTCTAACAATTTTTCCAGACTGAGGGTCCTCCTCGTAATCGGAGTAGATGACCTCATTATCTTCATAGCGAAGCTTCGATCGGTGGAGGAGGTTGGCCTTGCCATGTCGAACTGGGCAATTCGAAAATTGCTTCCACGATCTAGTCCCACATGTCAACTCCAAGAAGAGGTTGTCAAGGACCCCTACTCGCTCTGGAGGCCAAGAGAGAGCTCCTCCTGTGCAGTACATATCAATCTCTTCATGCACTTTGTATCGGGAAACCTCAGGAACAGACATCGGGGTCCAGGCACCAGACACCGACAACGGCCAGTCAGTGTAAAGCTTATCAGAACCGATAGTGTCAGCGATCGGCCTAAGAGCAGACACACCCGTCAGATAGTAGAATGGGCTGTCTTTCCTCCAGGCCCATCGGTAGTGATAGAAGAAATACCCCAGCTCGATTCGGGCTTCTTCACCTTCAGGGAGGCTGGAGTAGCATTCCCTTAGCTCCTTCTGAAAGTCCGATTCTACGCGACAGAAAGCGTAGATGATCCTCCAGGAGTTCCCAGTGACCTGCCCGGGACAGAGACCAGAGGCGTTCAGCAACCTCGCGGCGAAAGACAGTAGCGGAAGGCGCAGTCCACAGTTGAGCTGGCCAATCGTGACGATGGTTCCCATCACTTGCTCCTTGCTCGCCCACGAGACAAAGATTGTCCGCCTATCAACGCCGAAGGCGGATAAAACTCCAGGGAGCGCTGGTCGAGCCTTTCCTTCTGTGAAAAATGACAGCAACTCCTGCAGCTTCTCCCTCTTGACATCTGTAAGTTTGCTGCCGATGTTGTACCCAAATTCCATCTCCGCCTCCAAAGGTAGCTGCGGGCAGAGGACAAACTTTGCCTTGGGGATCTGCTCTGGCCTTGACGGTGCAGAAGCAAATCCGGCCCACTCCTTGATGCCTCTTGCCCAGTTGGCCAAGCTCGATCAATTCTGCCCTGCCTTTGCCTCGGCCCTTCGGAACAGAAGAGACCTCGACAACTTCCTTACCCTTCCTCTTGGAAGGAACACTCTTCTTCGAATTGCCCGAAGACGCCATTTGACCGATCGAAAGGAGACAAAGAACAAGGGAGAGGAAGCAAAGAGTCTGGACTTCGAAAAATTCTGAAAGCGTGAAGCGAAAATGACAGCGAGAAAGACTTATATATCCAGGGTAAAACGATACGCAAATCGAGAAGACACGTGTCTTCACCATATCAAATCGTGTGTTTTTGCAGGTACATGTGGCATCCATCCGTAGCAAGCGCTAAATCAGGCGAACAGTCAGACCAGACGAAGCGTCAGACCCATCGGTCCACGTAAACCAACGATTCAAGCAAGCCACCGGTCTAAGTAAACCGGACCGCCGGTTCAAAGCCACATTCCGGCAAACACAAGATTCAAAGCAGAGAAAATCAAACACCATCGATATTCAAGACTGCCAAAAATCAAAGGAGTAGAACAAACTATGCCACTTCTTCAAAAGTACAGGTTCAAGACTCAAACCTTGACCGGCTGATTTTAGCGGAACGGTCAAATATGACCGATCGGCAAAAATTAACCGATCGGTCGATTTTCTACTAGATCCGGCGAAAAACTGAGGTTTTTTGCCAATCACCCAAACCTTGACCGGCTGATTTTAGCCGAACGGTCAAATATGACCGATCGGCCAAAATCAACCGATCGGTCGATTTTCTACTAGATCCGGTAAAAAACTGAGGTTTTTTGCCGATCACCCAAACCTTGACCAGCTGATTTTAGCCGAACGGTCAAATATGACCGTTCGGCCAAAATCAACCGATCGGTCGATTTTCTACTAGATCCGGCGAAAAACTGAGGTTTTTTGCCGATCACCCAAACCTTGACCGGCTGATTTTAGCCGAACGGTCAAATATGACCGTTCGGCCAAAATCAACCGATCGGTCGATTTTCTACTAGATCCGGCGAAAAACTGAGGTTTTTTGCCGATCACCCAAACCTTGACCGACTGATTTTAGCCGAACGGTCAAATATGACCGTTCGGCCAAAATCAACCGATCGGTCGATTTTCTACTAGATCCGGCGAAAAACTGAGGTTTTTTGCCGATCACCGAAACCTTGACCGGCTGATTTTAGCCGAACGGTCAAATATGACCGTTCGGCCAAAATCAACCGATCGGTCGATTTTCTACTAGATCTGGCAAAAAACCATGTTTTTTGACCGATCACTCAATCCTTGACCGGTTGAAATTGACCGTTCGGTCAAATTTAACCGATCGATCAAATTTAACCGATCGGTCAAATTTGACCGATCGGTCAAAATCAACCGAACGGTCAAATTTCCACTGGATCGGTCAAAAAACCATGTTTTTTAACCGATCACTCAATCCTTGACCGGTTGAAATTGACCGTTTGGTCAAATTTAACCGATCGGTCAAATTTGACCGATCGGTCAAAATTGACCGACCGGTCAAAATCAACCGAACGATCAAAATTCCACTGGATCGGTCAAAAAACCATGTTTTTTGACCGATCACTCAATCCTTGACCGGTTGAAATTGACCGTTCGGTCAAATTTAACCGATCGGTCAAATTTAACCGATCGGTCAAATTTGACCGATCGGTCAAAATTGACCGATCGGTCAAAATCAACCGAACGGTCAAATTTCCACTGGATCGGTCAAAAAACCATGTTTTTTGACCGATCACTCAATCCTTGTTCGGTCAAATTTAACCGATCGGTCAAATTTGACCGATCGGTCAAAATTGACCGATCGGTCAAAATTGACCGATCGGTCAAAATCAACCGAACGGTCAAATTTCCACTGGATCGGTCAAAAAACCATGTTTTTTGACCGATCACTCTATCCTTGATCGGTCGAAATTGACCGTTCGGTCAAAATTGACCGATCGGTCAAAATTGACCGACCGATCTTTTTTGCACTAACACTCGGCAAGCTTCTTTGTGCCTTCTTCGACAGGGGATTGTTAAGATTTGCACCAAATCCAAGCCAGCCAGAGCGAACTCTAGCTAACTTGGAGGGGGTAACTGTGGGTGCAAATTTTGGCAGAAGTTTACCAGACTACCACGGGACCTACTGGCCTTGCCTGGTGGGCCCACAAAGACTACCACGGGACCCACCGGCCCTGCCTGATGGGCCCGCGAAGACTACCACGGGACCCACCGGCCCTGCCTGGTGGGCCCACGAAGACTACCACGGGACCCACCGGCCCTGCCTGGTGGGCCCACGAAGACTACCACGGGACCCACCGGCCCTGCCTGATGGGCCCACGAAGACTACCACGGGACCCACCGGCCCTGCCTGGTGGGCCCACGAAGACTACCACGGGACCCACCGGCCCTGCCTGATGGGTCCACGAAGACTACCACAGGACCCACCGGCCCTGCCTGGTGGGCCCACTAAGACTACCACGGGACCCGCCAGCCCTGCCTGGCGGGCCCACGAAGACTACCACGGGACCCACTGGCCTTGCCTGGTGGGCCCACGAAGACTACCACGGGACCCACCGGCCCTGCCTGGTGGGCCCACGAGGACCACCGCAGGACCCACCGGCCCTGCCTAGTGGGCCCACAAGGACTACCACAGGACCTACTGGCCCTGCCCGGTAGGCTCACGAACCTGTGGAATCCCCCAGAAGACGGTAGTGGGGCCCGTCAGCTTTACCTGGAGAATCCCCAGATACGACAGCAGAAAACCGCCATTTTCCACCAGAGAATCCTATAAATAGCAGAGACTTCGAATGTAAATGGATCCAAAAATTCTGATTTCCATTCTGAGATCTGATTTTCAGAACCAGAACTCTGAAATCTCTCAGCTCCCCATCTACCATCTCTCTTTGATCTTCTTCTCTCCTTCGAAGAGATCAGAGCGTTTCTTGTGATACTCGGCCTGTCGAGATCATATTAACATAAGTGTTAGTGAATTCGGGTTGCTCCCTATAGCACGGAGACGTAGGCTTCGGCTAAACTCCGAGATCACACCTCGAGTCAATATTCTCTCTGTTTGCATATTAATAGACTTCAACTTCAATCAACAGATCGACCAACGATCTTCGACGTCAAATTTAACTTCAATTGACTGGTGCTGCGAAGTCTTCGGGTCGGCACGAAGATTTTTCGCCCACAACGTTGGGTTACCCGGCTGGCGCTTGAGTGACATGTAATCCCTACAGGTTATCCGATGTCCAGTGTTGGATGGGTGCGTTTTGATGAGTCAATATGTCCACACAGTTAACCCATGCCAGGTGGTTGTCAGTATGACTGACGATGTTCCGGATGCTAGGCATAGCACCGGAAGGTGTGTGGTGTTATAGATGACAAGTCATCAATTCCTAGTCAGATGATCGATCGGGCTCTGACGGTGCTCCCCACCGCCCGAGTCGTATCATGGCACCAGCAATATGAGGGACTGAGGATTATCAGAGTATAGTAGAGAACAGGGTTATGTGGGAGTAACATAAGTTTAGGATCACTAGAGTTCAACTCGCATCGCACTCTGGGTGGCTACGCGGGTTAATCGGTTTCAGGTTGATTAACGGAACTTTCGGTGTGTCACCGGAACAGTTAATCAGGGATCCGATTGGAGCTAGAGATCCCGAACCCTGAAGCTTCCACCCTGTCATTGCGTATAGGAATTGTTCCCCGATATGGTTGAATACGTTGGATGCGAAGTAGCGCGATGGAGCGCAAGCCCGGAGCCTAAGAACCTAATTCAAATGTGTTAGAGGTTGTAGGGGTATTTTGGTAAATACTGAAATATGGCTCAGAACACATTGAATATGGATCTTAGAATGAGTGGAATAATTCTAGGAGCTCATAGGCGCTGACGGAACTCGATTCCGAGTAGCGCACCTCACTCAATCTCTCTTTTAGTTTTTCACTTTTCGTGAAGGGCGTTTTCGTCCAAGCTTCACGATAGACACTTGGAAACCCTGAAAACCGCCCCCCCTCATCCCTATCCATCTAGGGCCGGCCCTAGCTTGCTTGTAGCACTAGGGGGCAGACCCTATAAGAGGAATAGAGAGGGAGGGGCTGGCCCTAAGCCTCTCCCCCTCCAGAAAATCCGACCCCCCTCTCCCTCTCTGAGGTTTCGGCCAAGTAAGAAAGAGGAAGAAGAAGGAAGAAGAAGGAGGAAGGAAGGAGAAGGAAGAAAAAATAAAGAGAAGGAGGAGACCTACCGACACGTCGTCGTCTTCACAACGAATTCCTCCGTCGGCTCGTAGTCCTAGCACTCAGAGACGAGACTTCGAGGATTCCTCAATTCACAAAGGACAAGGTGCTATCCGACAGCTTCCCTTGCAAATCAAGTGTGGTTCATTATCGTTCTGTTCTCTCCGGATCATAGATCCATAAGGTATGATGATTCTAAACACCTAACTAGATGCATGCATGTCTTCCGTAGATTATAGTATGCCTCCAGGGTGTCCGTACATATGCTAAGATCATAGATTTGCATGTAGATTGTTTTATAGAATTTATTGTAATGAAACATACACTGTATGATCTTCGAATCTATCTTTTGCTTCTGCTGCGACTTTGATAAGCAGATCCAATTCCAACAATTAGTATCAGAGCACGCTTTGGTGTGTGTTTCATGCATGAATTCGTAAAAACATTATGTGAATACATGATGGCATATGTTTTCGTCGGGGTTCGGCGTAGATCATGCATATGGATTGTACTATATATCATCTTTTTGTAGGTGTCGCGCTGAATAGTAATCTGTGATTGCATGCCTCCGGGGGTCGGACCCCGGATTTAATTTTGCATTGATTATTATTATGCCTGTGGTTTTTAAGGCTCTAGATAGGCGAGGGTGGAGGTTAACCACCCTCGGATCCCTGGCCATGTTTCTAGGATCGTTCAATTTTCTTTCTAGCGAAATTGTACACGAACGAGCACTTGCTCGGAGCGTGTTAGTTTTTCGGTCACAGGAAGAAGAAGATGATGCTACATCCACGGTTCGGGCAAGCGGTACCATGACGTGCAAAGACCCAGCGAAAGTGTGAACATTGGCGATAACAGGATCGTCGTCGAAGATCGTGCAGAACGGAAGAGCAGGATACCTTGGCTGTGCTATTCAGGTTCAGGGGTCGGACCCTGGACTTGATTCAGTTTTGATGCTATTTCTATTGTTTTTCTTTACTTAGTGTTTAGAGAACCTCGATGATAATTTTAATTATCTATCTTGCTTGTGAGTTTGTCTCTAGATCAGGCTTAGGGTTAGTAATTGGCTTATAGATTCATCGGTGTTTCTATATGGTTCTAACATGTACGAATCTGGTGGCTAGCTAAAAGGAAAGGTGGTAACCGCCCTCGTGGTAGTTCAGGTAGCCAAGTACTGTGCACCGAGATAGACGCAGTGTTGATTTGTTTAGAGATAACTAATGTCCCCACACGAAGTATGATAACCCTAGTGGGATGCCCTTTCCCCACATAGTCCTAGCGACCAAGTTAGGTTCGGATTCTGCTAAGAGATACCCATTTCTAGTTGAGGTTTGATAATAGTATGAACTTATCACGATTTGGTTATGCCACCATTAGGTTGAGGTCCGGCGGAGGTTGTCCGATGTGTTGGAAGTTAATCCGGGTCAGAGGCTCACAGCGGAAGCGATTTGGCGGTCGAAAGACCGTTCATGGTGCACGTTACATTATTTTACTTTTTCATAAAAACTAATCTACATATGTGTGCATGTGTATGCACGAGAATCGAAAACCCCTAACGGCAATCTAGCGTAATGATTAACTAGCATGGATGCAAATCATAATACTCGCTAGATCTACATGTTAGATTACACATACCTTTCGTACGGATCTTTTAACCGTGGAGAATTGTCTTCTTTGTCAATGGAGACGGAAGATCGTTCGCGAAGATGCCGATGGTACGAATGGAGATGTTACCTTTCTTGTTCACCCGATCTCACACGATGCACGGAACGTCGCTCTCGGATCTCTGAGTGCCTCCGAAGAACGACCCTTCTCCTTCTTCAGAACTCCACGCGAGGAAGACGAAGTAGCAAGCAGAAAACGGAGAGAGATTAGGGAGAGAACTAGAGAGATGAGAGAGGAGAAGGTTTGGTTTTTCTAGCACATGGGGCCGGCGCCCATAGGTCCTTTTATAGGGCCGGCCAACCCCCTTGGATCCTTATCCAAGGGGATAATGACCCCCCCTCATTATCTCTCCATTATCTCCTTTTTATCTCTCGTTGTATTTATCCGTTTTCCCACTTTTTAGGGCTCGATCTTAACCGTTTTATCGCCCTATCCCTATCCATATGGCCGGCCCTATAGATGAGGGATTCTTATCCCTACATCATAGGGCCGGCCCTAGCAAGGTGTCCCATCACTAGGGTCGGCCAACAGTGAGGTCCGGCAGAGTGAGGTTTTTACCAAAACGCCCCGACGCCTCATTTTGACCATTTCTAGCGTGCGATACCTAGCGGCCACTTCTTAAGTGATCTTTACTAGTTACCTACTATTAACTGAGGCCACCGGAGGGTGCCTCTAGCAAAGTCAACTAGTCAACTCGCAACATACCCCGGTGCATCGCACCGATGCAGCGAAGTTCACTTATGGCTAGGGATTACTACATGCGACTCTGCACTAGTCTCGGGCTCAACCCTTAGTACTCGTATGTAGTTACGCATCTACCGTGCTCTAGTGCCAAGCACACACAGAGCGTATACTTCTTTCTTCCTTATGCTTATGGTGTTCCGAGGAGACGGTTCAAGAACCGTACATAATGTTGATAAGGTGGAACCATCAGGGACCGGGGTTCATGGCTTCCAACTCAAGCTCGATCGACACACTACCCGAGTGTACCATCGATCCTCTGAGCTCGAGTTAACCTACGTAGCCACCCAGAGTGCAACGCAGGCTGCACTCCAATTCACCCAGACTTACTATGTTCTCCATCATACCCCTGCTCTCCGCTTAGTAGTGGTAAACCCGCTGTCCCTCCACTTGATGCCATGATTCACTTCGAGCGGTGAAGACTACCGTCAGACTCGAATGATCATATGACTTGGTTCCTTCCAGGTTGACCTATACATCGTACCTCTGATTACCCCGTCGAGTAATCGAACCCGGTCAGCAGTCAAACTGGTGACCACCAGGCCTGGGTTTGGTACAGTGTAAGTCACACCAAGGAACGCACCTCCCTTCAGGGGTGTGGATGGCCTGCAGGAGTGACGCTAATGCAACGCCAGCCGGGTAACCCAGTATACCGTGGTTTTGGATCACTGCATATGGATCCTCACACATTGGTACGCCAAAGCACCACGTAACTGGTTAGTCCATCAGACGTGGTTCCTCAGGGTTTAGGACCGTTTTACCCTAAGCAGAAACACGGCTTAGTGTACCAGTGTCTGCTCACTGATCTGTACACCGTGTTAGTTCCGTTCAGCCACAGACACTGTGCCTGGTGATGACCATGGTGAAGACATCCCATGAACTGTCATCGCCAACAGCTTATCATGATGAGGTGACCAACCTGATCATAGCTGCGAACTTATTTAGATTATATGGGACCAATCCACTCAGTCTTCAACTCAGTGGACTACCATATAACCATGGCTCTCTGTTCTTAAAAGAACACGTAACTATGTTACGCACCTATATGCATCTCATATATCAATAACTATCAATCTTTATTAGACCAAAACCTTAAGTTTTACAAGCTTGGAACACATCAATCCTAACACGATGTCCCTATTTGGCCAGCATCGAAACCTATAATGAGATAAGGTCTACTATGACATCAGGCATCAAATTATGAATGAGGTATCATTCTAGTGGGAGTCCTTTCCACGTTGACCTTAGGCTAGGCTCCAGATCTTAGAATTATGGGCAAACTAGTGAGGTATCGGGATCCTTGGAATCTATGTAATGTGATCCTTACAAGAAAGGCGAAAGCTAAGTATTCGAGGTCGGTACAATGATATTTTTCTAGGATACTAATGCTTTGTGGGAAGGTTTGTAATCCTAGTGGGAGCATGGTAGACGAGGGTCTAAGTCTAGGAGGTCGTGACCTTTCTAGATATGCATAAAACCTCATAAAGAAGGAATGTGTAAGAGGTTCCCTCCAAAGGGGAGCCCCTGACTTCCACAATCAACCGGCTAAGGGTTTGGGTGGGAGGTACGCAGTTCGATATTTCCACCGGGTGAGAGCTATGTTTCCTTCCATACTGGTTTGCCTAGTGGTTTCCTTCGGGACATGGAGGATGTCGGTGGCTGTGAGTGACGGTTTTTTCCTGCACCGCGGGAGCCTATGAACCCCCTTGACGACACCACCTAGATCTGTGAGAAGCATCCGAAAGCTTGTGTAAACCCGTCATTGCTAGACACGCGGGTCACATAAAGCTGGCCAAAAGGAGAATAGGAGGTCTTTCAGTTTGCCCTGGGTAATTCTGAAGAAGACTGGGTCGTAAAAACCCCGTTGGCAGAAGTGGTTGCATGCTCTCACCGAGATGCTGTGTAACGCCCCGATATTTTACGGATTAATTCAACCCGTATAATACTGGGGTGTTAGGAATAAAAACTTGATATAGATAAATTCTATCAAATATGAAAATTACTGAGCCACTTTATTTAAAACACAATTGTTTGCTACAATTTCTTGAAATTGAAAGCTTAAGGCTAAGTCTTTCAACATTGACACTTCATATTCCAGCTCCGTCATCATTGTAGAAAGGTGTGTAGAGTGGGTCCTCAACTCCTTCTGGGTCGTTCCCCGATCACTCCTCATCTTCTTCAAGTCCTGCAGGATTGGTCTCTGAAGGGTGCACAACATCTGTAGGGGGGTGAGTCCAAACCACTGACTCACCTAATGACTTATTTTATTTCATGCAGTGAATATGACTATGAAATGTAAACAATAAAACATTAATCACCTAATTCCCTTTTTGGTCCTCCGCTAGGGTAGGAATCTTAAGCATTACCCGGGGACTTTTTGTCCGCAACAAGGCTAGCCCCACACCTAGGTTCTTTTAGTCCTCAGACTAAGCTAGCCCCTCACCTAGGTAACTTTTTGGCCTCTGCCAGGGTTAGACCCACACCCAAGAAACTTTTTGGCCTCAGCCAGGGCTAGCCCCACACCCAGGAAACTTTTTGGCCTCAGCCAGGGCTAGCCCCACACCCGAATAAGTGATTACGTATTTCATAATTTACCACTCCATAGCAATCTACCGATATTCTATAGCATATACTTAGCATGAACAAACTTAGTTTAAATCCCCTACCTGAAACGTTGCAGACTTTTACTTCTGATGAGTAAGTCTTAGGATGATCACTACTTGAAAATATGTTACTAAAATCTGTTAGTTTTTACCCTAACTTTTCAAGGATTTTTCGAAAACGTTCTTCGATGTGACTTAATAGGTTTTTTTTATTCTTAAGGGTATTTTGGTAATTTCTAAAATATTTTAAATTTATATTCATTGTGTAGAGCTTTTCATTATGAACCTGTGGCCGCAGACGGAACTCAATTCGGAGTTCGTTTGCTCCCGTTATGGCCAAAATAGTTGGCTTTAACGGGTTTTTAGTGGGTGGTCTACCTTTAGTAAAAAAATCTGGTTGTCTACAGTAATAACGCTTCGGTTTACTGAAAACAGAGTCGTTTTATCAAAGCTTCCTTTGGGCTTAATGGGCTTCAGCCCATGGGTTTAAATGATCTAAATGGGCTTCAGCCCTTTTTGTATAGTGGATTCTAATGGGCTACGACCCATTTAGTTAATTATAGTTACTGGGCTTTAGCCCACGGAATTTAAATTATTAAAAAAAACAAACTGACCGGTGTTGGGTGGAGACCGGCGGCGGCGGCGAGTGGCCGGCGGCGGCGAGTGGCCAGCGGCGGCGATGACCGGCGACGGTGGCCGGCGACGGTGACCGGCGACGGCGGCCGGCGGCGATGACCGGCGGCGGCGGCTGGCGGCGGCGGTGGGTGGCGGCGGTGGCCGGTGGCGATTGCCGGCGGCGGTGGCTGGCGGCGGGTGGTGGTGGCCCAGTTTGTCGCGAGGGGCTTGTGTGAAGATTTCTATGGGAGGGGGGGTTTATATAGGTCATCCGGGTATACCAAGAGTCCCGGGGTCTTTACTGCAAAACGTCCGTTATATTATTTTGGCTGTGCGACGGTTCCCGTTCGATTGGAAACGAAAGGTCACCGATGACGTTTGGTCTTCCCTTATTAATATAACAATTATTTTTATTGTATTTGAATAGAAAAGTTTTAATGGATTTTTGGTTAGAGGAAGCTGGTTTAAAATTTTATTAACTGGGTCTCGGGTTCGAATCCTTCTATTGGCTAATATATTTATACATATATATCATTTTTCTTTTAAATTTTTAAATACTTTAAATGAGTTCAAAATACAAAAGTTTATATATGTTTTTTTATCGTTTTGATGAGATGAACGCAATGGTGCCGTCCGTTTTTTATTTTAAATTTCTTAAAAAAAATTTCTTATAATGTCATTTTAAATTATTAATTTATTTGGAGATGTTACATCCTCTACCTCTAATAGAAATTTCGTCCTCGAAATTTAAAGTACGTACCTTAGCCGTTAAATAAATGTGGATATTGCTTTTGTATTTTCGACTCCAATTCCCAAGTGGCTTCCTCTTCATTGTGATGCTGCCATAACACTTTTACCAATCAAATAGTCTTCGTTCGCAATTCTTTATCTTTGGTGTCTAGAATCTTTACTGGTATTTCTATGTAAAAGGCATCTGATTGAATACTGATATCTTCATCTTTCAGAATGTGAGAAGGATCCGACTCATACTTGCGAAGCATGGACACATGAAAAACTGGATGTATATTTGCCAAATTTAAGGGTAATACCAGTCGATACGCAACTGGTCCAACTTTACCCAATATTTCATAGGGTCCAATATATCTGGGTGTGAATTTTCCTTTGAGATCAAAACACTGAATATCCTTTCTTGGGGAGATTTTTAGAAAAACAAAATCTCCTACCTCAAATCCGAGAGGTCTTCTTCCATTGTCTGCGTAACTTTTCTGTCTGCTCTGAGCTTTTAATAAATTTGCCCGAATAATTTTTATTTTATCAGTAGTTTCTTGGATTATTTCAGGCCCCATAATACTTTTCTCTCCCACTTCTGTCCAACAAACTAGTGATCTGCAGGGTCTTCTATATAAGGCTTCAAAAGGTGCCATTTGTATGCTAGATTGGTAGCTGTTGTTATAAGTAAATTCTATCGGGGTAGAAAATCTTCCCAACTACCTTTGAAATTCATCACACAAGATCTTAACATATCTTCTAAGATTTGTATCACTCGTTCTGATTGTCCGTCAGTTTGAGGATGATACGCAGTACTCATGTTTAATTCTGTCCCCAATGCTTTCTGTAAACTCCTCCAGAACATAGAGGTAAAATGAGGATCCCTGTCCGACACAATAGTTACCGGAATACCGTGGAGTCTAATAATTTCCTTCAGGTATAAGGTACTGTCATCTCTAGTGGATGCAGTTGTTTTTCGGGGTAGAAAATGAGCTGACTTTGTTAATCGGTCCACAATGACCCAGATTGAATCATTTCCCTTCCTGGTGGTAGGAAAATCGGTCACAAAATCCATGGTTATATGTTCCCATTTCCATTCTGCTATAGGAAGAGGTTGCAATAACCCAGATGGTTTTCTGTGCTCAGCCTTCACCTTTTGACAAGTGAGACATTTCGACACAAATTGGGCTACATTATTTTTCATTCCACTCCACCAAAAGTTTCGTTTTAGGTCATAATACATTTTGTTCTCCCCCGGATGAATAGAAAACTTTGACTGATGAGCTTCAGCTAATATATCTTCTCGCAGATAAGGAGCATCAGTGACTGCTAATATGCCTCGAAATCTCAGTCCATTATCTGACCCGAGCGCCCAGTTTTCTATAGTTTCTCCATTTTCTAATTTGTATCGAATTTCCTGTAATTTGGAATTTGAAGTTTGTGCTTCTATTACCCCTTTTATCATTTCCGGCTGAGCTCTGAGGTGACTTAGATAAGCCTGTGATGAACTGTTCTGTGTGATTAGATCAAAGTTTTCTAATGTGCAAGCCCACTTCTATTTATCGGCTAGTACATTGGCCAGTTGTCCCTTTCTACTGAGGGCATCTGCCACTACATTTGCCTTTCCAGGGTGATAAATAAAATTATAGTCATAATCGACCAATAATTCCACCCATCTTCTTTGCCGTAAGTTTAGATCTTTCTGTGTGCTAATGTATTTCAAACTCTGATGATCGGAGTATAATTCAAACTGTTCTCCATACAAATAGTGACGTCAAATTTTAAGTGCAAACACGACAGCTGCTAGCTCTAGATCGTGAGTAGGATAATTCTTTTCGTGAGTTTTTAACTGTCTGGAAGCATAAGCCACTACTCGGCCATCTTGCATCAGCACAGCTCCTAATCCCACGTGAGAAGCATCCGTGTAGAGTGTGTATTTCTTCCCGCTTTCTGGTATTGTTAATACCGGGGCGGTAGTGAGTTTTGTCTTTAACTCTTGGAACGCATTCTCACAAGGTTCCGACCACTCATACTTTACCCCTTTTTTAGTAAGTCGGGTTATTGGTGCAGCAATATTGGAAAAATTCTGAATGAATCTGCGATAATATCCTGCCAACCCTAGAAAACTCCTGATTTCTGTCACATTCTTTGGTGGTTTTCAATTTACTACTGCCTCAATTTTTGCTGGATCAACTGTAACTCCTTCATGAGAGATTACATGTCCCAGAAAGTTTACTTTTGTAATCTAGAATTCACATTTACTGAGTTTGGCGTACAGTTGATGAAGATTCAACTCTTGTAGTACCAATCTCAAATGTTTTTTGTGCTCCTCCTTGGTTTTTGGAATAGATCAAAATGTCATCTATAAATACTACCACAAATTGATCCAAGAAGTTTTTAAAGATTCGATTCATCAAATCCATAAATACCGCAGGAGCATTTGTGAGACCAAAAGGCATTACCAAGAACTCAAAATGTCCATATCTTGTTCTGAAGGCCATCTTTGGTATGTCTTCTTCCTTGATTCTTAATTGATGATATCCTGATCGAAGATCTATTTTGGAGAAGTATTTTGCTCCTTTAAGTTGATCAAATAGATCTTCAATTCTGGGGAGTGGATATTTATTCTTTATAGTCACCTGGTTTAATCTTCTATAATCGATGCACATTCTTTTTGTTCCATCATTCTTTTGTACGAATAATACCGGTGCCCCCATGGTGACGTACTGGGTCTTATAAACCCGAGAGTAAGTAACTCATCTAGCTGTTTCTTCAACTCTTTTAGTTCTACAGGTGCCATTCTGTATGGGGCAATTGAAATAGGAGCCACTCCAGGCATCAACTCTATTGAAAAATCTATTTCTCTTTTTGGTGGCAAACCTGGAAGATCTTCTGGAAACACTTGTGGAAATTCTGATACTACCAAGGTAGTATTTTGTATCAGAATTTTCACCTCTTCTTCTAAAAGTTGAGCTAAGTAACAGACTTTTGCTCTTGTCTTTCCGAATTTTCTTCCCCGGAATATTATTTCTTTACCATCTGATGTTTGTAAAGTAACCTTCTTTTGGTAACAATCCATCATGGCCCTATATTTAGATAACCAGTCCATTCCTAATAGAATGTCAAATTTCTCTAATTTCAGTAATATTAAATTTGCCACCAACTCCACGTCTCCCACTCTTAGTACACAATTTCTGCAGACTCTGTTTGTTTTGGCTGTATCACTAAGTGCAGTAGTAATAGCCAGTATATACCCTAACGGTTCTGTCTTCAATTGTAGTTCTTTAGCCAGGTGAATTGATATAAATGAATGTGTCGAACCCGGATCTAAAATTACTCGAGCTAGACTTCCATAAATAAGAATAGTGCCTATGAAAAAAATATTTTTGCGGTTATAACTTATCTACTTTTTATGAAATTGCTAATTTAGAGATGGGTAGTTTGTACCTTCAATGACGTCGTTTGATTCTTCTTCAGTAGATATAGCAAAAGTTTTTCCAAGCACCTTTGGAAGTTGACCAGGACAAGTCACAGGTATTTGCGGAGTATTTCTGACTGGAGGTCTAGTTGGAGCGTTACTACTCAGACGAGGACAGTTCCATTGAACATGATCCCGCGATCCACAGATGAAGCATTTTCGAGGTCCCGAAGTCATTTGAGAATTATTCCTTCCTGCTGGAAACTCTTGCATCCTTGGCCTTTTGTTTGTCTCCAATGTCGGTGCACTTCTTTTCACCCTATTCTTTTCAAATATCTTCCGAGTTTCTTCCCATTCTCGCTCCGCTACTATCGCAGTCTGCACCAGTTCTTCATAGTTTCTAATGCGAAGTACCGCCACTCAGGTTCGAATATAAGGATTCAAACCCTGTTCAAATCTTTTGGACTTCAATTCCTCCGTGGCTATAAGATAATGAGCAAAGCGTGATAGTTCAATGAACTTAGCTTCATACTGGGAAACACTAAGTTTTCCCTGATAGAGTTCTAAAAATTCTGCAATCATTCTATCCCTAGTTGCGTCAGAGAAATATTTTCCTAAGAATACTTTTGTAAACCCTTCCCATGTGAAATTAGCTTGAGTTCTTTTGACAGAGTCCCACCAGTAATCCGCCTCTCCTTCTAACATATACGTGGCTAAGATGACTTTCTGTTCATCGTCTGCTTTTAAAGTCTCCAATATCTTCCCCACCTGTTTGAGCCACCTATCGGCAATCAGGGGATCCGGTTCTCCCTTAAAGGTAGGGGGTTTTAATTCTTTGAATTCTTTTAGAAGCACTCCCATCCTTGAACTATCCTTTGAAGAGTTCATCTTTTCTATTAGTTGGTGTAAGGCTCCTAACACCTTGGTTAGGACTTCATTGGAAGTAGCATTTTCATGTGAATTCATAATGTCTGAAAAATATAAAGGAACACAAACTCAGATAAAATATACTCATTCATTACTAATACTTTTCTTGTCACTCTACATATAGCCAACCATTACTAATACTTTTCTTGTCACTCTACATATAGCCAATAACTATTTTGAAGAACATCGGGTGTTCACAATGATTTTCATCGCCCAATTTTCCACAGATGCATCGATAACGTTTATAAAAAACATTCTCATTTTTAGTAGGGGTAGTCGATTTCTTCTCCTTCTTTGCCTTCATGATTTTCTTCTTAGATTTCACCTTCACTCCCGATGAGCTACCTTCAGATAATTTCGACTTCATGTTTCTGTTAGAAGAAAAAGAAACTTTTAATATTGTTTTTTTTTTTGTGACTACCCTATCGATGTCTTTCTTGCTAGTAATTCTAACTCCTAGGACCTATTACTTAGGCTCTGATACCAAGTTGTAACACCCCGATATTTTACGGATTAATTCAACCCGTATAATACTGGGGTGTTAGGAATAAAAACTTGATATAGATAAATTCCATCAAATATGGAAATTACTGAGCCACTTTATTTAAAACATAATTGTTTGCTACAATTTCTTGAAATCGAAAGCTTAAGGCTAAGTCTTTCAACATTGAAACTTCATATTCCAGCTCTGTCATCATCGTAGAAAGGTGTATAGAGTGGGTCATCAACTCCTTCTTGGTCATTCCCCGATCGCTCATCTTCTTCAAGTCCTGCAGGATTGGTCTCTAAAGGGTGCACAACATCTGTAGGGGGTGAGTCCAAACCACTGACTCACCTAATGACTTAGTTTATTTCATGCTAAAACATATGTATTGAAAAGTAGTGAACATGACTATGAAATGTAAACAATAAAACATTAATCATCCGATTCCCTTTTTGGTCCTCCACCAGGGTAGGAATCTCAAGCATTACCCGGGTACTTTTTGTCCGCAACAAGGCTAGCCCCACACCTAGGTTCTTTTAGTCCTCAGACTAGGCTAGCCCCACACCTAGGTAACTTTTTGGCCTCTGCCAGGGCTAGACCCACACCCAGGAAACTTTTTGGCCTCAGCCAGGGCTAGCCCTACACCCAAGAAATTTTTTGGCCTCAGCCAGGGCTAGCCCCACACCCGAATAAGTGATTACGTATTTCAAAATTTACCACTCTATAGCAATCTATCGATATTCTATAGCATATACTTAGCATGAACAAACTTAGTTTAAATCTCCTACTTGAAACGTTGCAGACTCTTACTTCTGATGAGGAAGTCTTAGGATGATCACTACCTGAAAATATGTTACTAAAATCTATTAGTTTTTACCCTAACTTTTCAAGGATTTTTCGAAAACGTTTTTCGATATGACTTAATAGGTTTTTTTTTATTCTTAAGGGTATTTTGGTAATTTCTAAAATATTTTAAATTTATATTCATTGTGTAGAGCTTTTCATTATGAACCTGTGGCCGCAGACGGAACTCAATTCGGAGTTCATTTGCTCCCGTTATGGCCAAAATAATTGGCTTTAACGGGTTTTTAGTGGGTGGTCTGCCCTTAGTAAAAAAATCTGGTTGTCTACAGTAATAACGCTTCGGTTTACTGAAAACAGAGTCATTTTATCAAAGCTTCCTTTGGGCTTAATGGGCTTAGGCCCATGGGTTTAAATGATCTAAATGGGCTTCAGCCCTTTTTGTATAGTGGATTCTAATGGGCTACGACCCATTTAGTTAATTATAGTTACTGGGCTTTAGCCCACGAAATTTAAATTATTAAAAAAAAAAAGCTGATCGGTGTTGGGTGGATACTGGCGGCGGCGACCGGTGGCCGGCGGCGGCGGCGGCGGGTGGCCGGCGGCGTCGGTGGCCGGCGGCAGCGATGACCGGCGACGGTGGCCGGCGACCATGACCGACGACGGCGGCCGGCGGCCGGCGGCGATGACCGACGGCGGCGATCGGCGGCAGTGGCCGGCGGCGGCGGCGGGTGGCGGCGGTGGCCGACGGCGGCCAGCGGCGTTGGCTGGCGGCGGGTGGTGGTGGCCCGGTTTGTCGCGAGGGGCTTGTGTGAAGATTTCTATGGGAGGGGGGGTTTATATAGGCCATCCGGGAATACCAAGAGTCCCAGGGTCTTTATTGCAAAACGTCCGTTATATTATTTTGGCTGTGCGACGGTTCCCGTTCGATTGGAAACGAAAGGTCACCGAGGACGTTTGGTCTTCCCTTATTAATATAACAATTATTTTTATTGTATTTGAATTGAAAAGTTTTAACGGATTTTTGGTTAGAGGAAGATGGTTTAAAATTTTATTAACTGGGTCTCGGGTTCGAATCCTTCTATTGGCTAATATATTTATACATATATACTATTTTTCTTTTAAATTTTTAAATACTTTAAATGAGTTCAAAATACAAAAGTTTATATATGTTTTTTGATCGTTTCGATGAGACGAACGCAATGGTGCCGTCCGTTTTTTATTTTGAATTTCTTAAAAATATTTTCTTATAATGTCATTTTAAATTATTAATTTATTTGGAGATGTTACATGCTGTCTCCAATTCAAGGCCGATAGTCTCAGTGCTTGAGCCTAGGGAATTTAGATTCCTGGATGTCTCCACTTGAGGTAGTGAAGACATAGCGGATGGAGTAAACATTATATATTTTTAAATTCCATAAAATAGATTGTAGTATACCCTAATTTTTGCTTTAAACCATTGTTTACAGAAATCATAACCAAGCACGACCCCCTTGCCTCCATCCTTAATGATAACAAACTTACGGGACCAAACTAAAAGGACTGGAAGCGTAACCTGATGCTCGTCCTAAGGGTTGGTAAATACATAATTGCCCTAAGTACCCCTCAACCGGCCATGCTGGGACCAAGTGCTACTGAGGCTCAGTTGAAAGAATAGAAAGACTGGCTAGATGCTGATGAGATGTGCAAGTGCTACATAGTGGCATCCTTGTAGACCATCTTTCAGAAGCAAGTCAAAGACATGGTCTTCGCTTCAGACATAATGCTCTACTTAAAGGAAATGTTCGAGGGTCGTAGTCGGGTAACTCGTTACCTGACCATCAAGAAATTGGTGTCCACGAAGATGGCAGAGGGGACTTTAGTTCGGGATCATATGCTGAAATGGTTTAGCTATGTGAATGAGCTTGGTTCCTTTGATGTCATCTTGGATGCAGAGATCCAGACCGATATTTTTCTCGCATCTCTGTCGGGAGTGTTTGAGGGCTTCATTGCCAACTTTAACCTTAACCGGTTAGAGATGTCTAGCGCAGAGCTCTTAGCGGCACTCCAGGCCGCAGAGGACGGGATGAAGGCAGGAGCCTAATCCCTGAACATAGAGCGGAAGTCTTTTCTGAAAGCCAAAGGCAAGTTTCAGAAAAGAATGTCTAAGAAGCCTGTGAAGATGGGCCAGGTGTAGTCGCAGGTTCCTAAACAGGATGGTCCGGCAAAGCCCAAAGGAAAATATTTCCGATGTGATAAGAAGGGGCACTGGAAGGGTGACTGTCACGCGGCTCCCAAGAAGGCTGAGACAGGTATATCTCAAATCCACATAGTGGAATCCCTTGTAGCATCTAGTAGTTCTCCAGTTTCATGGATTGTGGATTCTGGTTTCACTAACCATGCTTGCAATAATTTACAGGGGTTCAAGGAGACAAGAAAACTGGGTGATGGAGAGATAATCCTAAGCATGGAAACTGAGGTCGTGGCAGAGGCTGAAGCAGTTGGAGATGTCGTTTTGTAGTTTCTTGATAGAAGAAGTTTATTACTTAGAGACATATTTTATGTACCGTCCTTGAGACGAAATTTAATTTCTATTTCCATATTGAATAATGAAGGTTTTCAGTTTTATTTGATACTTCTGGTGTGTCAATTAAATTGAATGGTTCCTTTGTTTATAAAGGAAATACACAGAATGGTCTTTATGTAGTTAACTACAATCATAAGCAAGATAACATAACTGAAGCCTGTATGGTTAATTCATCTAAAAGGAAAAATCGCTCAGATAATCCATCACTCCTTTGGCATCTAAGGCTTGGACACATAGCCTCGACAGGATTCACAAATTGGTTAAGGTAGGACTTTTAAGTCCAGATATTTCAGAAAGCCTACCAACGTATGAGTCTTGCCTGGAAGGCAAGAGGACTAAAAGATCTTTCCGAGCCAAAGGTAGCAGATCTCAGGAGGTATTAGAGTTGGTACACACTGATGTATATGGTCCGATAAGTGTCCGTGCCATAGGAGGCTTCGAGTATTTCATCACCTTCACGGATGATCACTCGAGGTTTGGATACATATACCTAATGCGGCGAAAGTCTGAATCCTTTGATAAGTTCAAGGAGTTTAGAGCTGAAGCAGAAAAGCAGACGGGTAAAGTATCAAGTCTCTTCGATCGGATCGAGAAGGTGAATACCTATCGGATAAATTTATTGGGTACCTGCGTGAGCATGGGATCGTATCCCAGTTGACTGCACCAGGGACACCGTAACAAAACGGTGTATCTGAGAGAAGAAACCAAACTTTGTTAGACATGGTTCAGACTATAATGAGTTATGCAATAATGCCACCTAGTTTTTGGGGATATGCCCTAGAGACAGCAGCATATACTTTGAACTTTGTTCCATCAAAGTTAGTACCTCTAACTCCTTGGGAGCTGTGGTTGAAGCAAAAGCCAAGCATGCAGTACTTTAAGATTTGGGGTTGTCCAGTACATGTGCGGAAGGATAAGCGAGATAAGATGGAGTCAAAGACTAAGGTATGTCTGTTCGTTGGGTATCCAAAAGGGACAAAGGGTGGTTTATTTTACGATCCTGAGGATATAAAGGTTATCGTCTCGACGAATGCCGTATTCCTGGAGCAGGATTATTTAATAGACCATAAGCCCACCAGTAAAGTAGTTCTTGAATAATTGTTTGGTACTGATGGGAGTACGCAGACAGAAAACGTAGTGGGAGCCGATACCACTAAGATAAACGATATTATAGAATCGACTCCTATAGAACCCCCGCAGACTCGTCCGAGTGGGAGGACCACAAGTGCTCCTGATAGATACATTGGATAAGCCTTCATGGTAGATCCAGAATTTCAGGAGGATGGTCCTCTGAACTATGACGAAGCGATGGTATCCTCTGACCATGCAGCATGGCAGGAAGCCATGGAAGCAGAACTGACATTGATGTCCCAAAACTCGGTCTGGACACTTGTAATACCACCTAATAATATTAAACATGTTGGATATAAGTGGGTGTACAAAAGAAAAAGATGCCCGGATGGTACCGTTGAGACTTACAAAGCTAGACTAGTCGCTAAGGGTTATACCCAGCGAGAAGGGATCGACTATGACGAAACCTTTTCGCCAGTGGCTATGCTTAAGTCTATCCGGATTCTCTTGTCTATTACAGTCCATTATGATTGGGAGATCTAGCAAATGGACGTCAAGACCGTATTCCTCAATGGGGATTTGGAAGAAGACATCTATATGTCTCAGCGTCCAGGCTTTATCGCAAAAAGTCAGGAAAGTCTGGTGTGCAAGTTGCAAAGGTCTATTTATGGACTGAAGCAAACATCCAGAAGTTGGAACATGTGTTTTGATAAAACTATCCAGTCTTTATGGATTTGAGCAAAACGTGGATGAACCATGTGTTTATAAAAGGTATGATAAGACTGCAGTAGTTTTCTAGTGTTTTACATAGACGATATCCTGCTAATTGGAAACGATGTTGGAACATTATCTAAAGTGAAGGTGTGGTTATCCTCTCAATTTGACATTAAAGACCTGGGTGAAGCGAGTTATGTTCTAGGGATCAAGGTAACTCGAGATCGCCAGAACAAGACTCTCTCGCTGTCACAGTCAGCCTACATAGATACTATCTTGGTAAGATTCAGTATGCATAACTCCAAGAAGGGCCTGGTTCCATTCAGACATGGAATGAAATTGTCCAAGAATAAGGGTCCTAAGACTCCTGAAGAGAGGGCAGAGATGCAGAAGATACCTTATGCTTCGGCTATAGTGAGTCTGATGTATGCTATGCAGTGCATGATTTTATAGCTCGTGTGTCCTTAGCGTGGAATTTCTGTATTAACATTAATAAAGATGACTTTGGTTTTTGCTTTAATTAGAATACTACTCTGGTATATGATAATACTCATATAATAAAAGGACCCTAGGGAACACAGCAGGCCACTGAGACGCATGGAGGATCCATGCTTGGGAGACCCAGTGGACCAGTTCTGTGTAGACCTAGAACTAGTTCACAGCTTAGGTGATACCGGTCGCTTTACCGAGAACAAGCTGTTGGCAGGTAGAGGATGTGGTGAAGTCTTCACCACGGGAACATGGGATTCCCATTCACCTGACTAAGCACGATGATCGTATTGAATAGGAACAATATGGTGCACAGTTCAGAGATTCAGACACTAGTGTAGAAACTGTCTTACTACTATAGATAATCTGTCCTTAACCCTGAGGGACCATATACACTGGGCCAACCAGTTGTGTGGTGCTTTAATGTGCCAACATGTGCGGACCTTCCATAGTCCAATACCACGGTACGTTGGGTTACCCAGCTGGCGCTTGAGTGACATGTAATACCTACAGGTTATCCGACGTCCTGTGTTGGATGGGTGCGTTTTGATGAGTCAATCTGTCCACACAGTTAACCCAGGCCTGGTGGTTGTCAGTATGACTGACGACGTTCCGAATGCTAGGCATAGCACCGGAAGGTATGTGGTGTTATAGATGACAAGTCATCAAACCCTAGTCAGATGATCGATCGGGATCTGACGGTGCTCCCCACCGCCCGAGTTGTATCATGGCACCAGTAATAGGAGGGACTGAGGATTATCAGAGTATAGTAGAGAACAGGGTTACGAGGGAGTAACATAAGTTTAGGATCACTAGAGTTCAACTCGCGTCGCACTCTGGGTGGCTACGCGGGTTAATCGGATTAGGGCTGATTAACGGAACTTTCGGTGTGTCACCGGAACAGTTAATCAGGGATCCGGTTAGAGCTACAGATCCCAAACCCTGAAGGTTCCACCCTATCGTTGCGTATAGGAATTGTTCCCCGACCTAGTTGGATATGTTTGATGCGAAGTAGCGTGATAGAGCGCAAGCCCGGAGCCTAAGAACCTAATTCACATATATTACGGGTCGTAGGGGTATTTTTGTAAATATAGAAATATGGCTCAGAACATATTGAATATGGATCTTAGAATGAGCAGAATAATGCAGGAGCTTATAGGCGCTGACGGAACTCAATTCCGAGTAGCACACCTCACTCAGTCTCTCTTTCAGTTTTCCACTTTTCGTGAAGGGCGTTTTCGTCCGGGCTTCACGATAGACACCCGGAATCCCTAAAAACCGCCCCCCCTTATCCTTATCCACCTAGGGGCTGGCCCAAGCTTTCTTGAGGCTTTGGCAGACCGTCCCTATAAAGGAAATAGGGAGGGGGAGGGCCGGCCATAGTGCTCCCCTCTCCTTTTTGGCCGAACCTCTCATCCCCTCTCCTCCTTTGTGGTTTCGGCCAAGGAAAAGAGAGAAAGACGAAGGGAGAAGGAAGAGGAAGGAAGGAGAAGGAAGAAAGGAGAAAATGGAGAAGAAAATCTCGCGGCTCGTCATCGTTTTCGCAACGGTTTCCTCCGTCGGCTCGTAATCCCTGCACTCAGAGACGGGATTTCGAGGATTCCTCAATTTGCAAAAGACAAGGTGTTATCCGACAGTTTCCCTTGCGATTCAAGTACGGTTCTTCATCGTTTCGTTATCTTCGGATCATAGATCCATAAGGTATGATGAATCTAAACACCTAACTAGATGCATTCATGTCTTCCGTAGATCGTAGTATGCCTATAGGGTGTCCGCACATATGCTAAGATCGTAGATTTGCATGTAGATTGTTTTATAGCAAAATTGTAATGAAACATACACTGTATGATCTTCGGATCTTTCTTTTCCTTCCACTGTGACTCTGATTAGCAGATCCAATTCCAATAATTGGTATTAGAGCACGCTTTGGTGTATGTTTCATGCATGAATTCGTGAAAACATCATGTGAATATATGATGGCATATGTTTTTGTCGGGGTTCAACGTAGATCATGCATATGGATTGTGCTATATATCGTCGTTTTTTGCAGGTGCCGTGCTGAATAGTAATCTGTGATTGCATGCATCCGGGGGTCGGACCCTGGATTTATTTTTTGCATTGATTATTATTGTCTATGGATTTTAAGGCTCTAGATGGGCGAGGGTGGGGGTTGACCATCCTCGGTTCCCTGGCCATGTTTCTAGGATTATTTTCTTTTCTTTTTAGCGAAATTATATACGAACGAGCACTTGCTCGGAGCGTGTTAGTTTTTCGATCACAGGAAGAAGAAGATGATGCTTCATCCATGGTTCGGGCAAGAGGTACCATGGCGTGCAAAAAACCGGCGAAAGCGTGCACGTTGGTGATGATGGGGATCGTCGTCAGAGATCGTGCAGAACGGAAGAGCAGGATATCTTCGCTGTGATATTCAGGTTCAGGGGTCGGACCCTGGAGTTGATTCAGTTTGGATGTTTTTCTGTTGATTCTCTTTACTTATTGTTTAGAGAACCCCGATGATAATTTTATTATCTTGCAAGCTAAAAGGAAAAGCGGTAATCGCCCTCGTGGTAGTTCAGGTAGCCAAGTACTGTGCACCGAGATAGACGCAGTGTTAGATTTGTTTAGAGATAATTAACTAATGTCTTCATAAGAAGTATGATAACCCTAGTGGGATGCCCTTTCCCCACGTGGTCCTAGCGACCAAGTTAGGTTAGGATTTCACTGTGTGATACCCGTTTCTAGATGACGTTTGATGGTAGTATTAACTCATCACGATTTGGTTATGCCACCATTAGGTTGAGGTCCGGCGGAGGTTGTCGGATGTCCCTATTTGGCCAGCATCGAAACCTATAATGAGATGAGGTCTACTATGACATCAGGCATCAAATTGTGAACGAGGCATCATCGTAGTGGGAGTCCTTTCCACGTTGACCTTAGGCTAGGCTCCAGATCTTTGGATTATGGGCAAACTAGTGAAGTATCGGGATCCTTGGAATCTATGTAATGTGATCCTTACAAGAAAGGCGAAAGCTGAGTATTCAAGGTAGGGACTATGATATTTTCCGAGGATACTAATGCTTTGCGGGAGGGTTTGTAATTCTAGTGGGAGCACGGTAGACCAGGGTCTAACTCTAGGAGGTCGTGACCTATCTAGATATGCATAAAACCTTATAAAGAAGGGATGTGTAAGAGGTTTCCTCCAAAAGGGAGCCCCTGGCCTCCACAATCAACCGGCTAAAGGTCAGGGTGGGAGGTACGCAGTTCGATATTCCCACCGGGTGAGAGCTGTGTTTCCTTCCATGCTAGTTCGTCTAGTGGTTTCCTTCGGGACATGGAGGATGTCGGTGGCAGTGGGTGACGATTTTTTTCCTGCACCACGGGAGCCTATGAACCCCCCTTCCGACACCACCTAGATTTGTGGGAAGCATCCGAAAGCTTGTGTAAAGCCATTGTTGCTGTGCACGCGGGTCACATAAAGCTGGCCAAAAGAAGATTGAGAGGTCTTTCAGTTTACCATGGGTAATTCTGATGAAGACTGGGTCGTAAAAACCCCGTTGGCAGAAGCGGTTGCATGCTCTCACCGAGATGCTGTGTCCAATTCAAGGCCGATAGTCTCAGTGCTCGAGCCCAGGGAATTTAGATTCCTGGATGTCTCCACTTGAGGTAGTGAAGATATAGCGGTTGGAGTATACATTATCTATTTCTAAATTCCATAAAAAAGATTGTAGTAAACCCTAATTTTGCTTTGAACCATTGTTTACAGAAATCATGACCAAGCTCGACCCCCTTGCCTCCATACTTAATGATAACAAACTTACGGGACCAAACTACGAGGACTGGAAGCGTAACTTGATGCTCGTCCTAAGGGTTGGCAAACACACAATTGCCCTAAGTACCCCTCAACCGGCCATGCCAGGACCAAGTGCAACTGAGGCCTAATTAAAGGAATGGAAAGACTGGCTAGATACTGATGAGATGCACAAGTGCTACATAGTGGCATCTTTGCAGACCGTCCTTCAGAAGCAAGTCGAATACATGGCCTTTGCTTCAGACATGATGCTCTACCTAAAGGAAATATTCGAGGGTCATAGTCGGGTAACTCGTTACCTGACCATCAAGAAATTGGTATCCATGAAGATGGCAGAGAGGACTTTAGTTCGGGATCATATGCTGAAATTGTTTGGCTATGTGAACGAGCTTGGTTCCTTCGATGTAATCTTGGATGCAGAGATCCAGACCGATGTTTTCCTCGCATCTCTATCAGGAGCGTTTGAGGGCTTCGTTACCAACTTCAACCTTAACCGATTGGAGATGTCTAACGCAGAGCTCCTAGCGGCGCTCCAGGCGGTAGACGACGGGATGAAGGTAGGAGCCTAATCCTTGAACGTAGAGCGGAATTCTTCTCTGAAAGCCAAAGGCAAGTTTCAGAAAAAAAAACATCTAAGAAGCCCGTGAAGATGGGCCAGGTGCAGTTGCAGGTCCCTAAGCAGAATAGTCCGGCGAAGCCCAAAGGAAAATATTTCCGATGCGGCAAGAAAGGGCACTGGAAGGGCGACTGTCGCGCGGCTCCCAAGAAGGCTGAGACAGGTATATCTCAAATCCACATAGTGGAATCCCTTGTAGCATCCAGTTGTTCTCCAGTTTCATGGATTGTGGATTCTGGTTCTACTAACCATGCTTGCAATAATTTGCAGGGGTTCAAGGAGACAAAAAAACTGGATAATGAGGAGATAATCCTAAGTATGGGAACTAAGGCCGTGGCAGAGGCTGAAGCAGTTGGAGATATCGTCTTGCAGTTCCTTGATGGAAGAAGTTTATTACTTAGAGACATACTTTATGTACCGTCCTTGAGACGAAACTTAATTTCTATTTCCTTATTGAGTAATGAAGGTTTTTCAGTTTTATTTGATGCTTCTGGTGTGTCAATTAAATTGAATGGTTCCTTTGTTTGTAAGGGAAAGATAAAAAATGGTCTCTATGTAATTAACTCCAATCATAAGTAGGATAACATAACTGAAGCTTGTGTGATTAATTCATCTAAAAGGAAAAATCCCTCAGATAATCCAACACTCCTTTGGCATCTAAGACTTGGACATATAGCCTCAGACAGGATTCACAAGTTGGTTAAGGTAAGACTTTTAAGTCCAGATGTTTCAGAAAGCCTACTGACGTGTGAGTCTTGCCTGGAAGGCAAGATGACTAAAAGATCTTTCCGAGCCAAAGGTAGCAGATCTAAGGAGGTATTAGAGTTGGTACACACTGATGTATGTGGGCCCATAAGTGTCCGTGCTATAGGAGGCTTTGAGTATTTTATCACCTTCACGGATGATCACTCGAAGGTTTGGATACATATACCTAATGCGGCGGAAGTCTGAATCCTTTGATAAATTCAAGGAGTTCAGAGCTGAAGCTGAAAAGCAGACGGGTATAAGTATCAAGTCTCTTCGATCGGATCGAGGAGACGAATACCTATCGGATAAATTTATTGGGTACCTGTGTGAGAATGGGATCGTATCCCAGTTGACTGCACCAGGGACACCACAACAAAACGGTGTATCTGAGAGGAGAAACTGAACTTTATTAGACATGGTTTGGACTATGATGAGTTTTGCCATATTGCCACCTAGTTTTTGGGGATATGCCCTAGAGACGGCAGCATATACTTTGAATTTTGTTCCATCAAAGTCAGTACCCCTAACTCTTTGGGAGCTGTGGTTGAAGCGAAAGCCAAGCCTACAACACTTTAGGATTTGGGGTTGTCCAGCACATATGCGAAAGGACAAGCGAGATAAGATGAAGTCAAAAACTAAGGTATGTCTATTCGTTGGGTATCCAAAAGGGACAAAGGGTGGTTTATTTTATGATCCTGAGGATAGAAAGGTTGTCGTCTCGACGAACGTCGTATTCCTGAAGCAGGATTATTTAATACACCATAAGCCCACCAGTAAAGTAGTTCTTGAAGAATTGCTTGGTTCTGATGGGAGTGCGCAGATAGAAAACGTAGTGGGAGCCGATACCACTAAGATAAACAATACTGTAGAATCGACTCCTATGGAACCACCGCAGACTCGTCGCAGTGGGAGGACCACAAGTGCTCCTGATAGATACATTGGAGAAGCCTTTATGGTAGATCCAAAGTTTCAGGAGGATGATCCTCTGAACTATGACGAAGCGATGGTATCCTCTGACCATGCAGCATGGCAGGAAGCCATGGAGGCAGAACTGACATCGATATCCCAAAACTCAGTCTAACCACTTGTAACACCACCTCACAACATTAAACCTGTTGGATGTAAGTGGGTATACAAAAGGAAAAGAAAACCGGATGATACCGTTGAGACTTACAAAGCTAGACTAGTCGCTAAGGGTTATACCCAGTAAGAAAGGATCGACTATGACGATACCTTTTCGCCAGTGGCTATGCTTAAGTCTATACGGATCCTCTTGTCCATTGCAGCCCATTATGATTGGGAGATCTGGCAAATGGACATCCAGACCGTATTCCTCAACTGGGATTCGGAAGAAGACATCTATATGTCTCAGCCTCCAGGCTTTGTCGCAAAAGGTCACGAAAGTCTGGTGTGCAAGTTGCAGAGGTCTATTTATGGACTGAAGCAAACATCCAGAAGTTAGAACATGTGATTTGATCAGACTATCCAGTCTTATGGATTTGAGCAGAACGTGGATGAACCATGTATTTATAAGAGGAGCGATAAGACTGCAGTAGTTTTTCTAGTGCTTTACGTAGACGATATCCTGCTCATTAGAAACGATATTGGAACGTTGTCTACAGTGAAGGTGTGGTTATCCTCTCAATTTGACATAAAAGACCTGGGTGAAGCGAGTTATGTTCTGGGGATCAAGGTAACTCGAGATCGCCAGAACAAGACTCTCTCGCTGTCACAGTCAGCCTACATAGATACTATCTTGGTCAGATTCAGTATGCACAACTCCAAGAAGGGACTGGTTCCATTCAGACGTGGAATGAAATTGTCCAAGGATCAGGGTCCTAAGACTCTTGAGGAGAGGGCAGAGATGCAGAAGATTCCTTATGCTTCGGCTATAGGGAGTCTGATGTATGCTATGCAGTGAACAAGACCAGATATATGCTATGCAGTAGGTATGATGGGCAGGTATCAGTCAAATCCGGGTCCAGGGCACTGGACTGCTGTGAAAAGTATACTCAAGTATCTCCGTAGGACGAGAGATTATGAGTTAGTTTACTCTTCACAGGAACTGATGCCGATTGGGTGTACGGATTCTAACTTTGCGTCAGATCCGGAATCCAGGAGATCGACGTCATGATTTGTGTTTTCATTAGGAGGAGGAGCTGTCAGTTGGAGAAGCGTGAACCAAGGATGCATCGCGGATTCGACGATAGAGACTGAGTACGTTGCGGCGTACAAAGCAGCTAAGGAGGCGGTGTAGCTCAAGAAGTTCCTCACGGACTTAGGATACGTACCGGGAGCTCAAGATCCTATTGTCCTTTACTGTGACAATAGTGGAGCGGTAGCACAATCCAAGGAGCCAAGATATCACCAGAAGAGCAAGTATATCGAGCGGAAATACTACATTATCCGGGACTTGCAGAAGCGAGGGGAGGTTGCAGTGACTCAGGTGGCGTCTGCAGATAACATGGCGGACCCTTTCACAAAGGCGTTACCGACCAAGGCTTTTGAGAAGCACGTGGATGCCATGGGAGTTAAGACTGTTGTTCCCCGCTAGGCCAAGTGGGAGATTGTTGTAGCTCGTGTGTCCTTAGCGTGGAATTTTTGTATTAACATTAATAAAGATGACTTTGGTTATTGCTTTAATTAGAATACTACTCTGGTATATGATAATACTCATATAATAAAAGGACCCTAGGGAACACAGTAGGCCACTGAGGCGCATGGAGGATCCATGCTTGGGAGACCCAGTGGACCAGTTCTGTGTAGACCTAGAACTAGTTCACAGCTTAGGTGATGCCGGTCGCTTCACCGAGAACAAGCTGTTGGCAGGTAGAGGATGTGGTAAAGTCTCCACCACGGGAACATGGGATTCCCATTCACCTGACCAAGCACGATGATCGTGTTGAACAGGAACCAAGATGGTGCACAGTTCAGTGATTCAGACACTGGTGCAGAAACCGTCTTACTACTATAGATAATCCGTCCTTAACCCTAAGGAACCATGTACACTGGGTCAACCAGTTGTGTGGTGCTTTGATGTGCCAATGTGTGCGGACCTTCCATAGTCCAATACCACGGTACGTTGGGTTACCTAGCTGGCGCTTGAGTGACATGTAATCCCTACAGGTTATCCGACATTCAGTGCTGGATGGGTGCGTTTTGATGAGTCAATCTGTCCACACAGTTAACCTAGGCCTGGTGGTTGTCAGTATAACTGACGACTTCCGGATGCTAGGCATAGCACCGAAAGGTGTGTGGTGTTATAGATGACAAGTCATCAAACCCTAGTCAGATGATCGATCAGGATCTGACGGTGCTCCCTACCGCCCGAGTCGTATCATGGCACCAGTAATAGGAGGGACTGAGGATTATCGGAGTATAGTAAAGAACAGGGTTACGAGGGAGTAACATAAGTTTAAGCTCACTAGAGTTCAACTCGCGTCGCACTCTAGGTGGCTACGCGGGTTAATCGGATTAGGGCTGATTAACGGAACTTTCGGTGTGACACCGGAACAGTTAATCAGGGATCCGATTGGAGCTAGAGATCCCGAACCCTGAAGGTTCTATCCTGTCATTGTGTATAGGAATTGTTCCCCGACCTAGTTGGATGCGAAGTAGCACGATGGAGCGCAAGCCCGGAGCCTAAGAACCTAATTCACATGTGTTACGGGCCGTAGGGGTATTTTGGTAAATACTGAAATATGGCTCAGAACATATTGAATATGGATTTTAGAATGAGCGGAATAATTCCAGGAGCTCATAGGCGCTGACGAAACTCGATTCTGAGTAGCGCACCTCACTCAGTCTCTCTTTCAGTTTTCCGTTTTTCGTGAAGGGTGTTTTCGTCCGGGCATCACGATAAACACCCGGAATCCCTAAAATCCGCCCCCCCCTTATCCCTATCCACCTAGGGGCCGGCCCAAGCTTCTTTGAGGCTTTGGGAGACCGGCCCTATAAAGGAAATAAGGAGGGGGAGGGCCGGCCATAGTGCTCCCCTCTTATTTTTGGCCGAACCTCTCATCCCCTCTCCTCCTTTGTGGTTTCGGCCAAGGAAAAGAGAGGAAGAAGAAAGGAGAAGAAAGAGGAAGGAAGGAGAAGGAAGAAAGGAGAAAGAGGAGAAGAAAATCTCGCGGCTCATCATCGTCTTCGCAACGGATTCCTCCGTCGGCTCGTAATCCCTGCACTCAGATATGAGATTTCGAGGATTCTTCAATTCGTAAAGGACAAGGTGCTATCCGACAGTTTCCCTTGCGATTCAAGTGCGGTTCTTCATCGTTCCGTCATCTTTGAATCATAGATCCATAAGATATGATGAATCTAAACACCTAACTAGATGCATTCATGTCTTCCGTAGATCGTAGTATGCCTCTAGGGTGTCCGCATATATGCTAAGATCGTAGATTTGCATGTAGATTATTTTATAGTGAAATTGTAATGAAACGTACACCGTATGATCTTCGGATCTTTCTTTTGCTTCCGCTGTGACTCTGATTAGCGGATCCAATTCCAACACATGAGACCAGATATATGCTATGCAGTAGGCATGATGGGCAGGTATCAGTCAAATCCGGGTCCAGGGCACTGGACTGCTGTGAAAAGTATACTCAAGTATCTCCGTAGGATGAGAGATTATGAGTTAGTTTACTCTTCTCAGGAACAGATACCGATTGTGTATACGGATTCTGATTTTGCATCAGATCCGAAATCCAGGAGATCGACGTCAGGGTTTGTGTCTTCATTGGGAGGAGGAACTGTTAGTTGGAGGAGCGTGAAGCAGGGATGCATCACGGATTCGACGACAGAGGCTGAGTACGCTACGACGTGCAAAGCAACCAAGGAGGCGGTATGGCTCAAGAAGTTTCTTATAGACTTAGGATGTGTACTAGGAGCTCAAGATCCTATTGTCCTTTACTGCGACAATAGTAGAGCGGTAGCACAATCTAAGGAGCCAAGATATCATCAGAAGAGTGAGCATATCGAGCGGAAATACTACATTATCCGGGACTTGCAGAAGCGAGGGGAGGTTGCAGTGACTCAGGTGGCGTCTGCAGATAACATGACGGACCCTTTCACAAAGGTGTTACCAACCAAGGCTTTTGAGAAGCACGTGGATGCCATGGGAGTTAAGACTGTTTTTCCCCGCTAGGCCAAGTGGGAGATTGTTGTAGCTCGTGTGTCCTGAGCGTGGATTTTCTGTATTAACATTAATAAAGATGACTTTGGCTATTGCTTTAATTATAATACTACTTTGGTATATGTTAATACACATATAATATAGGACCCTAGGGAACACAGTAGGCCACTGAGGCGCATGGTGGATCTATGCTTGGGAGACCCAATGGACCAGTTCTGTGTAGACTGATAACTAGTTCACAGCTTTGCTGATGCCGGTCGCTTCATCGAGAATAAGCTGTTGGTAGGTGGAGAATATGGTGAAGTCTCCACCACGGGAACGTAGGATATTCATTCACCTGACCAAGCACGATGATCGTGCTAAACAGAAACCAAGACGATACACAGTTCAGTGATTCAGACACTGGTGCATAAACCGTCTTACTACTATAGATAATCTGTCATTAACCCTGAGGGACCATGTAAAGTGGGCCAACCAGTTGTGTGGTGCTTTGATGTGCCAACGTGTGCAGACCTTCCATAGTCTAATACCACGGTACGTTGGGTTACTCGGCTGGCGCTTGAGTGACATGTAGTCCCTACAAGTTATCCGACGTCCAGTGTTGGATGGGTGCGTTTTAATGAGTCAATCTATCCACATAATTAACCCAGGCCTGGTGGTTGTCAGTATGACTGACGATGTTCCGGATGCTAGGCATAGCACCGAAAGGTGTGTGGTGTTATAGATGACAAGTCATCAATTCCTAGTCAGATGATCGATCGGGATCTGACGGTGCTCCCCACCGCCCGAGTCGTATCATGGCACCAACAATTGGAGGGACTGAGGATTATCAGAGTATAGTAGAGAACAGGGTTACGAGGGATTAACATACATTTAGTATCACTAGAGTTCAACTCGCGTCGCACTCTGGGTGGCTACGTGGGTTAATTGGATTAGGGCTGATTAACGGAACTTTCAGTGTGTCACCAGAACAATTAATTAGGGATCCGATTGGAGCTAGAGATCCCGAACCCTGAAGGTTCCACCCTGTCGTTGTATATAGGAATTGTTCCCCGACATAGTTGAATATGTTGGATACGAAGTAGCACGATGGATCGCAAGCCCGGAGCCTAAGAACCTATTTCACATGTGTTAAGGGCCGTAGGGGTATTTTGGTAAATACTGAAATATGGCTCATAACATATTGAATATGGATCTTAGAATGAGCGGAATAATTCTAGGAGCTCATAGGTGCTGACGGAACTTGATTCCGAGTAGCGCACCTCACTCAATCTCTCTTTTAGTTTTTCACTTTTCGTGAAGGGCGTTTTCGTCCAGGCTTCACGATAAACACTTGGAAACCCTGAAAACCACCCCCCCTCATCCCTATTCATCTAGGGCCGGCCCTAGCTTTCTTGTAGCACTTGGGGGCCGGCCCTATAAGAGGAATAGAGAGGGAGGGACTGGCCATAAGCCTCTCCCCCTCTAGAAAATCCGACCCCCCTCTCCCTCTCTCCCTCTCTGAGGTTTTGGCCAAGGAAGAAAGAGGAAGAAGAAGGAAGAAGAAGGAGGAAGGAAGGAAAAGGAAGAAGAGAGAAAGAGAAGGAGGAGACAAGACTTCGAGGATTCCTCAATTCGCAAAGGACAAGGTGCTATCCGACAGCTTCCCTTGCGAATTAAGTGTGGTTCATCATCGTTCCGTTCTCTCCGGATCATAGATCCATAAGGTATAATGATTCTAAACACCTAGCTATATGCATGCATGTCTTCCATAGATCATAGTATGCCTCTAAGGTGTCCGCATATATGCTAAGATTATAGATTTACTTGTAGATTGTTTTGTAGAATTAATTGTAATGAAACATACACCGTATTATCTTCGGATCTATCTTTTGCTTCCGCTGCGACTTTGATAAGCGGATCCAATTCCAACAATTACTTCATCCAAAAGAGAGATCACTGTGGAAAGTTGGGGCTCTCGAGCCTTCAAAAGATCACCGCTGCAATAAGGATACTTGCTTACAGAGCATTGGTAGACTCTGTAGACGACTACGTACGAATTGGAGAAAGTACCGCGATTGAGAGCATGAAGAGGTTTGTCAAAGCTGTGATTGTCGTATTCTCCGACGAGTATCTTCGGAGACCAAACAACGAAGATATTGCACGATTCCTCATAGTAGGTGACAGCCGAGGATTTTCGGGCATGCTAGGAAGCATTGACTGCATTTACTGGAAGGGTAAGAACTGTCCAACCGCTTGGAAAGGTATGTATACTAGCCATATTTATGAACCTATGATTATTCTTGAAGATATAGCTAGTTACGACCTATGGATCTGGCATGCCTTCTTTGGGCTGCCAGGTTCATATAACGACATCAATGTCTTGGATCGATCACCGGTATTTCGCGGACCTTGCCGAAGGATGAGCTACCCCATGCAACTTCTCCGACAATGGACATAACTGCACCATGGGATACTATCTCGCCGATGGGATTTACCCCCAATGGTCAGTATTGGTCAAAACCATCCCTTATGTTGGAATTGGATCCTGTTATCAGAGTTGCAGCGAAAGCAAAAGATAGATCCGAAGATCATACGGTGTATATTTCATTATAATTAATTATACAAAACAATCTACATGCAAATCTATGATCTTAGCATATGTGCGGACACCCTAGAGGCATACTATGATCTACAGAAGACATGCATGCATCTAGATAGGTGTTTAGAATCATCATACCGTGTGAATCTATAATCCGGAGAGAACGGAATGATGATGAACCGCATGTGAATCACAAGGGAAGCTGTCAGATGACACCTTGTCCTTTGCGAATTAAGGAATCCTCAAAGTCCTATCTCTGAGTGCAAGGACTACGAGCCGACGGAGGAATTCGTTGCGAAGATGATGGCGTGTCTCGAGATCTTCTCCTTCTCTTTCTCTCTTCTTCCTTCTCCTTCCTTCCTCCTTCTTCTTCCTTCTTCTTCCTCTTTCTTCCTTGGTCAAAATCTCAGAGAGGGAGAGAGGGAGAGGGGGTCGAGTTTTTGGAGAGGGGGAAGCACTAGGGCCGGCCCCTCCCTCTTTTTTCCTCTTATAGGGCCAGTCTCCTAGTGCTACAAGCAAGCTAGGGTGGGCCCCTAGTGGATAGGGATGAGAGGGGGCGGTTTTTAGGGTTTTCACAGCTCTATCATGAAGCCTGGACGAAAACGCCCTTCACGAAAAGTGAAAAACTGAAAGAGAGATTGAGTAAGGTGCGCTACTCGGAATCGAGTTCTGTCAGTGCCTATGAGCTCCTAGAATTATTCCGCTCATTCTAAAATCCATATTCAATAACCAAAGTCATCTTTATTAATGTTAATACAGAAAATCCACGATCAGGACACACGAGCTACAACAATCTCCCACTTGGCCTAGCGGGGAACAACAGTTTTAACTCCCATGGCATCCATGTGCTTCTCAAAACCCTTGGTCGGTAACGCCTTTGTGAAAGGGTCCGCCATGTTATTTGCAGACGCCACCTGAGTCACTGTAACCTCCCCTCGCTTCTGCAAGTCCCGGATAATATAGTATTTCCGCTCGATATGCTTACTCTTCTGGTGATATCTTGGCTCCTTGGATTGTGCTATTGCTCCACTATTGTCACAGTAAAGGACAATAGGATCTTGAGATCTCGGTACACATCCTAAGTCCGTGAGGAACTTCTTGAGCCACACCACCTCCTTAGCTACTTCACACGCCGCAACGTACTCAGCCTCTGTCGTCGAATCCACGATGTATCCCAGCTTCACGCTCCTCCAACTGACAGCTCCTCCTCCCAATGAAAACACAAACCCTGATATCGATCTCCTGGATTCCGGATCTGATACAAAGTCAGAATCCGTATACCCAATCGGTATCAGTTCCTGTAAAGAGTAAACTAACTCATAATCTCTCGTCCTACGGAGATACTTGAGTATACTTTTCACAGCAGTCCAGTGCCCTGGACCTGGATTTGACTGATACCTGCCAATCAAGCCTACTACATAGCATATATCTGGTTTTGTGCACTGCATAGCATACATCAGACTCCCTACAGTCGAAGCATAAGGTATCTTCTACATCTCTGCCCTCTTCTCAGGAGTCTTAGGACCTTGATCCTTGGACAATTTTATTCCATTTCTGAATGGAACCAGTCCCTTTTTGGAGTTGTGCATACTGAATCTGACAAAGATAGCATCTATGTAGGCTGACTATGATAGCGAGAGAGTCTTGTTCCGACGATCTCGAGTTACCTTGATCCCAGAATATAACTCGCTTCACCCAGGTCTTTCATGTCAAATTGAGAGGATAACCACACCTTTACTGTAGACAACGTTCCAACATCGTTTCCAATGAGTAAGATATTGTCCATGTAAAGTACCAAAAAAACTACTATAGTCTTATCGCTCCTTTTATAAACACATGGTTCATCCACGTTCTGTTCAAATCCATAAGACTGGATAGCCTAATCAAAATGCATGTTCCAACTTCTAGATGCTTGCTTCAGTCCATAAATGGACCTTTGCAACTTGCACACCAGACTTTCTTGACCTTTTGCGACAAAGCCTGAAGACTGGGATATATAAATATCTTCTTCCAAACCCCTGTTGAGGAATGCGGTCTTGACGTCCATTTGCCAGATCTCCCAATCATAATGGGCTGCAATGGACAAGAGGATTCGGATTGACTTAAGCATAGCCACTGGCGAAAAGGTTTTGTCATAGTTGATCCCTTCTCGCTGGGTATAACCCTTAGCGACTAGTCTAGCTTTGTAAGTCTCAACGGTACCATCCGGACCTCTTTTTCTTTTGTACGCCCACTTACACCCAACAGGTTTAATGTTGTGAGGCGGTGTTACAAGTATCCAGATCGAGTTTTGGGACATCGATTTCAGTTCTGCCTCCATGGCTTTCTGCCATACTGCATGGTCAGAGGATACCATCGCTTCGTCATAGTTCAGAGGATCATCTTCCTGAAACTCTGGATCTACCAAGAAGGCTTCTCCAATGTATCTATCAGGAGCTCTTGTGGTCCTCCCACTGTGACAAGCCTACGGTGGTTCCATAGGAGTCGATTCTAGAGTATCATTTATCTTAGTGGTATCGGCTCTCACTACATTTTGTCTACGTACTCCCATCAGTACCAAGCAATTCTTCAAGAACTACTTTACTGGTGGGCTTATGGTCTATTAAATAATCCTGCTCCAGGAATACGGTGTTCGTCAAGACGACAACCTTTCTATCCTTAGGATCATAAAATAAACCACCCTTTGTCCCTTTTGGATGCCTAACGAACAGACATACCTTAGTCATTGACTCTATCTTATCTCGCTTATCCTTCCTCACATGTGTTGGACAATCCCAAATCCTAAAGTGCTGCAGGCTTGACTTTCGCTTCAACCACAGCTCCCAAGGAGTTAGAGGTACTTACTATGATGGAACAAAGTTCAAAGTATATGCTGCCGTCTCTAGGGCATATCCCCAAAAACTAGGTGGCAATGTTGCATAACTCATCATAGTCCGAACCATGTCTAACAAAGTTCGATTTCTCCTTTTAGATACACCGTTTTGTTGCGGTGTCCCTAGTGCAGTCAACTGGGATACGATCATATACTCACGTAAGTACCCAATAAATTCATCCGATAGGTTTTCGCCTCCTCGATTCGATTGAAAAGACTTGATACTCTTACCCGTCTGCTTTTCTGTTTCAGTTCTGAACTCCTTGAACTTATCAAAGGATTCAGACTTTCGCAGCATTTGGTATATATATATCCAAACCTCGAGTGATCATCCGTGAAGGTGATGAAATACTCGAAGCCTCCTATGGCACGGACACTTATGGGCCCATATACATCTGTGTGTACCAACTCTAATACCTCCTGAGATCTGTTATCTTTGGCTCAGAAAGATCTTTTAGTCATCTTGCTTTCCAAACAAGACTCACACGTTGGTAGTCTTTCTGAAATATCTGGACTTAAAAGTCCTACCTTAACCAACCTGTGAATCATGTCTGAGGCTATGTCTCCAAGCCTTAGATATCAAAGGAGTGTTGGATTATCTGAGGGATTTTTCCTTTTAGATGAATTAACCACATAGGCTTCAATTATGTTATCCTGCTTATGATTGGAGTTAATTATATAGAGACCATTCTGTGTCTTTCCCTTACAAACAAATGAACCATTCAATTTAATTAACACACCAGAAGCATCAAATAAAACTGAAAAACCTTTATTATTCAATGAGGAAACAGAAATTAAGTTTCGTCTCAAGGTCGATACATAAAGTATGTCTCCAAGTAATAAACTTCTTTCATCAAGAAACTGCAAGACGACATCTCCAACTGCTTCAGCCTCTACCATGACCTCAGTTCACATGCTTAGGATTATCTTCCCATCACCCAGTTTTCTTGTCTCCTTAAACCCCTACAAATTATTGCAAGTATGGTTAGTGGAACCAGAATCCACAATCCATGAAACTTGAGAACAACTGGATGCTACAAGGGATTCCACTATGTGGATTTGAGATATACCTATCTCAGCCTTCTTGGGAGCCGCACGGCAGTCACCCTTCTAGTGCCCCTTCTTGCCATATCGGAAATATTTTCCTTTGGGCTTCGTCGAACTATCCTACTTAGGAACCTGCGACTGCACCTGGCCCATCTTCACAGGATTCTTAGACTTTCTTTTCTGAAACTTTCCTTTGGCTTTCAGAGAAGACTTCCACTCTAGGTTCAAGGATTAGGCTCCTGCCTTCATCCCGTCCTCTGCCGCCTGAAGTACCGCTAGGAGCTCTGCGTTAGATATCTTCAACCGGTTAAGGTTAAAGTTAGTAACGAAGCACTCAAATGCTCCTGAAAGAGATGCGAGAAAAATATCGGTCTGGATCTCTGCATCCAAGATGACATCGAAGGAACCAAGCTCATTCACATAGCCAAACAATTTCAGTATATGATCCCGAACTAAAGTTCCCTCTAACATCTTTGTGGACACCAATTTCTTGATGGTCAAGTAACGAGTTACCCGACTACGACCCTCGGAAATTTCCTTTAAATAGAGCATCATGTCTGAAGCAAAGGCCATGTCTTTGACTTGCTTCTAAAGGACGGTCTGTAAGGATGCCACTATGTAGCACTTGCACATCTCATCAGCATCTAGCCAGTCTTTCTATTCCTTCAACTGAGCCTCAGTAGCACTTGGTCCCAGTATGGTCGGTTGAGGGGTACTTAGGGCAATTGTGTGTTTGCTAACCCTTAGGACGAGCATCAGGTTACGCTTCAGTCCTCGTAGTTTGGTCCCGTAAGTTTGTTATCATTAAGGATGAAGGCAAGGGGGTCGAGCTTGGTCATGACTGTTGTAAACAATGGTTTAAAGCAAAAATTAGGGTCTACTACAATCTATTTTATAGAATTTAAAAATAGATAATGTTTACTCCAGCCGCTATGTCTTCACTACCTCAAGTGGAGACATCCAGGAATCCAAATTCCCTGGGCTCAAGCATTGAGACTATTGGCCTTGAATTAGAGACAGCATCTCGGTGAGTGCATGCAACCGCTTCTGCCAACGAGTTTTTTACAACCCAGTCTTCATTAGAATTACCCATAGCAAACTGAAAGACATCCCAGTCTCCTTTTGGCCAGCTTTATGTGACCCGCGTGCGTAGCAACGACGGCTTCACATAATCTTTCGGATACTTTCCACAAATCTAGGTGGTGTCGGCAAGGGGTTCATAGGCTCCCGCGGTGTAGGAAAAAAACCGTCACCCACTGCCACCGGCATCCTCTATGTCTCGAAGGAAACCACTAGACAAACCAGCATAGAACAAAACACTACTCTCACCTGGTGGAATATCGAACTGCGTACCTCCCACCCAGACTCTTAGCCGGTTGATTGTAGAGGCCAGGGGCTCCCCTTTGGAGGGAACCTCTTACACATCCCTTCTTTATGAGGTTTTATACATATCTATAAAGGTCACGACCTCCTAGACTTAGATCCTGTTCTACCGTGCTCCCACTAGGATTACAAACCTTCCCACAAAACATTAGTATCCTTGGAAAATATCATAGTCCCTACCTCGAATACTCAGCTTTCGTCTTTCTTGCATGGATCACATTACATAGATTCTAAGGATCCCGATACCTCACTAGTTTGCCCATAATCCTAAGATCTGGAGCCTAGCCTAAGGTCAACATGGAAATGACTCCCACTAGAATGATGCCTCGTTCACAATTTGATGCCTGATGTCATAGTAGACCTCATCGCATTATAGGTTTCGATGCTGGCCAAATAGGGACATCCTGTTGGGAATAATCCCATGGTAGAGACTCGCAGCAAAAACGATTTGGCGGTCGAAAGACCGTTCATGGTGCATGTTACACGATTTAAACTTTTATTAAAACTAATCTACATATGTGTGCATGTGTATGCACATGAATCGAACACCCTAACGGCAATTTAGCATAATAATTATTTAGCATGCATACAAATCATAAAGCTCGCTAGATCTATGTGTTAGATTATTCATAGCTTCGTGCGGATCTTTTAACCGCGGAGAATTATCTTCTTTGTCGATGGAGATGGAAGATCGTTCGCGAAGAAACCGATGGTATGAATAGAGATGATGCCTTCTTATTCACCCGATCTCATACGATGCACGGAACGTCACTCTCGGATCTCTAAGTGCCTCCGAAGAATGACCCTTCTCCTTCTATGAAACTCCAAGCGAGGAAGACGAAGTTGCAAGCGGGGAAGTAGAGAGATTAGGGAAAGATCTAGGGAGATGAGAGAGAGGGGGGGTTCGATTTTTGCAAAACCATGGCCGGCCCCATAAGACTCCCTATATAGGGTCGGCCTACCCCCTTGGATAATGATCCAAGGGGATAAGAACATCCCACAATTATCTTCCCAAAATCACCCTTTTATCTCTCCTTGTATTTATCCATTTTCCCCACTTTTAGGGCTTGTTTTGACCAATTCAAAACCCTATCCCTATCCCTATGGCCGGCCCTATTGATGGGGGATTCTCATTCATACAATATAGGGCCGGCCCTAGTATGGTCTCTCACTTCTAGAGTCGGCCACAAGTGAGGTCCGGCATTGCGAGTTTTTACCAAAATGCTCTGACGCCTAAATTTGACCATTTCTAGTGTGCGAAACCTAGCGGCCACTACTTAAGTGATCTGTACTAGTTACCTTACTATTAACTGAGGCCACCGAAGGGTGCCTCTAGCAAAGTCAACTCGCAACATACCCCGGTGCATCGCACCTATGCAGCGAAGTTCACTTATGGCTAGGGATTACTACCTGCGCCTCTGTACTAGTCTCGGGCTTACCCCTTTGTACTCGCATATAGTTACGCATCTACCATGCCCTAGTGCCAAGCTCACACGGAGCGTAGACTTCTTTCTTCTTCTTACTGCTTATGGTGTTTCGAGGAGATAGTTCAAGAATCGTATATAATGTTGATAAGGTGGAACCATCAGGGACCGGGGTCATGGCTTCCAACTCAAGCTCGATCGACACACTACCCGAGTGTACCATCAATCCTCTGAGCTCGAGTTAACCTGCGTGGCCACCCAGAGTGCGACGTAAGCTGCACTCTAATTCACCCGGACTTACTATGTTCTTCATCATACCCCTGCTCTCCGCTTAGTAGTGGTAAACTCGTTGTCCCTCTACTTGATGTCATGATTCACTTCGAGCGATGGAGACTACCGTCAGACTCGAATGATCATATGACTTGGTTCCTTCCAGGTTGACCTATACATCATACCTCTGATTACCCCGTCGAGTAATCGAACCGGGTCAACAGTCAAACTGATGACCACCAGGCCTGGGTTTGGAACAGTGTAAGTCACACCAAGGAACACACCTCCCTTCAAGGGTATGGATGGTCTGCAGGAGTGACACGCTAATGCAACGCCAGCCGGGTAACCAAGTACACCGTGGTTTTGGATCACTGCATACGGATCCTCACACATTGGTACACCAAAGCACCACGCAATTGATTAGTCCATCAAACGTGGTTCCTCAAGGTTTAGGACCATTTTACCCTAAGCAGAAACACGGCTTAGTGTACCAGCGTCTGCTCACTGATCTGTACACCGTGTTAGTTCTGTTCAGTCACAAACAATGTGCCTGGTGATGACCATGGTGAAAACTTCCCATGAACTGTCATCCCCAATAGCTTATTATGATGAAGCGACCAACCTGATCATAGCTGCGAACTAATTTAGATTATATGGGACTAATCCACTCAGTGGACTACTATATAACCATAGCTCTCTGTTCTTAAAAGAACACGTAACTATATTACGCACCTATATACATCTCATATAATAACTATCAATCTTTATTTATTAGACCAAAACATAAAGTTTTACAAGCTTAGAACACATCAATTGTAACAATCTCCCACTTGGTCTAGCAAAGCAAAACGGTTTTGACTCCCATTGCGTCCATATGTCGCTCGAATGCCTTGATAGGTATTGCCTTGGTGAAAGGATCAGCAACATTATCTGTAGATGCAATCTGTGTCATCGCTACTCGCCCTTGCTTTTGAAACTGCCGAATCAAGTGGAATTTGCACTCGATGTGCTTTCCCTTCTGGTAATGTCTTGGCTCCTTTGCTTGTGCTACTGCCCCACTATTGCCGCAGTAAAGCACAATAAGTAACTGGGCCTCTGGTACGCACCCCAAATCCGTAAGGAATTTCTTGAGCCATACCGCCTCCTTTGTTACCTCGTATGTTGCAACGTACTCAGCCTCTGTGGTAGAGTCCGCGATGCGTTTCTGCTTCACACTCTACCAACTAACCGATGTTCCTCCTAACATAAACACAAATCCTGATGTCGATTTTCTAGATTCCAAATCTGACATAAAGTCAGAATCTGTGTATCCAATCGGTGTCAGTTCCTGTGCAGTGTAAACCAACTCATAGTCCCTTATTCTACGAAGGTACTTGAGTATACACTTCACAGCTGTCCAATGATCTGGACCCGGATTCGACTAAAACCGACCCATCATGCCTACTGCGAAACATATATCTGGCCTTGTACAATGCATAACATATATTAGACTACCTAATGCCGAAGCATAAGGTATCTTCTGCATATCTGCTCTCTCCTCAGGTGTCTTAAAATATTGATCCTTAGATAGTTTTACGCCATATTTAAATGGCACAAAACCCTTATTGGAGTTTTGCATGTCAAACCTAGCCATAACCTTATCTATATACGCGGCCTGTGATAGCGAGAGGATCATGTTCTGGCGATCTCGTGTTACCTTGATCCCCAAAACATAACTCGCTTTGCATAGGTCTTTCATATCGAACTGTGTTGACAACCAGACCTTTACCGTTGACAATGTTCCAATATCATTCCCAATGAACAGAATATGATTTACGTAAAGTATCAAATATACTACTGCAGTCTTATCACTCCTCTTGTATACACATGGTTCATCCTTATTTTGAGTAAATCTATATGACTCGATTACCTGATCAAAACGAATGTTCCAACTTCTAGATGCTTGCTTTAGTCCATAAATGGACTTCTGCAATTTGCAAACTAGATATTCCTGACCCTCTGACTCAAAACCTGGTGGCTGCATCATATATAAATGTCTTTTTTCAAATTCCCATTGAGGAATGCTGTCTTGACATCCATTTGCTAGATCTTCCAGTTATAATGGGCTACAATGGATAGGAGGATCCGAATAGACTTTATCATAGCTACCGATGAGAAGGTTTCATCAAAATCGATTCCTTCTCTCTGGGTATAACCCTTGGCAACTAATCTAGCTTTATAAGTCTCAATAGTACTATCGGATCCTCTCTTCTTTTTATACACCCACTTACACCCAATAGGTTTAATATTGGATGATGGTGTAACAAGAGTCCAGACAGTGTTATGGGACATTGATGCAATTTCTACCTCCATAGCCTTTTACCAGTTAGAGCTGTCAGAAGCTTCCACTGTCTCATCGTAGCTCAGTGGATTATCCTCCTGACCCTCTAGATCAACCAATAAGGTTTCTCCATAGTATCTGTCAGGAGCTCTGATGCTTCTCCCACTGCGATGAGGTGGTGGTAGTGTTACAGGATGATTAGTTTCCACAGTATCTTGCATATTAGTGTCTGTAATGTCAGCTCCCACTATGCTTTCAGATGCACTCTCTGTTCTAGTACCCAGTAGTTCATCTAGAACCACCTTAATAGCAGTCTTGTGGTTTGTAATATAATCCTGCTCTAGGAAAAAGTCATTCGTAGAAACGATTACCTTCTTTTTCTCATGATCATAAAATAGTCCTCCTTTGGTCTCCTTGGAATACCCTACAAATAGGAATACTCTGGATTTAGATTCCATCTTTTCCCTCTTATCCCTTCGTACAAGTGTAGGGCATCCCCATATTCTGAAATGCTGTAGCATAGGCTTTCGCTTTGACCACAGTTCTCTAGGGGTCTGAGGCACTGACTTAGATGGAACGTGATTCAAAATATAAACTCTATTTGTAGGGCATACCCCTAAAAGGTCATTGGTAAACTGGTATAACTCATCATGCTGCGAACCATGTCCAACAAGGTTCGATTCCTTCTCTCGGAAACTCCATTCTGTTGTAGGGTACCTGGAGCAGTTAATTGGGATATTATCCCATGCTCCACTAAATACCCAAGGAACTCGTTAGATAGGTGCTCACCTCCTCGATCAGATCGAAGGATTTTTATACATTTACCTGTCTGCTTTTCTACTTCAGCCCTGAACTCTTTGAACATGTCAAAGGATTCCGACTTCCGATGCATCAGGTAAATGTAACCATATCTTGAGTAATCATCAATAAAAGTAATAAAATACTTATGTCCTCCTATCGCCTTGATGCTTATGGGTCCACATACATCTGAATGGATTAACTCCAATATCTCAGTAGCTCTTACTCCCTTGCCTTTAAAGGTCCTCTTGGTCATCTTGCCTTCCAAGCAAGATTCACAGGTAGGAAGGATCTCTGTAGGATCTGTTTCCAGAAGCCCGGCCTTCACCATCCTATGGATCCTGTCTAAACCAATATGGCCAAGACGTAAGTGCCACAATTGGGTTAAATTCTCCGAAGGTTTCTTACGCTTAGATGAATTAACATTAAATACTAAAGTTATTATGTTATCCTTTTCAAATTTAGGACTAACAGTATAGAGATTATTCTAAACCATTCCTCTTATTATAAAAGTTCCATTCAGCTTAAACGATATACCAGAAGCATCAAAATAAACTAAATAACCTTTATTAACTAAAGAAGAAGCAGAAATCAAATTACGTCTCAAGTACGGTACATAAAAAACATCTCTAAAAGTCAAAGTCTTATTATTCAAAAAACTAAGATTAACATCTCCAATAGCTTCAGCAGTAGCCACGGCCTCAGTTCCCATACTTAAGGTCACCTCTCCATCAAGCAACCTTCTGCTTTCCCGAAACCCCTGAAGAGAGTTACAGGCATGGTTAGTGGATCCTGAATCCACAATCCAATTAGCAAAAGAATTATTACTTGAAGGAAATGATTCAACAACTAGGAGTTGTAGATTACCTTCACCAACATTCTGAGGCTTCTTTCAGTCCTTCTTCCAATGACCCTTCTGGCCACACCGGAAACACTTCGTGTCCGGTTTCTTTGATTCGCCAGACCCAAAGGCCCCCGCAGAGTCTTGCACAGGCGCTGACTTAGGTTTCTTCTTATGTTTCTTGCCCTGAGGTTTACCTCTAGACTTCTTGAAGAATCTGTGTTGCACGTGAAGTGCTTCGCCCTTCTGCTTGAAGTCATCCTCAACTGCCTGGAGAGCTCCCAGAAGCTCTGTATTTGTCATAACCAACTTGTTCAAATTAAAGTTGGTGACAAAGCCTTCAAAGGCTCTAGACAATGACGAGAGGAAGATGTCTGTCATCACCTCGCCTTCTAGCACAATGTCCATGGTTGCTAGTTCATTCTGGAACCCAAATATTTTCATCATGTGTTCCCGAACTAGCGTCCCATCAGACATCTTAGTACCGACGAGTTTCTTGATGGTAAAGTATCGCGTAACACGATTGTGACCTTCAAACATTTCCTTCAGATACAACATCATGTCAAAAGCATCGGGCATCTCCTCGACCTGCTTCTGCAAAGTTGTTTGCAAGGATGCTATAATATAGCATTTACATATTTTATTAGATTCCTTCCAGTCAGTGAACGCCTTTAACTATGCCTCTGTGGCATCGGGTCCTGGCAAATCTGGCTCAGGGTCATTCAGGACTGTCAAATGTTTACCAATCCTTAAGACTAAGTACAGGTTGCACTTCCAGTCCTCATAGTTGGGACCGGTAAGTTTGTGGTCATTTAGGATAGCGGACAGGGGGTCTAACTTGGTCATCTGAAAATAAAAGATTGAATAATGAGAATGCATGAAAACTTATTTTATGGATTTTTAAAACAAGCTAATTATATCCATATGTCAACGCTACCCTCAAGCAAAGCCATCTCTATGGATTAATTAACCATATATGTAAGATCTCAGAATCGATTGTACCTTCCCTAGGGGGCATCATACAGCGTCAATCCGCTTACACGGGCCTTTCCTTGACCCTATCCAAATCTGCCAACTAAGGGCTTTGATGGACCATGGTTATCTTTCGGCCAGTACCACGTGATCCCCATTGTCTGAGCAACGAATGCCTCATGTGTACTTTGGATACTTACCCACAAGCCTAAGCAATTACGACACGAGCCCCCACTAGGGTGGGAAAAGACCCTTCTTTCCTGGCCTCATAATCGCTATATCCATAGGGAGGTCATTAAGTTATTTGGCATGAGACCATACAGCTCCCACCCTAGGGGGTGTAAAGTTATGCATCCCCACCCAAACACAAAACGACTGGCCGTGGAGGCTAGAGGATCTCTAAAATTCCTCTCTTGCATCCCTTATTTAATCTGAGGGTTACTTTGCGAGTATGATTTTATGCCAATGCAAAGGCAGCAACCTCCTATATACTAGACCCTGGTCACACCATGCTTCCATTAGCGTTTCAAGTCTTTCGCCTAGCATTAATCGTTCTTGGAATATCATAGTCCCTGCCTCAAGTGGATTTCTCCATTCAAGGGTCACATTACATATTCCAAGAACATCGATGCTCTGCAAACTTGGCTATCACACTAATGCTCTGAAGCTTAGCCTAAAGTCAGACACACTGGAAAGGACTCCCACTAGTCATGATGCATTTCTTATAAATTTGACAATTGATGTTCAATGGATCTCCATCTCATCTTAGGTTTCGATGTTGGCCAAATAGGCACACCCAACTAGTCGGGTGTTAACCTAATAGTGGCATAACCATATGTGATGGGATCCCACTAGCATCAAAAGTCAACTAAATAATAGACATCATCTAGCGGGATCCTATCCTTATACAGTCTCTTGGACCAGAGGGGAAACGCAACCCTCTGAAAACTGATAATCATATTATCTCATCAGGATTCGATATGAAACATAAAGAAATAATAAAGAAAGCAACCATTAAACTGAATTAAGTTCAGAGTCTGACCCCTGAACCTAATTAGCACAGCGCAGGTTTCTAGCTTTCTTCGCAAGGTCCCTCGGTCCGGCTCCTTCGTCGTGCTCGCGAACACTTTGCCAGATCGTCTTCGTCCTCCAGGGTTTCGCTTACGCTCCCGATGGTGGATATCTTTGGCACATCTTTCTTCTCGATCTGTAACCAAAAAAATTATAGTACGCTTCGAGCAAGTGCTCGCTCGTAAATAATTTCCTAGAAAGAAAAGAAAACACGCCTAGGTAAAAGGCCATGGGAACCGAGGATGGTCAACCCCCATCACTCGCCCAATCTACGGCTCTAAAACATATCCACATAGAGAGCAAATCCAGACGATGGCTAACTCGAGGTCCGACCACCGGTAGCAAGCACAAATATAGATCTAGATTTTATAGCGGCGCCCTGCAAGAATGATTCATAGAACAAGCACAATATATACATATACATGATCTAAGCGTAAGAACCCCGATGATATCATGCGTTCATCATGTGCACACATGATGGTTTCATGAAAAGTCATAAAATACAATCCACTAATACGGCTCTGATACCAATTATTGGGAATAATCCTATGGTAGAGGCTATTAGCGGAAACAATTTGGCGGTCGAAAGATCGTTCATGGTGCATGTTACACGATTTAAACTTTCATTGAAACTAATCTACATATGTGTGCATGTGTATGCACGTGAATCGAACACCCTAACGACAATCTAGCGTAATGATTATCTAGCATGCATGCAAATCATAAATCTCGCTAGATCTATGTCTTAGATTATTCATACCTTCGTGCGGATCTTTTAACCGCGGAGAATTATCTTCTTTGTCGATGGAGATGGAAGATCGTTCACGAAGAAGCCGATGGTATGAATAGAGATGATGCCTTCTTGTCCACCTAATCTCACACGATGCACGGAACGTCGCTCTTGGATCTCTGAGTGCTTCCGAAGAATGACCCTTCTCCTTCTACGAAACTCTACGCGAGGAAGACGAAGTTACAAGCGGGAAAGTAGAGAGATTAGGGAAAGATCTAGGGAGATGAGAGAAAGGGGGGGTTCGATTTTTGCAACACCATGGCCGGCCCCATAAGGCTCCCTATATAGGGCCGGCCTACCCCCTTGGATAATGATCCAAGGGGATAAGAACATCCCACAATTATCTCCCCAAAATCACCCTTTTATCTCCCCTTGTATTTATCCGTTTTCCCCACTTTTAGGGCTTGTTTTGACCAATTCAAAACCCTATCCCTATCCCTATGGCCAGCCCTATTGATGGGGGATTCTCATCCCTACAATATAGGGCCGGCCCTAGAATGACCTCTTACTGCTAGGGTCGGCCACAAGTGAGGTCCGGCAGAGTGAGTTTTTACCAAAACACCCTGACGCCTCAATTTGATCATTTCTAGTGTGTGAGACCTAGCGGCCACTACTTAAGTGATCTTTACTAGTTACCTTACTATTAACTGAGGCCACCGGAGGGTGGCTCTAGCAAAGTCAACTAGTCAACTCGCAACATACCCCGGTGCATCGCACCTATGCAACGAAGTTCACTTATGGCTAGGGATTAGTACCTGTGCCTCTGTACTAGTCTCGGGCTTACCCCTTAGTACTCGTATGTTGTTACGCATCTACTGTGCCCTAGTGCCAAGCACACACGGAGCATAGACTTCTTTCTTCCTCTTACTGCTTATGGTTCAAGAACCGTACATAATGTTGATAAGGTGGAACCATCAGGGACCGGGGTTCATGGCTTCCAACTCAAGCTTGATCGACACACTACCCGAGTGTACCATCGATCCTTTGAGCTCGAGTTAACATGTGTGGCCACCCAGAGTGCGACGCAGGCTGCACTCCAATTCACCCGGACTTACTATGTTATCCATCATACCCCTGCTCTCCGCTTAGTAGTGGTAAACCCATTGTCCCTCCACTTGATGCCATGATTCACTTCGAGTGGTGGGGACTACCATCAGACTCGAATGATTATATGACTTGGTTCCTTCTAGGTTGACCTATACATCATACCTCTGATTACCCCGTCGAGTAATCAAACCCGGTCAACTGTCAAACTGATGACCACCAGGCCTGGGTTTGGTACAGTGTAAGTCATACCAAGGAACACACCTCCCTTCAGGGGTATGGATGGTCTGTAGGAGTGACACACTAATGCAACGCCAGCCGAGTAACCCAGTACACTATGGTTTTGGATCACTACATACAGATCCTCACACATTGGTGCACCAAAGCACCACGTAACTGGTTAGTCCATCAGACGTGGTTCCTCAGGGTTTAGGCCTGTTTTACCCTAAGCAGAAACACGGCTTAGTGTACCAGTGTCTGCTCACTGATCTGTACACCATGTTAGTTCCGTTCAGCCACATACACTGTGCCTGGTGATGACCATGGTGAAGACTTTCCATGAACGGTCATCCCCAACAGCTTATCATGATGAGGCGACCAACCTGATCATAGCTACGAACTGATTTTGATTATATAGGACTAATCCACTCAGTCTTCAACTCAATGGACTACCATATAACTATGGCTCTCTGTTATTAAAAGAACACATAACTATGTTATGCATCTATATACATCTCATATAATAACTATCAATCTTTATTTATTAGACCAAAATATAAAGTTTTACAAGCTTCGAACACATCAATCCTAACACATCCGACAACCTCCGTCGGACCTCAACCTAATGGTGGCATAACCAAATCGTGATGAGTTCACACTACCATCAAACGTCAACTAGAAACGGGTATCACTTAGTAGAATCCTAACCTAACTTGGTCGCTAGGACCATGTGGGGAAAAGACATCCCACTAGGGTTATCATACTTCTTTTGGGGATATTACTTATCTCTAAACAAATCTAACACTGCGTCTATCTCGGTGCACAGTAGTTGGCTACCTGAACTACCACGAGGGCAGTTACCACCTTTCCTTTTAGCTAGCCACAGGATTGGCACGTGTTAGAACCATATAGAGATACCGATGAATCCATAAGCTTAGTACTAACCCTAAGCCTGATCTAGAGACTAACTCACAAGCAAAATAGATAATTAAATTATCATCAGGGTTCTCTATATACTAAGAAAGAGAACAACAAAAAACATCCAAACTGAATCAAGTCCAGGGTCTGACCCCTGAACCTGAATAGCACAACCAAGATATTATGTTCTTCCGTTCTGCACGATCTCCGACGACGATCCCGATCATCTCCAACGTGCACGCTTTCGCCAGGTCTTTGCACTCCATGGTACTGCTTGCCCGAACCATGGATGTAGCATCATCTCCTTCTTCCTGTAACCGAAAAACTAACACGCTCCGAGCAAGTGCTCGTTCGTGTATAATTTTACTAGAAAGAAAATGAATCAATCCTAGAAAACATAGCCAGGGAACCGAGGGTGGTCAACCTCCACCCCCGCCCATCTAGAGCCTTAAAATCCATAAGCATAATAATAATCAATGCAAAATTAAATCTGGGGTCTGACCCCCGGAGGCATGCAATAACATATTACTATTCAGTGTGACACCTGCAAAAAGACGATACATAGCACAATCCATATGGATGATCTACGCTGAACCCCGATGAAAACATATGCCATCATATATTCACATGATGTTTTCACGAATCCATGCATGAAACACACACCAAAGCGTGCTCTGATACCAATTAATTGAATTGGATCATGTTACCAGAGTCGCAGCGGAAGCAAAAGATAGATCCGAAGATCATACGGTGTATGTTTCATTACAATTAATTCTACAAAACAATCTATATACAAATCTATGATCTTAGCATATGTGCGGACACCCTAGAGGCATACTACGATCTATAGAAGACATGCATGCATCTAGGTAGGTGTTTAGAATTATCATACCTTGTGGATCTATGATCAGGAGAGAACGGAACGATGATAAAACGCACATGAATCGCAAGGAAAGCTGTTAGATGGCACCTTGTCCTTTACGAATTGAGGAATCCTCGAAGTCCTATCTCTGAGTGCAAGGACTATGAACCGACGGAGGAATTCGTTACGACGACAATGGCGTGCCTCGAGATCTCCTTCTTCTCTTTCTCTCTTCTTCCTTATCCTTCCTTCCTCCTTCTTCTTTCTTTTTCTTCCTCTTTTTTCCTTGGCCGAAACCTCAGAGAGGGAGAGGGGGTCAGGTTTCTGGAGAGGGGGAAGCACTAGGGCCGGCCCCTCCCTCTTTTTTCCTCTTATAGGGCCGGGCTCCTAGTGCTACAAGTAAGCTAGGGCCGTCCCCTAGTGGATAGGGATGAGAAGGAGTGGTTTTTAGGGTTTCCACAGCTCTATCGTGAAACCTAGATGAAAACGTCATTCACAAAAAGTGAAAAACTGAAAGAGAGATTGAGTGAGGTGCGCTACTCGGAATCGAGTTCTGTCAACGCCTATGAGCTCCTAGAATTATTCCGCTCTTTCTAAGATCCATATTCAATATGTTTTGAGCTATATTTTAGTATTTACCAAAATACCCCTACAGCCCCTAACACATGTGAATTAGGTTCTTAGGCTCCGGGCTTGCGCTCCATCGTGCTACTTCGCATCCAATGTATCCAACCAGGTCGGGGAACAATTCCTATATGCAACGATAGGGTGGAACTTTCAGGGTTTAGGATCTCTAGCTCCAACCGAATCCCTAATTAACTGTTCCGGTGACACACCGAAAGGTCCGTTAATCAGCGCTAATCCGATTAATCCGTGTAGCCACCCAGAGTGTGACGCGAGTTGAACTCTAGTGATCCTAAACTTATGTTACTCCCTCGTAACCCTATTCTATACTATACTCTGATAATCCTTAGTCCCTCCTATTACTGGTGCCATGATACAACTCGGGTGGTGGGGAGCACCCTCAGATCCTGATCGATCATCTGACTAGGAATTGATGACTTGTTATCATTAACACCACACACCTTCCGGTGTTATGCCTAGCATCCGGAACATCGTCAGTCATACGACAACCACCAGGCCTGGGTTAACTGTTTGGACAAATTGACTCATCAAAATGCACCCATCCAACACTGGACGTCGGATAACCTGTAGGGATTACATGTCACTCAAGCGCCAGCCGGGTAACCCAACGTACCGTGGTATTGGACTATTGAAGGTCTGCACACGTTGGCACATCAAAGCACCACACAACTGGTTGGTCCAGTGTACATGGTCCCTCAGGGTTAAGGACATATTATCTATAGTAGTAAGATGGCTTATGCACCAGTGTCTGAATCACTGAACTGTGCACCGTCTTGGTTCCTGTTTAACACGATTATCGTGCTTGGTCAGGTGAATGGAAATCCCACATTCCCGTGGTGTAGACTTCACCACATCGTCTACCTGCCAACAACTTGTTCTCGGTGAAGCGACCAGCATCACCTAAGCTGTGAACTAGTTCTAGGTCTACACACAACTGGTCCACTGGGTCTCCCAAGCATGGATCCACCATGCGACTCAGTGGCCTACTATGTTCCCTATGGTCCTTTATTATATGTGTATTAACATATACCAAAGTAGTATTCTAATTAAATCAATAACCAAAGTCATCTTTATTAATGTTAATATAGAAAATCCACGCGCAGGACACACGAGCTACAATACCCTTCTCCATACAAAAACAAGCAGAAGCACTTTGCTACAAGTCAGGAGTCTACAAGAAGGACGTGGAGAGTGCTTTTGGAGTTCTACAAGCTCGCTTCATTATAGTTCGAAGACCGACATGTTTTTGGAAACCAGAGACATTGAAGGAGATCATGCATCATAATGCATTATATTATAGTCGATGATGAGCGAGATCTCCAACGGCTGGACTTAAGCTATAACACGGTCGATGAGATACCAAGCGGGCCAGTTTCTCATGATTGGACTCCAGAATTGATGGAGTTCATCAACTCCTACCACCAGATTAGGAATAGGGAAACTCATTCTGCACTTTAGAATGACCTAATCGAGCATCAGTGGATGATGCACGACGAAGTGTAGTCGTTTGTATTGGAAGTTTTTATTTTAACTAGTAATGTTGTATGCAAATGCCTCTATGGTTTATCAAATTTAAGCTAATATCAATAAAAGTACTTTCAATTCTCATTAACTCTGATTTTTAGTAATACAAGTACTTTAAGTTTAAAACTTAATGCAATAAATAAAGATACAAGTCTCATATCCCTCTACTTAAAGTCTCCTTTTGGCGTCGACGATAATATGTCGCCTATTTGGGGGGCATCGAGCTGAGGTCCAGCAGCATGATCCTCTCATCCTCGGCTTATACGGCCCTCTCATTCTCCACTCAAAACCTCTCCTGCTTCGCTCATAGCTTGTCTTACTAGTATATAATCTGTGTCTTCTCCACTTCAAGCATCTCTTGGTTCTGCTGGTACTGTTTCTTTAGCATCTCCATCTTCTTCATAGAAAGCACTTCTTTGTTGTCCTTCATCTCCTTGAACAAGTCATACATTCTTGATTCATCCGCATTCGCTTTCCCCTTGCGCTTTAGGCACATTTTTGCATTTGGGGTTGTGGGAGAGGCGGATGGAAAAGCGATGCCTTTGCTCTTATTCATAGCTATCTTTATCTGTTGGCACTGTGGGTGCAAAAATTGTACCGGACCGGACCGGACCCATATGGGCCCGTACAGCGGCCCAAATAGGCAAGCGCAGGTCTAGGATCAGTGCCACATCAGCACCGCCACATCATCACTGCCATATCAGCACATGCTTCAGCTATAAAAGGACCCCCATGGTATTTAGAAAAAAAGGTAGGAGAATTGATCAAGAGGGGAGAGAGGATTCAGAGCCAAAGCTCTCTTCTAGTTCTCTGCTAGTTCTCTTCTAGCTCTCTTCTAGTTGCCCCCGTGCAATCGCATTGTAAGAAACTTCTCTTGGCCTGTCGAGAGAACACTCACTCCATCTATCATTCATTATAGTAGAAATCAGGTGGCACCTCTCCCCCAGAGACGTAAGTCGCAAGACCGAACTTCGACAACAACCCCTTGTGTCATTTCTTTCCTTCTCTACTTTCTAATCTCTATCTCTACAAACCATACAATTCAATCAAGAATTATGGGGTGAAGTTTCTGATCAAGACAATACGGAAATTTTTCCCATAGGCACTCCATTACCCACTTCAGTTGATATCGAAGCTCATTCCAAAAGTGCTCAAACTGGAACACACTCTTCTGGAGCTGGATGTATATCTCCTTTTCATTCTCGATCTTTATAACAAATAAAGAAATTCAATTATGTTAAGTTGGGTACAAATGAAAGCAGTGGTTTGGTGCTTCACTGGTTTCGTGGCTCCTTACCCTCCCCGGGCAATTTCGATCTAATGATATCACTATTCGCCACCAAACCAGTGAACCACCAAGCCACCGATCCTTTGCATTCTCGATCTATTTTAAATTTTCTTTTGGTTTGCAACCAAACCAGTGAACCACCAAGCCACCGAACCACCGAATACCACCACCTCCGCTCGCTGGAGATGCTCACCGCCACAAAACCAGTGAATGTCGCTGCCGCTTGCGCTGAACCAAACCGAACCAAACCCTAACCCTGAGATCTACAGGCCATGGGATGAACCCTAGACCTAAGATCTGGAACCACTGAATCGCCAATCACCGACACAATCGAAGTTTCTGGCCGCTTGCCTCACCGCCTCTGCTGTATCCTCCGCCGAAGCTACTCGGGAGAAAGGGGAGAAGAAACCGGGGGGTAGTTTCAGGTTTACCAAGAAAGGCAGGGAACTTAGGCTAAATGAAACTATAAGGTGTCCTATTTATAGGATTGATCTGTTGTTAGGGACCTCTCACACATTAACCCAAAAAAAATTAGGGGAATTCGTAAGAAGTCCATCTTAGGAAATGGTTTTGCGTTGCAGTCTCAACAACCTTTCCATTTTAGCTCAGACCCCTGTAGATGAAAATACCCCTTACTTGATATCAAATTTCCTGTAACTCGCCACCCCCGTCGCCGTTGGACCTAACCAAACTGCCTGCTACCACCGTCAAACCTAACTGAACCCCCCTCCACTAGACCTAACCGACACCCCCCCATCTACTGGCCATAGGTGAACCCTAGACATAGAAATCTCAAAAACCTAAACCTAACCTGAACTCCCCGCCACCGCTTGTGCCCGCCGCCTCCATCACCGCGGCTCATGGCCGCCTTCACCTCTGCTTCGCATCTTTCTATGCCTACACCTCCGCCCCTCATCGTATGCGCCTCCGCCTCTGCCAAGAGAGCAGCTGAGGGTGGTCTCGAGATTAAAAATCCAAGAAAGGGTTTTTCCTAAAGTTAGGTTGGTTATATTGGAAAATGCTATGGTAGAGGCTTACAACGGAAGCGATTTACTGGTCGAAAGACCTCTTATGGTGCACATTGCACGATTAAAACTTTCTTAGAAACTAATCTATATGTTCATACATGTATGTGCACATGAATCAAACACCCTATCAGCAATCTAGCATCATAAATATCTAGCATGCATGTAATTCAATGATTACGCTAGATCTACGTGTTAGAGATTTGCATACCTTCATGTGGATCTTTTAACCATGGAGAATTGTCTTCTTTTTTTATGGAGACGGAAGATCATCTGCGAAGAAACTGACGGTTTGCGAAAAGATATGCCTTCATGTTCGCCCAATCTCACACGATGCACGGAATAGTGCTCTTGGATCTTTGAGTGCCTTCGAAGAATGACCCTTCTCCTTCTATGAAACTCCACGCAAGAAAGACAGTCGCAAGCGAGGGAGACAAGAGAGATGAGAAAGAAGAAGCAAAGGAGATGAGAGAGAGAGGGTTCGAGTATGCCACTTGGATGGCCGGCCCTCTTCTCCCTCTATCCTTAAATAGGGCCGGCCCTTTTATGAATTGAGATCCCTAGGGGATAGGGCCAGCCCCCTCTTTTTCTCCACCTATCTCTCTACCTTTTTTTCTCATTTCTTAACTTCTACGATAGGTTTTAACCTGATTAGAAGCCCCGACTAGTGCATAGTGGTGTATGGTTTGACCAAATTCCCCTATGTCACTAGTTGGCTGCCCCTCGTATATAAGACTTAGCAAGACACTCATAAGTAAAGTGCAGTAATGATTTCACTATTTACCAGGGTTCCCAAAGGATGTCCCTAGTAAAGTCAACTAGTCAACTCGCAAAATGTCCCGATGCATCGCACCCATATAGCAAAGGCCACTTATGATAAGAGATAACTACATGCATCTCTGTACTAGTCTAGGGTTTTCCCTTAGTACATGCACGTAGTTACACATCTATCATGCTCTAGTGCGAAGCACACATGAAGCGTAGATATAGACTTCTCACTTCCTCTAATTGTGTCATATGTTTCGAGGAGATAGTTCAAGGACTATACAAAATATCGATAAGGTAGAACCTTCAGAGATCAGGGTTCATGGCTTCCAACTTGAACTCGATTGACACACCATCCGAGTGTACCATCGATCCTCTGAGTCTGAGTTAACAAGTGTGGCTACCCAGAGTGCAACACAGGTTGTACTCCAATTCCCTTGGACTTACTATGTTATCCCATATACCCCTGCTCTCCGCTTAGTAGTGGTAAACCCATTGTCCCTCCACTTGGTGCCATGATGCAACTCGAGCGGTGGAGAATACTGTCAGACTTGAGTGCTCATATAACTCGGTTCCTTCTAGGTTGACCACATATGTCGTACTACTGATTATCCCATCAAATAATCGAACACGGTCAATAATCCTACTATTGACCACCAAGCCTGGATTTGGTATGACATAAGTCAGATCAAGGAACACACCTCCCGTTAGGGGTGTGGATGGCGTACAGGTGTGGCACGCTAATATGGCGCCAACTGAGTAATTCTGTACACTATGGTTTTGGATAGTGTAACTGGAGCCTCACATATTGGTACGCCAAAGCACCGCTCAACTAGTCAGCCCATCAAACGTGGTTCCTCAGGGTTTAGGACCATTTTACTCTAAGCAGAAACACAACTTAGTGCACCGGTGTTTGCTTACCGATCTGTGCACCGTATTGGTTCCATTCGGCCACAGACACTATGCCTGGTGATGTCCATAGTAAAGACTCCCCATGCATTGGCATCCCCAATAGTTTATCATGATGAAGTGACCAACCTGATCATAGCTGCGAACTAATTTAGGTTACATGGGACAAATCCACTTAGTGTTCAACTCAGTAGACTACTATGTAGCCATGACTCTCTATTCTCGAAAGAACACATAACTGTATTATGCACCAACATGTATCTTATATAATAATATTCATCCTTTATTAATATTCCAAAACCCAGAGTTTTACAAGTTTAGAACACACCTGTGTGTGCCATAATATCATCAGGAGGCTAGCCAATCAAGAACGTGCACATGGAGGTCAGAGAGTGTGTAGATGGTTGATTCTCGGTATAATTCATGGTCAGTTTTTGGTGTGAGAAATCGGGTTATGGTGTGATTTGCGATCCATACTGAGTGCGATTCAAACAGCTGACCAAATTGAGTTGTCTCAAGTAAAAATACAACCGTTCGATCATTATACCCGAAATGATATCTACGATCAAGATTCAACCATAGAAAAAAGGGTGGATGCCACACCTTATACTATCAAGAAGAGAATTGTGGCACTCCTAGGCTTGATGATGGCAAAGACTCAGGTTTTGCATGCACATAGATGATATGATTGGTTGGAACTTTGGGGACGAAGGCTTTTGGGTGAAGTGGCTTTGCTCTACCCCCAAACTCATGACCCACTCAGCATTGCATCAGCCTTAAGGATTAACAAGGATGAAAGAAGTGCCGACGGACTCAATCAGTGTCGGCTGACTCACAAAGTGCCGACCAACTCAATAAGTGTCGGCCGACTCATGAAATTCCAACTGATTCAATGAGGCCGACAGAGCTAGGGGGATCGTCCAACCTAAAATGGCTGAATGAGCTAAAGGGGGGTAGACTACCCCTAGCAAAGCCAACTGACCGACTATCATACCCAGCCGGCCGACCAAGGGGGGGTCGACCACCCTTATCGTATCCAACTGACGACCGAGCTAAGGGGGGTCGTCCGACTAAGAGGGGGTCGACCACCCCTATCAAAACCAACCGACCGGCTATCACACCCGGCCGGCCGACCAAGGGGGGGTCGACCACCCTTATCGAAGGCAATCGACGACCGAGTTAAAGGGGGGTAGCCCGACTAAGAGGGGTCGACCACCCCTATCGAAGCTAACCGACCGACCGTCACACCCAGCTGGCCGACCAAAGGGGGGTCGACCACCCCTTGCGAAGCCGACCGACCGACCCTCATACCTGGCCTACAGAGCTAAAGGTGGGTCGTCCAACCAAGGGGGGGTCGACCACCCCTATGGAAGCCAATCGACCGGCCATCACACTCGGTCATCCAACTAAGCTAGGGGGGTCGACCACACCTAGTGAAGCAAACCGATCGGCCATCACACCCGGTCGACCGACCAAAGAGGGCAACACGATTGTTTGAATGCCTGGTGCTTGATCTATAGGTTGGGTACAATCTGTGCTTTGATGTGGCTTACCCATTCCAAGTTGGGTAGCAAGTGACGTTGGTTCGAGCTAAGGCCTGTGCCACAGGTCTCTTATAGCGGAGGGCAACGTGTCAAGATGGCTTCGCAGAGTAATACTACCTCTCGCTCTCAATGTACCGTATGAACGATCGATTGGCAGTCACACCCGACCGGTCGACCAAAGTAGGCCGATCGACTGTAAAGGGCCGACTGACCGACTGACGCACCCGACCAGTCAAGTTTGGTAGAGCGAGCTTGCACAACTAGCCGAGGGAAAGTAAGGTGGCCCGAACAGGAGGATGATGGTCGGTTGTGCTTGCCTTCTCTGGGTTTTGGTGGAGGACCGCAACGAGTTGAGCTGGACATTTTAGCAGGCTCGAGTTTGACTGTATTTAGTTGGCTAGTCTCCACCATGACTCGTCGAACAAAGTAGGCCGATTGACCCAACTGGGCCGCTGACCGACTATTATGCCTGATCGACCGACTGGAGAAATTGCAGTCAACTGGTCGCCCAGCTATGTGAAGACAGAAATTTCAAGGAGCGCCTCTATTTTGCTTACACCAACTCATATCTGATATTCACAAGCACAATGATTTGACCCAAAGATCATGTATCCAATTTCCTTGGCAGTTATGCCCAAAAATCTCGGTCAGACAGTTCATACCCCGAGATTTTCGGTCGACCGGTAAGAAAAGATGCCTCTAATGCCTCAACTGCTAGTGCGATCAAATAGCCACAAGGTACCACATAGCCCTCAAGCAAGACGATCGCTGAAATCATGGAGACACATCACCAAGCCCATCTTGCTTGGAGCACTATAATCGTCACCATGTCCACTATAAAAGGAGACCTACCCCCTCAGAATAAAGGATCTGAATTCTGGAAGGAGAACTAGGACTGCCTATTAATTTCCAGAGTTTTCGAAGATAAAGAGAGTTTGAGAGGTCGGCACTTGGGAGGCCGGTCCTTTCAGGGTGTAAGTTGGTCAGGATGAGAGTTTGTAACTCGTTTGGTTCATTAGTGCATTTCTTGCCCATCCAGTGATTTTTTTCCCCTTCGACGTTGAGAAGGGGTTTTTCCACGTAAATCTTGTCTACATTGTTCATTGGTATATTAGATTGTGCTATCCAACTGAACCGCTCCAAACCAGAAAAAACCCCTACAATACCAATTTTAACAATCTCCCACTTGGTCTATCGAAGCAAAATGGTTTTGACTACCATCATGTCCACATATCGCTCAAATGCCTTAGTAGGTATCGCCTTGGTAAAAGGATCAGCAACATTATCTACAGATGCAATCTGTGTCACCGCTACTTGTCCTTACTTTTGAAACTACCGAATCAAGTAGAATTTACGCTCGATAAGATTCCCCTTCTGGTGGTGCCTTCGCTCCTTGGCCTATGCTACCACTCTACTATTATCGCAATAAAACACAAAAGGTAATCGGGCCTCTGGCATAGACCTTACGTCCATGAGGAATTTCTTGAGCCATACTGTCTCTTTTGATGCTTCTCATACTATAACATACTCAGCTTCTATGGTAGAGCCCATGCACGATATACTTTTGCTTCACACTCTGTCAACTAACCGCTGCTCCTCCTAACATGAACACAAATCCTGATATCGATTTCTTGGATTCCATATCTAATATAAAGTCAAAGTCTGTATATCCAATCGATGTCAGTTCCTGTGTAGTGTAAAATAACTCATAGTTCCTCGTCCTACAAAGGTACTTGAGTATACACTTTACAGCTGTCCAGTGATCTGAACCCGGATTCCACTGAAACCTGCCCATCATGCCTACTGCAAAATAGATATCTAGCCTAGTACAATGAATAGCATACATTATGCTACCTAATGCTAAAGAATAAGGTACGCTTTGTATTTCTTTCTTCTCCTCAGGTGTCTTAGGACGTTGATCCTTAGACTGGTTCACGCTATATTTGAATGGCACGAAACCCTTCTTGGAGTCTTGCATGCTAAATCTGGTCAGAATCTTATCTATATACGCGACCTATGACACTGAGAGAATCATGTTCTGGCGATCTCGTGGAACCTTGATCTCCAAAACACAACTCGTCTCACCTAGGTCTTTCATATCGAACTGTATTGATAACCAGACCTTTACCACTGATAATACTCTTATATCATTCCTAATTAGCAGAATATTATCTACGTAAAGCATTAAATACACAACTGCAGTTTTGTCACTCCTCTTGTACACACAAGGTCCATCCTCGTTTTGAATAAATCTATATGACTGGGCCGCCTGATCAAAATAAATGTTCTAACTTCTAGATGCTTGCTTTAGTCCATAAATAGACTTCTGCAACTTGTAAACTAGATGCTCCTAACCATCTGACTCAAAACCTGGAGACTACATCATATATATGTCTTCTTCTAAATCCCCATTGAGGAATTCTATCTTGACATTCATTTTCTAGATCTTCCAGTTGTAATGGGCTGCAATGGATAGAAGGATCTGAATATACTTAATCATAGCTATCGACGAGAAGGTCTCATTATAGTAAATTCCTTCTCTCTAGGTATAACCCTTGGTAACTAATTTAGCTTTATAAGTCTCAAAGAAAGCATCAGATCCTTTTTTCTTCTTATACACCCACTTACATCCGATAGGTTTAATATTGGGTGATGGTGTAACAAGAGTCCAGACAATGTTATGAGGCGTTGATGTAATTTCTACTTACATAGCCTTTTGCTACTCAGAGCTGTCAAAATCTTTCACTACCTCATCATATAGCTCAGCGGATCATCCTCTTGGCATTCCGGATCAACCAGCAAGGTTTCTCTATAGCATATGTCAGGAGCTCTGATGTTTCTTCCACTACGATGAGGTAGTGGTGGTGGTATAAAGTGACTAGCTGCTATAGTGTCTGGTATATTAGTGCCTGTAATATCAGTTCTCACTATGATTTTAGATGTGTGATCTCTACTAGTACCCATCAGTTCATCCAGAACCACCTTACTAGTAGACTTATGGTCCATAATATAATCCTACTCTAGGAAAATAACATTTGTAGAAAATGATTACCTTTTTGTCCTTAGGATAATATGATAGTCCACCTTTGTTCTTATTAAGATACCCTATAAACACACTCTGAACTTTGATTCTATCTTATCCCTCTTGTCCTTCCGTATTTATGCATGGCATTCCCTTATTCTGAAATACTATAGTGTACGTTGGCTTTCGCCTTAACCATAGTTCTCTAGGGGTTTGATGCACTAACTTAGACAAAACGTGGTTCAGAATATATGCCGCTGTCTGTAAAGCGTATCCCCAAAAGGTCATTGGTAAACTGACATAACTCATCATATTGTAAACCATATCTAACAAGGTTCGATTCTTTATCTCAGAAACTCAATTCTGTTATGGGGTTCCTAGAGCAGTTAACTAAGATATAATCCTATGCTCCACCAAATACCCAAGGAACTCGTTAGATAAGTACTCAGCACCTCGATCAGATCGAAGGGCTTTAATATATTTGCATATCTGCTTTTCTCCTTCAGTATTGAATTCTTTGAACTTGTCAAAGGACTCTAACTTCTGATGCATCAGGTAAATATAACCATACATTGAGTAATCATCAGTAAAAATAATGAAGTACTCATAGCCTCTTATTTTCTTGATGCTCATGGGTCCACATACATCTGAATGGACTAATGCTAATACCTTAGTAGCTTCTATTCCCTTACTTATAAAGACCCTTTTAGTTATCTTTGTGGGTGCAAATTTTGGTAAGAAATCTGCAAGCAGCGGGACCCACCGGCCCTGCCTGGTGGGCCCCCCGAGTACCAGAGCGGGACCCACCGGCCCTGCCTGGTGGGCCCCCGGAGACTACAAGCAGGACCCACCGGCCCTACCTGGTGGGCCCCCGAAGACAACAGCGGGACCCACCGGCCCTGCCTGGTGAGCCCCCGAGTACCACAGCGGGACCCACCGGCCCTGCCTGGTGGGCCCCCTAAGACGGCAGCGGAGCCCACCAGCCTTACCTGGAGGATCCCCAGATAAGACAGCAGAAAACCGCCATTTACCACCAGAAAATCCTATAAATAGCAGAGCCTTCGAAAGTAAATGATCCGAAATTTCTGATTTCCACTCTGAGATCTGGTTTTCAGAATCCAGAGCTTTGGAATTTCTCAGTTTCCCATCTTCCACCCTTCTTTGATCTTCTTCTCTCTTTCTAAGAGATCAGAGTGTTTTCAGTGATACTCGACCTGTCGAGATCACTTCGATATAAGTGTTAGTAAATTCGGGTTGCTCCCTATAGCACGGAGACGTAGGCTTCGGCTGAACTCCGAGATCACATCTCTAGTGTCAAATCTCTGATTGCATCTCTCTCTGTTTGCATATCGAAAGTAACGACTTCAATCAATAGATCAAGCAGTGATCTCTTCTACTCCAAACCTCAATTGACTGGTGAGGCGAGGTCTTCGGGTCGGCACGAAGATTTTCCCCCACAGTTTGGCACCGTCTGTGGGATGCGAGCGAAAAGTCAAACTCTCTCCACTACTACTAGATCGGTTGAGCCTACAACCGATCTTTGATAGCCAAACTTCCTTGCCTCTTCGGTTGATCGGACAACTGATCACACGTCGGCACTCTTGTTGCACCCTTCGCTCTCTGAATGGCAAAAACTAAGCACCAGGGTCAACCAGAAGGAAGTAATACTCAACAACAAGCTCGACCTGAGACTCGATCAATGAGTCAAAGGCTCAATTTCGGACAGCCCCTTGCTGTTCCTGAGATGGGGGTTCGCTCAGGGAGTGAGAGATCTGTCGATCGACCTATCGCCCATCCCGCACGACAGTCGATCGGGCAAACTGCCCCCGCTCCTGCTGAAGACCCTCCATCGACCTACCAAATCTCTACAGTCGACTTCCAACTACTCCAATTGGCGAAGCAAAACGCCACCCTCGCCGCTGAGAGGGATGCTCTTAAGAAGGCAGCCTCCGAGGCTGGAATCGCCCTTCCTATCCCCTCTACAAGTGAGAGGGTTGATCTTCCACGACACTCAATCCACTCCGAGCAACGGAGGTCAATGGGAACTACTGCCCTCGATAGGATTCGACGCGAACCAACTCCCTCTGCTGCCCCATGGAAGCAGAGTGTTTGGGATCGCCTCGACGACGAGTCCTTTCAATCATCTTCTGGTCGCAACTGCGATAGGAAGGCTCCTTCAAAGCTCAACATACCAAGGAGGCACCAAATGAAAGGCGCTCCTTCGAAGAGTCGAGTTTCCCCACCTATTCCACTTCAACATGGACTTGGATCGGACCTTTGATACCGACTTCAACCGACAAATACTTCAATGCCTGAGCAAGACCTTGCGATCTTGCCTCTTGACCCACCTCTAGGTCGAGGACACGGTCGTAGGGACGGGTACTCCTCTGCCGGGCCTCTACATCGAAGCCTCTTCGAGTCAACTTTTCTGAGGGGATGGAGAACTCCTATCCTCCCCAAATTCAACTGCATCAAAGGAGATCCGACTCTCTATATCCTTGCCTTCAAGCAAGCTTTGACACCGCACGAAGAAGAGAACAACGTGCTTTGTCGCACTTTTGCTGGAAGTCTCGATGAGCCATCACTCGACTGGTATCACAATCTCCGAGCTGGGTCCATCACCCAGTTCGGTGTTTTGGCTAACCTCTTTGTGCAGCACTATCAACTCAATCTGAAGCTAGAGAAGAAGCTCGACTCTCTCTATCGGCTGAGGATGGGTGCTGACGAGACCCTCCGTAGTTTCACCAGGAGATTTCGCAACGAGCATGCTGCTCTCTCTGGAAGACATCTGGATGATGAAGTCATCATGTTGGCTTTCCAGAACACCCTCCGCTTCGATCTACACATCTACAACGACTTCATCCGCAATCCCCCTCCATCTCTGGGTGCTATGTTCGATCGAATCCAAAGGGAGATTGAAGTTGAAGATGATCAAGTTGCTCGCAAAGGGCGAGAAACAAAGCGAAGACTGGCGGAAAGAGAAGCTCCCAAGTACGCTGCCAGAGCCCACAATGCTGAAGCAGTAGCTCCTCCAACCAACAAGCGATCAAAGAATGACGGACGTCGGTCTCCAACGAAGACCACTTTCACTGAGTGGAATTTACCAGTCGAGCAGATACTCGACCGCATTCAACACGACGAGTACCTTCGAAGGCCCAATCCTCTTCAGCCAAACTCCAAATTCACAGCAGACAAAACGGTCTACTACGAATTCCATCGAAGTCACGGCCACTCCACCGACCGTTGCTATCGGCTGAAGTTCCATCTTGAAGACTTATTGCGAGAAGGCCATCTTCAAGAGTTTGTCAAAGGCGGGCAAGATCAACGTCGAGCCTCTGCAAAAGGGAAAGAAGTGTGTTGGGTCCATCAAATCTCCTCCAACCGGCAACCTATCTCTGTGAATGCCAACGTCTTTGGTATTCATGGAATATTGCATAATCAAACTTTGACCGGGAAGGAAGTGGATCGGCAAGTTCGACGCATCTTCCACGTTCGTTCTGCTGCGAACAAGGAGGATACCTGGATCGAGAAGCCTATCGAAGGTTTGGCTTGGCCGTCCATTATTTTCAACGACTCCGACCTCCAAGGAGTTCATACTCCACACCGAGACCCTCTGGTCTTGAAACTCCTCATCGATGGAAGCACCGTCAACCGGATCCTCATCGACACCGGGAGCTCCATCGACATTATGTTCTCGGATTGCTTCAAGCGTCTGGGACATAGATACTCAAGCCTTGACGTCATCCCGACCATGATCACTGGCTTCAACGGTGAGCAAAGCATCACTGTGGGCGAATCGAGATTCACTCTAGACCTTAGCCGAGAGACTAGAGTCTCGGTGAGGTTTGCAATAGTCGAAGGAGTGTCTAGCTACAACGCCATCCTCGGGCGACCATTCCTCCACCAGATCAATGTCATCTCCTCTTCTTATCACCAACTAGTCAAGTTTGCAACGGGAGAAGGCATCGTCTGCATTCGAGGTGATCAGCAAGCTGGGAGGTCTTGTGAGGCTGTTGCGGCTAAAACAGATCAAAAGATCAATATTGCTCCTCCAAAGCGGCCACGAGATGAAGCTGGTCCCTCTTCCAAATAGCAATCAAAGGAGATTTCGCTGACCGAACCGCCACCAATCGAATGGGAAGCATCACCTTCAATTGAAGAAATCATCCCGATCAATATCGGCAGCGGAGATCTCCAGCAACAAACTTTCATTGGTACTGGTCTTAGCGACGCAGAAGCGCAAGACATGGTATCCTTCCTTCAGTCCAACATCGACGTTTTCGCCTGGTGTTTTGAAGACATGCCTGGGATCAATCCAGATGACGCCTGCCACCGGCTCGCGATCAAAGAAGAAGTGAAGCCTGTCAAGCAAAAGCCACGCACCATCCGACCAGAGCTATAAGTTGCTGTTCAAGAAGAGATCACCAAGCTACTCGCAGCAGGCTTCATCCGTGAAGTAGAGTATCCTACTTGGATCTCTAACATAGTTGTTGTTCCTAAAAAGAATGGGAAGGTCAGAGTCTGCATCGACTTCACCAATCTCAACAAAGCGTGTCCCAAAGACCCATTCCCCATGCCAAGGATTGATAGACTCGTCGATGCCACTGCTGGCCACGAGCTATTGTTTTTCATGGATGGGTACTCTGGATACAATCAAATTCCATTTCATCCGGATGATCAAGAGAAGATATGTTTTGTGACTAGCCGAGGTCTCTACTGCTACAATGTAATGCCATTCGGCCTCAAAAACGCTGGATCCACCTATCAAAGGTTAGTCACAAAGATGTTTGAAGATCAGATCGGTCGCAACGTCGAAGTCTACGTCGATGATCTCCTCACCAAGAGTTCCACTCGAGGGAAACATCTATCCGATCTGGTAGAAACCTTTCAAGTCCTCCGAAAGTATCGCATGAAGCTCAATCCAGCCAAGTGTGCCTTTGGAGTTCAATCGGGCAAATTCCTGGGTCATCTTGTGACCAGGAGGGGCATTGAAGCCAATCCCGATCAAATTCGAGCCATCTTCGACATGCCATCGCCTACCAATCGGAAGGAAGTGCAACGCCTCACTGGAAGACTTGCTGCCCTCAATCGATTCATCTCAAAGTCCTCCGACAAGTGTAAGCCTCTTTTCGACAAGCTGCGAAAGGCAGATACATCGGGATGGAGTCCTGTTTATGAAGAAGCTTTTCAAGGCATCAAGAAATATCTGGTGCAAGCTCCTATCCTGACTGCTCCACTTCCAAAAGAAGACTTGTGGCTCTATCTCGCCGTGACCGATCAAGCAATCAGTGCCGTCCTAGTCAGTAGAAGAAATGGCGTCGAGCACCCAGTCTATTATATCAGCCATACTCTTCTTCCAGCTGAGACTCGTTACTTAAAAACTGAGAAGGTCATTCTGGCTTTACTCACTGCATCACGTCACCTTCAACCTTACTTCGTCTCCCACCAGATCACTGTCATTTCAGAACACCCACTCAAAGATATTGTTGACAAAGCTGGTCGAGCTGGTCGAATGACCAAATGGGTGATCGAAATGAGTGCCTTGGGGATTCAGTCCGAATCTCGCACTTCCATCAAAGGTCAAGCTGTTGCTGATTTTCTAGCTGACTTTCCAGTTGAAGACCCCATCACTTGGGAAGAAGATGTCGACATGCGCTTGGAAGATGAGGATAATCCTCCAATCAATCTTGCAACAAAAATTGATCCAAGTCTCGAGGCTATTGCTACAACTCCTCCATGGAAGCTTTACACTGATGGAGCTTCAAGTGCGATCGGTTCGGGAACTGGGATAGTCTTGGTATCCCCCAAACTTGATCATCTACAGAAGGCCACTCTTCTCGGATTCAATGCCACCAACAACGAAGCTGAATATGAAGCACTCATTTCTGGACTCGAAATGGCAAAATCCCTGGGAGTAAATCAAATCATCGCCTACAGCGATTCCCAGCTGATCATAAGGCAAATCAATGGAGAGTATACAGCTCGAGAAGAAAGAATGCAACTCTATTTGGCCTTAGTACGACGTCTCCAACAGCGTTTTACTAATGCCGAATTCATTCAAATCCCAAGAGCAGAAAACCGAGAGGCAGATGCCTTAGCCAATGCTGCCTCAGTTCTCGGAGACTCACTCGGGGAAAGGCAAATACAGATCGATTATCAAGAGGTGCCCAAGACCATCCCCGATCAACAGATCCATGCCACTACAAAGAGATCTGGGGGTGGAGATCAATTGATGTTGAACCTTACTACTGCAAATAAAATTGAATATTGGAGACAGTCAATTTTTGACTTCTTCAAATATGGCAAAGTACCAGAAGATCCCAATCAAGCCCGAAGACTTCAAAGGAAACTTCCTTGCTATACTATTCAAGGAGAAGATCTATATTTCAAATCTCACAACGGGATGTTACTCAAGTGCCTTGGTCCCGAGCAAGCACAAACAATCCTACTTGATATCCACTCTGGAGCTTGTGGGAATCATTCGGGAGGAAGATCTCTTGAAGCCAAGACGAAGCTATAAGGATACTACTGGCCAACAATGGCAAGGAATGCTCAGCAAGTTGTTCAAAGATGTGAGCCATGCCAATGACACGCTCGAGCAATTCATCTCCCTGCAGATGAACTCCATCAACTATCAAGTCCTTGGCCTTTCCATCAATGGGGGTTGGATTTCTTGGGTCCATTCCCACCAACTCCGAGCAAGAAAAAGTATCTACTGCTGGCCACGGATTACTTCACCAAATGGGTTGAAGCTGTGCCACTCTTCCGAGAGACCGATGATGAAGTGATCAAATTCATCCGACACAACATCTTCTCAAGGTTTGATACACCTCAAGTTCTTGTTGCTGACAATGGAGCTCAATTTGACTCCGACAAGTTTCGAGAGTTCTGCCTGAACAACGGGATCAAACTCTTCTATTCAACTCCAAGATATCCTCAATGCAATGGTCAAGCCGAAGCCTCCAATAGAGCTATTCTTGGTATACTCAAGAAGAAATTCAATGACAAGAAAGGATTATGGGAACAAGTCCTACCTGAAGTTCTCTAGGGATATCGCACAACTCCGAAAAGATCCACAGGGTTCTCTCCTTTCCGTCTGACATATGGATCGGAAGCAGTACTCCCAACAGAAAGCATATCAAATACTCTGAAGACCAGGGCAGTTGAAGAAGGAATCAACGAAGAGCTTCGGATCAATGATCTAGACTTCTCTGAAGAACTACGAGACCAAGCCTCTCTTCGTGTGGCCAAGTATCAGCAGAAGATAAAACGAGCCTATGATGAGAAAGTCTACAAACAGCAATTCCCAATCGGCAGTCTAGTCCTTAGAGCGGTCTTCTACAACACGAAGGAACATAGCAGTGGGAAGCTTGCTCCCAACTGGGAAGGTCCATATATTATCGAATCAGTTGGAGGCAAAGGCTCTTATCGACTGATCTCACCAGAAGGAGATAGATTACCACGAGCTTGGAATTCTAGGCACCTCAAACTGTTCTATCCATGATGTAAATTCCATGATGAATAAAGTTCTCTTTCAAATGTTCAAATATGCAAGTGTTCAGCTTTTCAATTCAAGTTCTGAAACAGTTTCAAATTTATCCATATTCAAGTTACCAAGTCTTTTAACAAGTTTGGGTGTTAGAGTTGCGACTCAACCCCTTACTGGCAAATGTTAAACTGACCTTCAATTTCAATATTCAATTTCAATCAAATTCAATATCGTCTAACAAGTTTGGGTGCTTGAGTTGCGACTCGACCCCTCACATACAAATGTTAACGATTTCAAGTTATGGCTACAACAACCTTCAATTTTCGAGTTACATAACAAGTTTGGGTCATCGAGCTGCGACTCGACCCCTTACATTCAAATGTTTGTATCTATTTAACATTCCAATACCATCCAGAATACAACATTCAAAAACATTCAACATGGGAGATCCGACTTTCAAACATCAAAAAGATCTTTTGATTATCAAAATTTGCCAAGTACAATGTTGAGCTGCTACATGTCAAAAGTTTACAAGTATAAACAACAAAGAAAAAAGGTAGAAATACATCAGGGCTTGGCTACGCTTGGAGCGCGCGACCTCTCTCCTTCAGATTCGCCATGAGCCTTGCTCGTAGCCGAAGCTTTAGAAGATCGGACACTGCTGGCATGTACCCTGAGTGCCTCTGCCGCTTTCTCGGCCGTTTCCCTGTAGCTCTTGCATTCAGACAGCGCATGCTCCAGTTCCTTCTTGGAAGTCTCCTCTCTGGCAGTAAAGGCAGCATGCTGGGTAGCAAGTCGTTCTTTCAACTCCTTGATCTCGGTTGCGCGATCACAGGACACGTTCTCAACCTTGATGAGCCGATTCTTCAAGGATTCAAGTTCGTGACTCTGCGCTTCGCAACGGTTCTACAACCCCTTGCTCTCCTCCTTCTCTTTGCGAAGATCCTCGATCTTGGCCTTGAGAGAATTTTTCTTCGAAGTCAAAAGATCCCTCAGCTTATCCCTCTCTTCGTGGGCATCCACCAGATCAGCTTTCAAACGGGACACCTCAGATGCGGCCTCTCGTTCTCCTGCCCTCCTGGAAAGTTTGCTTGTAATTCTCAAAACTGCTGAGTTCTACAGATGGACAAAGAGTTAGAATTATTCTGAAGATACAATGCTAATAGTTGATCAAGCAGATGCACATACCACTACTTCAAGCCGATCAAAGGCTTCGTCAAAAGTAGCATCCGAAAGGTTGCAAAGCTTCCGGATCACACCAGTAGGATGGTTGATATCAACATCACCCAAGTTCTTTATCTTCTGAGTCGAGCCAACAGGCGTACCTGCAATCAACATCAAAGTTCAAAGAGTTAAAGCGAATTCAAACTTCAAAGGCTAGGCAATCGAGATAGAGATTAGTACAATTACCTGAGACGTCGACCAGAGGTGCTTTTCCCTTCCCACGGTCGGAGCTCTTATCCCGAGGGGTCGATTTCTCCTTGGTGGGAATTGGTTCCGACTGGTGTTGGGGAGCCCCATCACCCACACGGCTCTCCCTCTCCATGTGAACAGGAGAAGGAGCACCCTGGGGAAGTGAGACTCCCCCTTCATCCTGGTGCTCGCCTGGCTGATCAAGTCCCGCCATGAGGGCAGCCACTTCCTCAGCCAGAGAGCGCGAGGGGGGTGGAGGTTGCTCAACCTCCAAACCCCCACTTGCAGTCGAGCCTTCAAGACGAGGCACCTCTGGGGGTATCTGGTCGAGGGGCGTAGGGTTGCTTCCAACCCCACCGCTCCTTGACAACTTTATCTTGAAGCGCATCGGCTTCTTCAAATCTTCAAAATGGTAGACGGGCTGTGCCTTCTTGCCGTCGCCCTCCACATCCATAACCTCCTCCATACGACGGGCTTTAGCCTCGTCAATGAGGATGGGTTGCGAGTCCACATCGTCCCCACCAGTGGGGGTGGGAGGAATTTCTTTCTCGCCACCCCCATGTCCTTGACCACCATCAGTGGGGGTGGGAGGAATTTCTTCCTCACCACCCCCATTTCCCCCATCTTCATCATCTTCATCATCTCCATCATCTTCGTCATCGTCGTTGTCGTCGCCACCCTAATCCTCTTCACCTCCACCTTCCTCTTCTCTCTCTATTTCCTCTTCTTCTTCTTCCCCCTTTTCCTCTTCCTTTTTCTTCTCCTCCTCCTCAACTAGAACTTTCCTCTTCTTCTTTGCTTAGACTTGGCGATGTATCACCAATTTCTCCTCCGTGGGCAAGCTGCGCCTAGCTCCGTAAGCCTTCTTCTTAATCCGAATTTTTCTAACAATTTTGCCGGATTGAGGGTCCTCCTCATAATCAGAGTAGATGACCTCATTATCTTCATAGCGGGTCTTCGATCGGTGGAGGAGGTTGGTCTTGCCGTGTCGAACCGGGCAATTCGAGAATTGCTTCCAAGATCGAGTCCCGCATGTCAGTTCCAAAAAGAGATTGTCAACAGCCCCCACTCGTTCCGAAGGCCACGCGAGAGCTCCTCCTGCACTGTACATATCTACCTCTTCGTGCATCTTGTATCGGGGAACCTCAGGTACCGACAGAGGAGTCCAGGCACCAGACACCGATAGCGGCCAGTCGGTATAAAGTTTGTCGGAGCCGATGGTGTCAACGATCGGACGAAGGGCGGAGACACCAGTCAGATTGTAGAATGGGCTGTCTTTTCTCCAAGCCCATCGATAGTGATAGAAGAAATACCCTAGTTCGATCCGGGCTTCTTCACCTTCAGGGAGGCTGGAGTAACATTCCCTGAGTTCCTTCTGGAAGTCAGACTCCACGCGACAAAAAGCGTAGATGATCCTCCAGGCGTTTCCAGTAACCTGCCCGGGACAAAGACCAGAGGTGTTCAGCAACCTCGCGGCAAAAGACGGCAATGGAAGGCGCAGTCCACAGTTGAGCTGGCCAATCGTGACGATGGTTCCCATCACCTGCTCCTTGCTCGCGTACGAGACAAAGATTGTCCGCCTGTCGACGCCAAAAGCGGATAGAACTCCCGGAAGCGCAGGGCGAGCCTTTCCCTCTGTGAAACATGCCAGCAACTTCTGCAGCTTCTCCCTCTTCACGTCTGTAAGTTTGCCACCGATGTTATATCCAAACTCCGGTTTCGCCGACAGAGGCAGCTGCGGGCAGAGAACGAATCTCGCTTTGGGGATATGCTCCGGACGGGAGGGTGCAGAAGCGAACCCCACTCCTTGGTGCCTCTTACCCAATTGGCCAAGCTCGATCAACTCGGCCCTGCCTTTGCCACGGCCCTTCGAGACAGACGTTTCTTCAGCGATTTCCTTCCCCTTTCTCTTGGATGGAACTACACTCTTCTTCGAACTACCTGGAGACGCCATTTGACCGATCGAAAGGACAGAGAAACAAAGAACGAGAGATTAAAAGCAAAGGCTCTGGACGTGTCATCACCATATCAAATCACGTGTTTTTGCAGGTACACGTGGCATCTATCCGTAGCAAGCGCAAAACCAGGCGAACCGTCGGACCAGATGAAGCGTCAGACCGGCCGGTCCACGTAAACCAACGGTCCAAGCATACCACCAGTCCGAGTAAACCGAACCGCCGGTTCAAAACCACATTCAGGCAAACCGAGGATTCAAAGCAGAAAAAATCGAACTCCATCAATATTCAAGACTCTGTCGAAAATCAAAGGAGGAGAACAAGCTATACCACTTCCTCAAAAATACAGGTTCAAGACTTAGACCTTGACCGGCTGATTTTAGCCGATCGGTCAAAATTTGACCGATCGGTCAAAATCAACCGATCGGTCGATTTTCTACTGGATCAGGCAAAAAACTTGTGTTTTTTGCCGATCACCAAAACCTTGACCGGCTGATTTTAGCCGATCGGTCAAACTTGACCGATCGGTTAAAATCAACCGATCGGTCGATTTTCTACTGGATTAGGGTAAAAAACTTGTGTTTTTTGCCGATCACCCAAACCTTGACCGGCTGATTTTAGCCGATCGGTCAAACTTGACCGATCGGTCAAAATCAACCGATCGGTCGATTTTCTACTGGATCAGGCAAAAAACTTGTGTTTTTTGCCGATCACCCAAACCTTGACCGGCTGATTTTAGCCGATCGGTCAAACTTGACCGATCGGTCAAAATCAACCGATCGGTCGATTTTTTACTGGATCAGGCAAAAAACTTGTGTTTTTTGCCGATCACCAAAACCTTGACCGGCTGATTTTAGCCGTTCGGTCAAACTTGACCGATCGGTCAAAATCAACCGATCGGTCGATTTTCTACTGGATCAGGGTAAAAAACTTGTGTTTTTTGCCGATCACCCAAACCTTGACCGGCTGATTTTAGCCGATCGGTCAAAATCAACCGATCGGTCGATTTTCTACTGGATCAGGCAAAAAACTTGTGATTTCTGCCGATCACCCAAACCTTGACCGGCTGATTTTAGCCGATCGGTCAAACTTGACCGATCGGTCAAAATCAACCGATCGATCGATTTTCTACTGGATCAGGCAAAAAACTTATGTTTTTTGCCGATCACCAGAACCTTGACCGGCTGATTTTAGCCGATCGGTCAAACTTGACCGATCGGTCAAAATCAACCGATCGGTCGATTTTCTACTGGAGCAAGCAAAAAACCTCTGTTTTTTGCCGATCACCCAAACCTTGACCGGCTGATTTTAGCCGATCGGGCAAACTTGACCGATCGGTCAAAATCAACCGATCGGTCGATTTTCTACTGGATCAGGCAAAAAACTAATATTTTTTGCCGATCACCCAAACCTTGACCGGCTGATTTTAGCCGATTGGTCAAACTTGATCGATCGATCAAAATCAACCGATCGGTCGATTTTCTACCGGATCAGGCAAAAAACTTATGTTTTCTGCCGATCACCCAAACCTTGACCGGCTGATTTTAGCCGATCGGTCAAACTTGACCGATCGGTCAAACTTGACCGATCGGTCAAACTTGACCGATCGGTCAAACTTGACCGATCGGTCAAACTTGACCGATCGGTCAAAATCAACCGATTGGTCGATTTTCTACTGGATCAGGCAAAAAACTTATGTTTTTTGCCGATCACGAGAACCTTGACCGGCTGATTTTAGCCGATCGGTCAAACTTGATCGATCGGTCAAAATCAACTGATCGGTCGATTTTCTACTGGAGCAGGCAAAAAACCTCTGTTTTTTGCCGATCACCCAAACCTTGACCGGCTGATTTTAGCCGATCGGTCAAACTTGACCGATCGGTCAAAATCAACCGATCGGTCGATTTTCTACTGGATCGGTCAAAAAACTCTATTTTTTGACCAAACATTCCAACCTTGACCGGTTGAATTCGACCGATTTGACCGATCAGTCAAATTTGACCGATCAGTCAAGTTTGACCGATCAGTCAAAATCAACCGATCGGTCAAATTTGACCGATCAGTCAAAATTGACCGATCAGTCAAGTTTGACCGATCAGTCAAAATCAACCGATCGGTCAATTTTCTACTAGATCGGTCAAAAAACTCTGTTTTTTGACCGATCACTCCAACCTTGACCGGTTGAATTCGACCGATCGGACAAATTTGACCGATCAGTCAAATTTGACCGATCAGTCAAATTTGACCGATCAGTCAAAATTGACCGATCAGTCAAGTTTGACCGATCAGTCAAAATCAACCGATCGGTCAATTTTCTACTAGATCGGTCAAAAAACTCTGTTTTTTGACCGATCACTCCAACCTTGACCGGTTGAATTCGACCGATCGGTCAAATTTGACCGATCGATCAAAATTGACCGATCGGTCAAAATTGACCGATCAGTCACGTTTGACCGATCAGTCAAAATCAACCGATCGGTCAAATTTGACCGATCAGTCAAAATTAACCGATCAGTCAAGTTTGACCGATCAGTCAAAATCAACCGATCGGTCAATTTTCTATCCAACATTGACCGGTTGAATTCGACCGATCGGACAAATTTGACCGATCAGTCAAATTTGACCGATCGGTCAAATTTTACCGATCAGTCAAATTTGACCGATTGGTCAAAATTGACCGATCAGTCAAAATTGATCGATCAGTCAAGTTTGACCGATCAGTCAAAATCAACCGATCGGTCAATTTTCTACTAGATCGGTCAAAAAACTCTATTTTTTGACCGATCACTCCAACCTTGACCGGTTGAATTCGACCGATCGGTCAAATTTGACCGATCAGTCAAATTTGACCGATCAGTCGAAATTTACCGATCATTCAAATTTGACCGATCAGTCTATGTTTTCGCTAACTCTCGACAAAGCTCCTCTACGTGTGTGACAGGGGGTCGTTAGCTTTTCACCACGAATCCAAGCCAGCCAAGGTGGCCTCTTAGCTAACTTGGAGGGGGTAACTATGGGTGCAAATTTTGGTAAGAAATCTGCAAGCAGCGGGACCCACCGGCCCTGCCTGGTGGGCCCCCCGAGTACCAGAGCGGGACCCACCGGCCCTGCCTGGTGGGCCCCCGGAGACTACAAGCGGGACCCACCGGCCCTGCCTGGTGGGCCCCCAAAGACAACAGCGGGACCCACCGGCCATGCCTGGTGAGCCCCCGAGTACCACAGCGGGACCCACCGGCCCTGCCTGGTGGGCCCCCTAAGACGGCAGCGGAGCCCACCAGCCTTACCTGGAGGATCCCCAGATACGACAGCAGAAACCCGCCATTTACCACTAGAAAATCCTATAAATAGCAGAGCCTTCGAATGTAAATGATTCGAAATTTCTGATTTCCACTCTGAGATCTGGTTTTCAGAATCCAGAGCTTTGGAATTTCTCAGTTTCCCATCTTCCACCCTTCTTTGATCTTCTTCTCTCTTTCAAAGAGATCAGAGTGTTTTCAGTGATACTCGACCTGTCGAGATCACTTCGATATAAATGTTAGTAAATTCGGGTTGCTCCCTATAGCACGGAGACGTAGGCTTCGGCTGAACTCCGAGATCACATCTCTAGTGTCAAATCTCTGATTGCATCTCTCTCTGTTTGCATATCGAAAGTAACGACTTCAATCAATAGATCAAGCAATGATCTCTTCTACTCCAAACCTCAATTGACTGGTGAGGCGAGGTCTTCGGGTCGGCACGAAGATTTTCCCCCACAATCTTGTCTCCCAGGAAGGATTCATAGGTGGGAAGAATCTCTGAAGGATTTGTTTCTAGAAGCCTGGCCTTCACTATTCTATATATCCCGTCAAAGGTAATATGCTCAAGTCGTAAGTGCCACAATTGGGTTAAATTTTTCGAAGGTTTCTTTCGCTTAGATGAATTAGTATATAATGTTAAAGTCATTATGTTTTCTCTTTCAATATTAGGACTAACAACATAATGATTATTCTGAATAATTTCTCTTAATAAAAAAGTTCCATTCAGATTAAACGATATACTAAAAGTAATAAAATAAACTGAATAACCTTCATTAACTAAAGAGGAAACAAAAATCATGTTTTATCTCTAGGACGGGACATAAAAAATATCTCTAAGAGTCACAGTTTTATTATCGAAAAGTTGAGAGTAATATCTCCAACAGCTTCAGCAGCTGCCACAACCTCAGTTCCCATGTTCAAAGTCACCTCACTATCAAGGAACCTTCTGCTTTTCCAAAACTTATGAAGAGAGTTACACGTATGGTTAGTGGATCCATAATCCATAATCCAACTAGCAAAAGAACTGTTACTTAAAAAAATGATTCAACAACAAAGAGTTATAGATTAATTTCTTCGGTATTCTGAGGCGTCCTGCATCCCTTCTTCCAATGGCCCTTTTCGCCATATCAAAAGCACTTGGTGCCCAGCTTCTTTGATTCACCAGATTCAGAGGTTCCCATAGAGTTCTACACAAGTGCTGATGTAGGTTTCTTCTTGTGTTTCTTGCTATAAGGTTTGCTTGGCTTCTTGAAGGATTTACGTTTCACGTGAAGTGCTTTGCCTTGCTGCTTGAAGTCATCCTCAACTTCCTAGAGAGCACCTAGAAGCTCCATATTTGTTATTGCCAACTTGTTTAGATTAAATTTGGTGACAAATCCTTCAAAGTCTTCAGACAAAGACGAAAGGTAGATATTTGTTATCACCTCGCCATCTAACACACTATCTATGGATGCTAGTTCGTTCTGGAACCCAAACATTTTTAGCATGTGTTCTTGAACCAACATTCCCTTAGACATCTTAGTACTGACGAGTTTGTTGATGGTGAGTTATTGTGTAACGCGATTGTGACCCTTAAACATCTCCTTCAAGTATAATATCATGTCAAAAGCATCAGACATATCATCAACCTGCTTCTGCAGAGTTGTTTGCAAGGATGATATAATATAACATTTGCATATCTAATTAGATTCCTTTCAGTCAGTAAACACCTTTATCTGTACCTCTGTAGCATTGGGTCCAGATAAGTCGGGCTCAGGGTCATTTAAGGCTGCCATGTGTTTATCGATCCTTAAGACCAGCTATAGGTTATGCTTCCATCCCTCATAGTTGGGACTGGTAAGTTTTTGGTCATTTAGGATAGCGGATAAGGTATCTAACTTGGTCATCTAAAAACAAAGGATCGAATGATGAGAATATATGAAAACTCATTTTATAGATTTTTAAAATAAGCTAATTATATCCAACTATCCTTCAAAAGAAGACATCTCTATAGATTAATTTAACCATATATGTAATATCTCATAATTGGATACACTCGCCCTAAGGGGGTAGTATGCAGTGTCATCCGCTCACACGGGTCTTTTCTTGACCCAATCTAAATCTGCTAAGGGATTTTATAGACCATGATTATCTTTTGGTAAATGCCATGTGATCCCCATACAAAGTAACAGAAGCCTCACGTGCACTTCGGATGCTTACCTATGAGCCTAAGCAATTACGATATGTGAGTTCATACGGCCCCCATGAGAGTGGAAAAAGTCCTCTTTGGGCCCCATAATCGTTATATCCCAAGGTAGACTACTAAGTCATTTGGTATAGAATGACATAACTCTCACCCGAGGGGGATGTTGAGTTACGCCTTCCTACCCGAATACGAAGTGATTGGTCGTGGAGGCCAGGGGATCTCTTAGAGTCCTTTCTTGTATTCCTTTTAAATATGAGGGTTATTTTGCTAGTATGAGTATATGACTAGTGACCACTTATATACTAGACCCTGGTCACACCATGTTCCCACTAGTACTTCAAGCCTTTCGCCTATTATTAATCGATCTCATAATATCATAGTTTATATCTCAAGTGGATTTCTCTACTCAAGGGTCATATTACATATCCCGAGAAAGTTGACGCTCCGCAAACCTGGTTATCACACAAATATCCTGGGAGCCTAGTCTAAGGTCAGATAAACAGGAAAGAATTCCCACTACTATAACGCCTTGCTTATAAATTTGATAATTGATGCCATAGTAGAATTCCTTCTCATTATTGGTTTCGATGCTGGCCAAATAGGAACGCCCGACAAGTTATTTTAGGTCTCCTTATGTTGCCATTAGTTTTTAATGACTTAAGCAAACCTACTTTACCGGTGTAGTAAGTAGCTACAAGCTAAAATAGGGAGGTTAGAGTTAGGTTTGGCTCTGTTGCGATAAAGATATATCATTGCAGTCAAAACCACTACTACCATCCTTTCTCATATGCTTAGGCATAAATGGTATGTATCTAACTCTTTGGGATAAGACTTTTTGCTTTGGTGTTTAGGGTTTGGGTGCATGACTAGCTAACACACACATCACTTAGTTCCGTTCGATATTTTTTATCATTTTAGTACTTACATGCATGTTCATTTTGGATTAATGTTAAAAATGTGTAAGCATCGTTTTTAGACAAGAAATAACCAGATGGGCTTGTTAGACTTCAACATTTTACCTTGTTTGGAACAAAGGTCGATGCCCTATACTTAGTATGTGTTTAGTAGGCTAGTCGTGCACATGACTGGAAAGTCGTATGCACGAGTTTGCCTTAGTCGTTTTGGTGAATATTAAGTTTGTTTGCCTAACTAAAGTCATGCACATAACTTTCACAAGTCGTGCGCTCGATCCTAGTCGGCCACACACCATTTAATATCCACCTTAGCCCTACATGGGATGATCCTATGGCAAGCCGACACGTGGTCGGTCATACACACGACTTTAAAATCATGCGCACGACTTGACTTAGAACATTCTAGAATGATTAAGTCAGTCGACTCCACCAATCCACTTGTGTCACGTGTAGGTCATGCGCATGATTGTAGGGTCGTGCACACAACTTGGCTAAGACAGACCCTCAAAGATAGAGGTCTATCTCTTGGTCTTAGCCATCCACCTAAAGGCTTCCTTGGACTATAAATAGTCTACCCCTATACCTTTTAGCTGCTAATGAGTCTTTTGGTTTAGGAGAGAAATTAGAAAATACCTTTAAGGTTTTAGTGAGTTCACCCTTGAACTCTATCTCCTCTCTTTTTTCTCTTTTCCTCCTCTCTTCAATATTCTATCATAGTTCAACTCTATGGAGGTTGAACTTACTACTTGCATGGTCAATTGAGTGTCTTCTATCTCCTTGTGATCATATAAGTAAGAGAGGTCAAATTTAGTGAAGGATCTAAGGGTGTCATCTAACATCCAGATCTTGATCTAGTCTTTGAGGGTTTTTATAGATTGAGTCTTTGAAGTATACTAGGCTTAGAAGCATGCATCTAAGGTCTTGAAAGAGATCTAGATCACCTTTTACTTGAGTTACTTCTTAGATCCAAGTATTTTTTTTTCATTTTGTTTCTTCCCACTTTACCTTGTATACACCGTGTGCTCCCACTGTCGTGTGCAAGGCTCTTGCAAGAGCACTCTGTGATGCCGTTCATGTCGAGCACCCTTAGCGATATCATTCACTTTAGGAGGCCTCTTTGGGGAGAAGGACAAACGGAGAAGAGGAACGACGACGGAAGTACAAGAGTCAACTCAATTCAGCACCTATGAAGTGAGAGCGCCGCCTCCACTTCACCAAAGGTGCGAGTCGTAGACCTAGGAGGCTAAGGGGTAATCTTTGTATAGTCACGTACGTCGTAGTTTACTTGTAACCTTGTTTTGATCTTCTAAGGGAAGCTAGACCCCTCTGTGTGAAGGGTCTAGGCTTGGTTTCGACCGGAGGGTGGTTTTCATCCCTGTTAAGGTTTCCACCTATAAATAACTTGTGTGCTCTTTAGCATCATATCTCGTGATCATTATTTTTAATTTCTGTTATTCTATAGATTATGTGATCTAACCCGTGCTTGCATCTGCCCATTTTGGGGCACGCCAACTAGCTTTGTCTAGTTAGTCTCTTATTACACGGTGTTTAGCTAGCCAAGCTTAGCTAGATATTTAAAATTTAAATTGGCATCAGAGCGGGTCTCTCTTGTTGGAGCTAATACTCCTGAAGTAGGATCTGCTTTAGATTGCCAATCTATCGTACATGATCACATGTCTTGTTCATAAGTTTTGTGGTGTGTGTGTGTGGCCCTTTTTAGGGTATTTGAAAAGCATTCACCTATCTTGCTTCGAGTGGGACCCTTTTTAGGGCTCTTTGCTTTGTTTAACTTTGGTCCGTGTTTTTAGGACTTGTTTTGCTCTTTGCCTTATTTTTTTTGGCAACCCAACGGTTTGTTCTTAACACTTCTTTATTGTGATGGGTTCATGAAAAGAGGGAACTGCTATTAACAAATCTTTATTGTTGGATGGCACAAACTATGCACACTGGAAGTGCAAAATACAAACATTTCTTTGCGGTATAAGCGAAAAAGTATATATTTGTGTTAGGGATGGTTGGGCTCTACCGATCCTTTCGGTGATGGAGGGTGAGGAGGTAAAGACGAGCCTCAAACCATTTAACTTGTGGGATGACCACGAGATAATTCTTTGCACCGCAAATCAATGTGGCCTTAGTGCCATTCATTCCGGTGTAAATAAGAGTTATTTTCGATAGATTTCTGTTGCCCAAACCGTGATAAAGACTTGGGATATACTCTCAATCACCCATGAAGGAACGACCTTCGTAAAGGATGCCAAGCTTCGACCACTATCCTCTCATTTTGAAGCATTGGCAATGGAGAAAGAGGAGACTTTTAATGAGTTCTATGCCAAATTAAATGACGTAGTTAACTCCTCCTTTGCGTTGAGAAAATGAATATCTAACAAGAAGATATGTCGCAAGATCCTTATGTCTCTTACCGAGAGATTCATGCCGAAAGTAACGGTAATAGAAGAAACCAAAGAGATTGGGAAGCTCGTTCTTGAAGAGCTAGTTAGCAACCTCTGGACTTACGAGAGTACTTTTAGGAAGCCCGCCTCTAAAGGCAAGGGGTTTGCCTTTAAATCCTCTATGAATGCTTGTAGCATTCTAGAGAGTGAGGGGTCGAGTTTGGACCTTGAGAGAGTAGATGACATGATTTATTTCCAATTCAAAAACTTCTTAAAGAGGAATTGGGGAGATTATGGTAGGGCCAGTGTTGCACCCCCGAGGTCTTGTTAGGCCGTTCCGGGGTAACAAGAGTAAAGCGCCTTTTATGGAGAGATCCAAGAGAGACACTCTTACAAAGGATCTTAATAGCCGAGCGAAAACATACGGCACACTTCGTCATTGTTTCAATTACAAAGGATTAGGCTATTTTCCAAGGGAGTGTCCCACTAAGATGCTTATCTCTCGAGATCAATCTTTTAGTGCATCATGGGATGAGTAGGACTCCGAACTTGAGAAGGAAGTAAGCGAGTCGAACAATTGTTTGCGTTCGTTTCTTTCGTTCGCTCCTTCGAGAGCAATATTCCTTGCATGCCCAAGACATCTGGTCAAGGGTGTTGATAATTAGCTTTTTAATTTGTCCTTGTAGTAAAGCTATTATCAAAACCAATACCTGCTTTTATAATTCAGAGAATTTTGAAAGTATAGGGTAAGTAAGGATTGAACCACACGTAAGTGTAATGCCTAGAGAAGATATTACAAGAGAAGCTTGATTGAATTTAAGTAAAATCAGATTTTTTTTGTTGTTATGAAGATAAATTATTTTATAAAAAAAATTAGAACTAATGATTCAAATTAATAGTTTTAGAAGAAGAGAAAAATTTCGCCTAGGAGAGGAATTTGTAAACCATGGTATAGAGTTAACTTCTCTTGCAATGTTACTCTCTTTTATCTACACTTGAGATTAAAAATTTTACCATCTCAAGAGGATGATTTAGAGTTAAAGCTCTCTTTATCTAATTTTATTATATAATACCCTTGCAATATCAAGAACATAATCCTTCCTATAGTGCTAGAAGTATAACTAGTTCAATTCCAAAAGTTTATATAATAAAAGTTAGATAAAAATAATAAAAACCTTAGCCATCTTAGTTAATAATTCAATATTGGAGCGTTGAAGTATCACTCGAATCCCAATTGAATGGAAACACTGGTGAGCTTCATTCTCACTTAAGAATTAAAATCAACTAAGAGAAATGGGCATTAAGCGCAATCGAGAGCAACTTACAAGAAAAAAAACTAACTACTTACCATGACATCAAACCCCTCTCCCTGGCGGGAGGGAGTTTAGCCGGCTATGGTGTGAACGTGCACAGAATAATTATTAAAATTAAACATTGCAGAAAGAGAAGAGTGCATAAGAAAATATGAATAAAAGTCTCTTTTATTGAATCAAAGAACAATTACACCCATTATTTTGAAACCCTTCTTCAGAAATTTAGCACTAGGGTGCACTCGCTTCGCACCCTCTCTACAAACAAAAATATATGAAAGCTTTTGGAAGAATGGATGATTTTTTCTTCTTACACGTGTCCCTCTACTTATAGGGTCTCGTAGCTTGCATCCCAAAGAGTCAAATTTGGTAATTGACTGGACTTGATAGGGAAAAATTCCTAGAATGAAAGATATGTAAAATAAAATAGGGATTCTCGAATGTCTAAGAGATCGGGATCGGGTTGAATAGGAAAGAGAGAGAGAGAAAAACAAAGAAAAAGATCTCAAGGTGGGGATATGTTGCATGGCTCGGAGATAGGATGCATTGGACGGTTGTGATTAGGAGCAATGGAAGGTGAAGTGCTCAAGAAAGAGAGACACGTGGGTCGAGTGGGACGTTACATGCATGCATGGCTCGACGATAATGCAATTAAGAGAGAGAGAGAGAGAGAGAGAGAGAGAGAGAGAGAGAGAGAGAGAGAGAGAGAGAAGACAATCGGATAACAGCTAGAGAGAGAATTCGGGTAGAGGATGGGTTCAGTTTGTTTAGGAAAGAAATTAAGAGAGAGATATAGGGAGATCTAGAGATAAATAAGAGAGAAAAAAAAGAAAGAAAAGAGAATCGGGTAGGCGAGAGAGAGAGAAAGGCTGGGACGTTGAGAGAGAGGGGCTCGCGAATGGCTGTGATTAGTTCTCGGAGATTGGGTTGGGGTGCATGGTCTTCTGTTTTAGTTAGGAGGGAGAGAGGAGTTATTTTGGAATTAAAGAGAGAGAGAGAGAGAGAGAGAGAGAGAGAGAGAGAGAGAGAGAGAGAGAGAGAGAGAGAGAGAAAAGAGGATGAAAATAGGAAGAGATTTAAGAGGAAGAATCTTATCTTTACTGGAGATCTCGTCGTGAGAAATTACAGAAAAATAATGAATGCATGGGTTCCATGCATGCAGAGCTGTTATGTACAGTTGGTCCATGAGTTGTAAGCAAGAGAATTAAGATAGAGAAAAGAAGGAAAGGAGGAATAAAAGGAGGGGCCTGCATGCATGGGTCTTGGATGGGATCTCGATCGACTTGAGACGGAGTCGGGTATAGCTATGATTTGTTTTTAACTAGTAATGCCCGTGCCTGTCGGCACGCAAAAGATTTCGAAGGCGAGGACAATATTTCGCGGAAGGTGAAATTATTTCGAGGGTGGCAAAAAAATATTTCGATGGTGGCAAAAGACTTCGAGGGCGAGAACACTATTTTTAGATAGATAACAATATTTCAAGGGTGGCAAAAAACCATTTCGAGAGTTGACAATAGTAATCTGAAAAGCTTTATTAGATTTTTGGGCGACTTAGTGAGAGGTCCCTGAAAACTCTCAGTGTTAGCTAAAGGATAGCGAAATTGTCAGGACCACAATGGGCAAAAATATCCCACTGCCTTCCGAATTTAGGTTTCATGCCGCTCCATTCTAAAACTAAACCTAAACCGAACCCATAGGATCTATAGGCCCTAGAAAATCTTTTTCCTTTTTTTTTTCCTTCTTCTTTCTGTTCCTGTTGTTTGTTAGAGAGAGAATAGCATCTGAAGAATAGTACAGTGAGGGATGGGATGTATTGTGTTAAAGAGAGGTGCTACTGCTAGTACCAAACAAACCATCTTTAATGTTGCGATACATGATTTTCATTTCCTTGTATGCTTTTGTGAGGCAATGGTTTGCCACCTCTTTTGATGCAACAGGAAAAGAAGTGGCAGTTCCGGTAAGAGTCCTGGAAGCAACCTTTGAGGTCATACAGAGCAATGCAAGCAGTGTCATGTGTAAACTCAGCAAGACATGGGCTTATGTATACAGCATCATTTGTAAATGCATGCGTGTGGTTTTTGTGCTACACCCTCGTAAAATGTCTTATTTTTTCTTTGATCTGCTGGAAAAAAACTTTGATGTAAATATGCACATTGCATTTCAAAATGGTAGCACTTTTTTTTTTTTGATGTAAATATGCACATTGCATTTCAAAATGGTAGCACTCTTCTAAAAATTACATGCAGATAGACAGAGGCTCAAAACTGACTAATTTGATTAAGAAAAATACTCTCACATTTATTAAAAATTATAACAAAGCACAACATATAGGCAACTTATCACAAATGTCGAAGGAAAGGTACAACTAAAAACTCATGGTGAAGACGGCATTATGGCATCAGACAATAAGCGGAGTAGAATCCACATAAACGGTTCAGAGTATAGGATAAAATATTATCATCATTTGCCATCCACATAGATATATTGAAAAATTTATGAAGGCAAAAATAAACTCAGCATGTAAGCATATCACAAATGTCAAATGACAAAAAGGGGAATAACTAAAAACTCTTTAGGAGAAGATGGCATCAGGCAATAAGCGGAGTAGGATCCACATCGAATGTTCACAGCAACGACATAGGCAAAGATGAACATGCTTCTTACGAATAAGCAAATTAAATTAACAGCTCTCTCTCTCTCTCTCTCAAAAGTGCCAAAAGTGCCTCTGTGCAACTTGGACAATCTGACGGTGGCGGCGGCTTTCCTCAGCTTGCAGTCGTGTTACCTCTGCAAACAATAATCTACCAACCTTTGAAGCCTCTCGTTGTCGCCACCTCGCTGCAGCCTGCAATCGTACTCCCTCAAGATACTGTCGTCGGGCTATCACGATCCTCTTTCCTGTAAAAACTACTATAAGTACACGACATTTATACTTATAAATATCTTTTTAAAAAACTGTTTAAATTTATACATACGCTCGGTTTCAATGTGATTCAACGTTCTTTGTATGTATCGAAATATTCGAAATGTGTCCATTCGTATACTCCAAAAAACACCATTGGTATCGCCGCTGAGCCGCAATATTCTTCCGGACACATAGCGTGGGCGTGAAATGACGGGCCATTGTCTCCACGCGCCAGTCTCTACCTCAGGAATATATTGTACATACTTATCCCAAGACTGAAAATTGAATGAGTTATGTTATAAGTCGAATTATTCACAAAATGAAATACCAAATCTATAATAATAACGTATGAATGGCAAGTATGCACAATACGTATCATACTGATGTCAAACAATTTTCCATAACAAAAACATGCAACATTTGAGGCAGTGCTTTCATCTTAACATAAAGTTGAAAATATTCCATAACAAAATTTTTTTTGATAGCATAATAATGCCAAAATGGCTACAAAGGTGATCAATAGTGATCATGCAACTGCTGCGGTGATGCATTCGTCGCAAAGTGTCACATCTCTTTCACTCGTCTCAGACTTGTAATAGCTGATAAACAGAAAGAAATACCAATATATCAGTATCGACAATGACATAAGTATACGATAAACTAATTGTTTTATGTGAAAGATGGCTTACACATGTGTCACGCATCCACAGCAACAACAAATTATCATCACATTATGCCAACTGGCACTACCACAGACCTGACAAACTCAATAGCATAGTGTCAATGTATATGAATTGCATATGATTAATTACTTAATTTTTAATGGTAAAAAGGGTTACCTATATTAGTTTTTGAGTCGTATATGATCAGGTCAATAGGACTTCAGGGTAAACAATATTTGTTGTTGAGTTATCTTCATTCGGTGGAAGAAGAATACTGATTCTATTTGACGAAGTACATCTGGAGAGTGCTACATATAATTGCCCATGACTGAAGACCGGTGTCCTCAAGTCTATACCCACATACTTGACCGATTGGCCTTGGGACTTATTGATTGTCATAGCATATGATAGTCGTAAGGGAAACTGGCGGCGTGACATTTGAAATGGTAATTCGGCAACTGATGGTATTAAAGATATCCTTGGAATGAATACCAAATTACCTGATTTATCCCCAGTTAAAATTTTGGCTTCAATTATCCGTATTCCACAACGGACAACCATTAATCGTGTCCCATTACAAAGTCCGTCTTTTGGTGCAAGATTCCTAAGCAACATTATTGGAGATCCCACTTTTAGTGTAAGCTTGAAAGGTGGCAATCCTGATGGATCAAGTGAGTTAATAAACTCATTTGGATAAGCATTCGTCGAAGAAGCATCATTATCTTCGATAACTTTATCTGCAGCATAATATACAATAGGTTCCCCAGGATATAGATCTAATGATGCAACATTGATTGCGGTCACATCATCATTACGCGCAGCAAGAATGGTACGTTCAGTTAAAAAAGATGCAGAGACTGTACCCTCCATATTTAATTGTGGATATACAGAAAGAATGAGCTCTTGAAGGTTCCTACAACGGTGTATTTCTGACGGTAACTGTACAGTTTCTGTTGGATTTGTTCCGATCTATAATAAATAGAAATTGAATTAGTTAATACACTATTGAGTACCAAAAACGGCTCAAAATTAAAAATTAAATAAAAGTATTTACCTCCGTCAAAAAGTTTGCAAAATTTATATTTTCCAGCTCAGTCATATCCAGACGCATGTTTTGCACCAGATTTAATACTTGAACATAATTCCAGATTAAAGACCGTCGTACTGATGCACCAACAATTTGCTCACGAACACCTTTTGCTATAACAGGTAGGATCTGTCGAAAATCTCCCCCAAGAACCACAGTAATTCCACCAAATGGTTTTTTATTACCGTTAATATCTTGGAGTGTCCGATCAACAGCTTCAATACAATATCTGTGTTGCATTGTAATTTCATCCCACACAATAAGCTTTGTTTCTTTAAAAAGTCCAGCATGCAATGATTGTTTCGTAAATCCACATACTGAGTTTTCCAACACATCTAGTGGTATACGAAATGCTGAATGAGCGGTTCGGCCTCCAGATAATAATAAGGATGCAATACCGGATGAAGCCACCATGATTACAATATAACCGAGCATACGGCAATTTCCTACAATTGTGTTGTATACAAATGTCTTGCCTGTTCCAGCTACTCCATTTAGGAAAAAAACTTTTCCTCTGTTATTGATTACTGAATCAGTCACTGTAGTGTAAGCATGACGTTGTTCATTATTAAGACGGTTGATATTAGTATTAATTTCTTCTTGTAGTCCCTCGTATTGAAGTTGTTGTTGCTCCCAAATAAGTCTGTTACCAACCACCTGATTCCAATTTCCGCTTGACATAGGCATGGGTGGAAAATCCGATAAGCTCTTACCTGATTCTAGAAGTAATTGATCCAATAAATACAAACCATAATTTATTACTTGCTCATCAGTTGGATTTGTTATATGAAACATTGTACGAAGCTTATGTGCCAGATCATCACATATATTTGGCGCAAACTTATTCCATAACAAATCTGGTTACAGTGGAGAGCATTCTAAGAGAATAATACTGAATAATCTCCGCAATTGGTATCCAGTATTCATTATAGCCGCCTCCTCTAGACATTGTATCCACTCGGTATCATCTTCTAGTAATCCAAGTGCAACACATGCTGCTTTGAATGTAGAATACACAATACCATCCACTGTGCGCAAGCATTGAAATGATTGTGGCCCTTTCACAACAGTTAACAGCAATCGAAGATAGAACCTTTCGCCGGAATTAGGACTTGCAAAATACATTCGACCAATCGCAAAACCTTGTTTCCTTGGTGTCCATTTTTTCTGTGTTTTATTCCAAACAAAATGTTGGGGAAAATCCTGATAAGTGTACGCCCTCGCATTTTGATTTTCAAGACAATATTTGAAGAACGCCGTCAAAGTAGATTGTTGTTGTTCAGCTCTCGAAAGAATAGCTTCCATCGATTCAGTTGTATTAAAAATAACACGATGCATTCCAGGTAAATGAAGTGCCAACCGCACAACACTTGGTATTTCTTTATGTAATGGATTCTCTAATAATCGCCATGCAGCTTCTGGTGGTCCAATATATCTTGCATCGATGTATTGTTGAATCTCATCCTGTACTCCAGCCAATACCATAGTTGTCCTGTCATGACCTTTATAAATGTATTTATGAATATATTTAACTGCGTGACACGATGCACATACTTCAACATTAATGTGACAGTCGAACATAGCAGATAAATATGGATTATATGGAACCACGTCCCTATTATCAACTTCTTGCCGTCGGACAATGTAAACTCGGTTGGTGTTACGACGTCGATAAATAGGATAACCATCTTGATCCATAGATGTTTCCTCTATAAATGTTCGAGGGTAATGCTTAGTGCATCTACCATTTTCCATACATGGTGCATGAGGGTTTCGAGCACCACACGGGCCATGAACCATGCATTTTTTTACTGTTTCAAAAAGTACAGGATGTGTATTAGGGTCTGGAAACTCAGCACATACTTTTTCATCGACTTGAAGACTGGTACGAATCTTATCTTCATGTTGGAGAAAAATAAGTGCATGCATGTGTGGAAGACCACGCTTTTGAAATTCAATGGTAAAAACATGTGCAACTGATCGACCAAATATACCATTCGTCTTTATTTCTTTCATTAGTGCTCTTCGTTTCAACTCAAACACACGGGCTACTAAATCAGGCCGAATAGTAGCATTTTGATACTGCATAAGCTCATTTTGAATTTCTGGCCAATTAGGATTTGCGGTTGCAGTAAGAAATATATCTGGATGTTTGTTGTATCGTGTGATCGCCATAGAATCTTGGAATATCTCATACATATGCCTTGGACTTCCAAGATGCGTTAAAGGTAGAATAAATCTTTGACCAACTTGATTTGGATCCAATCCTTCTTCTGCAATATCTGTTAGACCCTTATACACATCTGTGCGGATGATATTTTGATTTAGTCGAACATAACGCAGACGATTTTGTTCATATGCAGCCCATGCATCAACTATGAATTCTTGAAATAATTTTCCTCCTCGTAAGATTGTTGAATATTCTGTAGGGCGTTCGAATAAACGATATGCAAAATATTGTAATTGAGTCAATCGACTATTGGTTAGAACATTATTTGTGGCGTCCATCTGCCGTAGATCTGGTGACCAACCAAGTTCCCCATAAGGAAACATAAGAACATAATGTAAAGGTAAATATGCAGGGTGACATTCACTTATTCGCATCAATTCTTGGCCTCCTCTCAAATGTAGAATGATATCTCGTGTACTATCAAACCTATTCTCATCACCTGGTAGTATAATTGCAATTTCCTCTGTTGATGGAAGATTGTAACGTCGTCGATCGGTACCCGCTCTATAGTGTAGATATACAGGAACATTATTGTTCATAAGAGCATTTGCATTTAAAATCTCATATGCATGCTGATATAGTTTACAAAATTCATTGGTCTGCAAAAGAGTTTCCTGTATAACACTTAATACATCCCTCGATAAATGTGGGTTACGGTGATGTCGATGATTTAATGCAGCACTTGGTTCATAGATGTAAAGTTGCGAATAAACAGGATCCTTTCCTATATCTGATAGCATAGCTCCGGTTTGGTGGCGTAATTCCCCATGGATAGTAAATGATGTTGGTCCACGTCCATTTAGTACATGATCATCCATTTTGGCACCAAGACTTGTAAATGCATTAGATGCATTGTATTCTCGAATGTACTTTCGAAATGATCTTGTATGCGGATCAGATCCTTCGTACAATGATTGAAGAGCAGGGGGTAATGATGAAAGCAGAGGTAACCTAATTTTTCCTTGTAAACAACACATCCCAAATAAAGGTTGTGTGATGGATGATTTTGATAATTTTTCATCACTCCAATGAAGTGCTGAACAAAATGTGCAGCTTACATCCATTCGTCCAAGATAATAACGACCCTCTAGAACGTTTGGAGCATGGCCTCCTTGAAGCCTCGCATTTGGAACTTCCAATTCTTCTTCAAATTCATCTTCAACGAATATAGGACTTGCAGTGATCGTGTGAATCTGATCAGTAGCCAATTGATTCAGATATTCACTGCAAATAACATAAAAAATACATTAATTTTTTTTATTTTTTATTAAAACATTAATATAAATCTTACTTGTTATTTAGTCTAGATGAAGATGTCTCCGCAACTGCAACAAACTCCGCTTCAAGGTTTCGAACATGGAGATTTGTTCGAGTCTCGGAGATTGCCATGTTTGTGTACGATGATTGTGCTTCTTTTTCTCTAACTCTTCGTGCACGTTGTGCTAATGAACGGAGCGATGGGGCAGTTTGTTGATTCATTTCCTTTGCTTCTCTTTCTTTCTCTCTCCGTGCACGTTGTGCAACTGAACGGCGAGATGGTGAGCGGATGCTCAAGCTCTCATGGATGGATTCATTTCTGGAACGCTTTCCAGACTCCCTGTCATAATAACTGCTTGTGTGTGAAAACAGTTTCACACTCCTACGAATATTCAAAATCTCATAAATAACTTACATGCTATTTAGTCTTTCTGAAGATGTGATTAAACCCGCATTGACGTTGGCACATAAGCGTGGTGATCGCCTTACCGAGTTCTGATGGACGAATTGAGCTCTGGAATGCTCAGGGGTGGACCCATCTCCCTACTCCGATGAACATAGGGTTTAAAACATGCAAAATATCCTTAAAACCCAAATCATACTGATTTAAAAAAATATATGAGAATCATTTTTTGTTTATATTTCTTTCTATCTGTTCTTATTATTTTCCTGATGTTTTAGAAGAGGTAAGAGAACTCTTCCCTGTTTCTATTACTATTTAATTTCTCTTTATTGTCAATGAATGTATATATAAAGTATGATTAGAGATAAGTAATAAAAGAGTAGGTAGATCCTATCATGCAACAGATTCTAAAAGAAAACACAACAGGTTTTGAACATTAAGTACATAACAATAAAACTGATATTAGGTATAATACGAATGAAACACAACAAATACAATATTAAGTAAGGTTTTGAAAAGGCATCAGTTTTGAACATTAAGTAAGGTTCTGATATCAGAGAAATCATGCAACTGATCAATTGTGCTTTTTTTTCTTTGTATTTCTAAATCCGAATTCAAATCCGCACCTGATTGGAAGTGTGTTGCTGCGGCTCTAAAACCTCGATGGTTATGACATCCTCCTCCTCCATATTGATGTCACTCACAATCTGCTAAAACGTGGAGCAAGGAAAGTCAATGTCATTGAATAGTTAGAAGTTCTACTTTCTTCTAATCAAGAACAAATCAAGTACAACAATTGCATCTTCTACACTTCCAAATATTAGTTTTAGGTTTTTTTTCCATGTGCACTTGGTCCATGAGTGAGATGTTTTGATGGATAACACCTCTGTATGTTGTGATAGTCTATAATTGGGTGGTTATGTAGAGCACCTATAGCCTGTTTTTTGGTTCCAGTCATAAGTATAGTTGGGCACTTCACCTAGATTGGTGATGTGCTAGGGGAGTTTAGAACTCATTGAATGGATTGTGAATGAGTGAAACCGAATATAATGTCACAGATCAGCTAGATGCAATCACTATTGCTAAACATAAAATACTCTAAATCTGATGTAGTAATGGACTTGGTCCTAAGTGTAGGGTAGTAATGGACTTGGTCCATGAGTGAGATGTTTTGATTGATAACACCTCTGTATGTTGTGATAGTCTATAATTGGGTTATGAGATCATGTTTTTGCCAATAAGGTAAGGAATCCACTATCTTGAGGAGAGAGAATCTCGCTTCAGGCGCCCACATTCAACGGAGGAGCCTACATTCAACGTAAATGTCCATATTTGTCCAGGGCATGCTCGCATGAGTAACATACTAAATGGATGACAGCCGAAATAAATACATCTTGTTCCTTACTTAAACCTGAACTCAGAGAGTAATAAATCCAAGAAACAAAAAAAAACATCCACTGGGCCCCACAACCATTAAAATATCACAGACACTGCTTTCTTTTAAAAAACACAGACACTCCTTTCTTTTAAAAAAACTACATATAAAAATCTGATGGTTAAAAACCTGAGCCTCCAACATCAAAAAGAAGCCAAAGAGTTGAAAGAAAAAACTGGTTTTAAAAAGTCAATATTCGAGCCTTTGATCTTAAAAAGAAGCCAAATGTTTGCTCTCGAATGAGTCATTACACGTTGATCATTTGCAAATAAAAAGTAACAAACATTTCTTTGCAAATGATCCAATTCCTCTCGAATGAGCGTGTAGTGACAAAATAAGCTTCTATTATTGTGAGGATATCTAACAAGTTTCCTATTTTGCCACGATTATATTAGCCGCGACGAACTCTATGATTAATGGGGTATATTTCTAAAATAGTATGTATGATTGTATACCATGCTTTCTTTTAAAAAACACAAACACTCATTTCTTTTAAAAAAACTACATATAATAACCTGATGATTAAAAACCTGAGCCTCCAACATAAAAAAGAAGCCAAAAAGTTGAAAGAAAAACTGATTTTAAAGGCCAATTCAATGAATCTTTTTTTTCTTGCTTATCCGGTACTTGGATTTTGTCGATGCAACTGATATCCTGATCTACCAATTTTGCTTGATGCTTAGATGTAACTTGATGATAAAAATTGACATTAGCAACTTGATAGTCTTCTTAGCTGATGTAACTGACAAATTCTGGTCTGCTATTTTCACTTGAATATCAGAGGAGAGAGAGAGAGAGAGAGAGAGAGAGATCCGAGTGCGATTCACCGATCTGGGGCGGACCACGCCTGGTTAGGATGCCTTTGGCGGCCACAACAACTGCCTTCAGCAACAAAACATTTCCGGTGGAGGACGCCCATAAACGACGGGGGCAAAAAAAATCCATTCAACAGCTCCCACATTTTGATGCGAATGAAGTTTGATGGAAGACAACACAAATAACTGGCATTTGTTTGTACAGTGATTTACTTCAAAGGTGGCAAAAAAAATTAATTTCAAAGGTGGCATTTGTTTGTACAGTGATTTCTCCACTTTTAGAGGGTCAGCCTTCAAGAGTAGTGATACATTGCAAGAAAACCTGATATCTAATCACTGATCTTTGATCACATAAAAATCATGAATAGGAATATTTTAGAAAGAAACAGGTAAAAAGAAGTTTGAGAGAAGAAGAACCTGTTGAGAGTTGAGCAATTCCTCATTGAAGTTGATGGACGCCTCGTCGGTTATGACATCCTCCATCACAACCTGCAGAAAATACATAACATGGGCAGTGATTTTACAAATCAGATTTCAAGATATAAAGGAAAAACTAAGAAATCACGGGCAATGCATCATTTTAGAATTATGATTTTGAGAAGCAAAGAAAAAACCAACAAAACCCGGGCATTGATTCACGAATGATTACCTCATCATCCTTATTTTGAAAACCAAACCGGACACCTTTGGTTGAACCGGAACCGGAACCGGGAGACAATTTGGTCGGGCGAGACAATTTGGTCGGGCAAGAAATTAATTATAGATCTATCAATGTGTTGGTAAAAATAAAAGTGCATCTTGCTAAATGGTTTGTTTAGGGTTTTGGATGGAAAAATTTGGCAATATCAGATCCCACTACACAAATGGAGAATGATATGTGAATCATTGTGCCCCACGGCTAGGCAACTTAACAAAATCTGATTTGTATCAAAGAAACTCATGTGATTGATCAAGGTTCTAGGGTTCGTTAAAATCCGAGTTAGTCCATATTTTGCCTAGGTGAGAATTACCTGATCGGTGGTCCGAATTGATACCATTTAGGCCAAATCAAATCCGTTAAGACACTAAATTCAATTCATTTCCTTCTAATTTTAAAAATTTTCTTGAAAGGGAGAACCGACCATACCCGAATCCGAATTTAAAATCACTTGCGAAATCTGAATGTCAATGCCAATGCCAATGCCCGTTCTGAATGCGATTGTGCATTTTAGGTCCAAATTTCAGCTCAAGATCTGAATGCGAAATGAAAATAAAAATCTAAATGCAAAATGAAAATCAAAATCTGAATGCATTTGAATGCATTTACCTGAAAATCAGATTTTCATCTTATATGGGATTTAGAGTCCGAATTTAAAATCAAATTTGGATTTGGCTTATCGGGCATTTTAATGAAATTATTTTACAAAATCTGAATGCCAATGCCAATGCCAAATGCGCATTCTGAAATTTTGAAGAAAAATCTGATTACAATGTCGTGGGATTAGCATTGGCATTTGGATTAGGCTTATCGGACATTTGAATGAATTCATTTTGCAAAATCTGAATTCCAATGCCCGTTCTGAAATTTTAAAGGAAAATATGATCAACCAAGAATTTCAGGTGTGGATTGTGTATTTTTAGGTCCAAATTTCAGTTCAAGATCTGAATGCGAAATGAAAATAAAAATCTGAATGCAAAATAAAAATAAAAATCTGAATGCATTTGAATGCGAATGAAAATCGGAATCTGAATGACGACAAAGGTTCCACCGATCAGGCTTGAACTCAACAAAATAACTGGCATATAGGTTCAATAATGCTGATTGTCGAAATATTCAATAATGCTGAAACCAAATGCTGATTGTCGAGGACCAAATGCTGAAACCAAATACTGATTGAAACCAAATACTGAAACCAAATGCTGATTGAAATCAAATGCTGAAACCAAATGCTGAAACCAAATATTGAACCTATTATACCTAATATTCAATAATGCTGAAACCAAATGCTGAAACAGGCACGGGCTGATTGTCGAGGACCAAATGCTGATTGAAACCAAATGCTGAAACCAAATGCTGATTGAAACCAAATGCTGAAACCAAATGCTGAAACCAAATATTGAACCTATTATACCTAATATTCAATAATGCTGAAACCAAATGCTGATTGTCGAAATATTCTTAACCTCAATTGGTTGAATCTATGTCCAGTTTTGATGGAGTTCTATAATGTGAGTGGTATATTTTTTATGCGGATTGTCTTGAAATAGAAGGGTGTATCTTTCACTTATGCAATTGGCCCAATTGGGCATCAAGATTTTTTTGGAGATTTTTAAGATCAGATTTTTAAGCTTGAACTCAACAAAATAACTGGCATTGGCATTTTTAGCCCAAGCTCGAAAATGTATCAAGAAGAGAGTTAAAGAAAGGTGTGTATCAAGAAGAGAGTTAAAGATTAAAAAATTGGATATCGTACATAGAGAAAAATGTAGTTCTATCAAAAAATTCGAGAGCGTCAAATCAGATACACCCTCCAATTGAAGAACAAAAAATTGGAGCGTCAAAAAATTTTGGGGGTGAGAACAAAATTTTGAGGAAAGTTACAATACTTAAAAGGTGGCCAAAATATTTTGAGGGCGTCAAATTGAAGAACAAAAAATTCGAGAGCGTCAAATTGAAGAACAAAAAATTGGAGCGTCAAATCAGACTGAGGGAAGAGAGAGAGAGAGAGCATTGCTATTTGTTGAAAATACAGGGGGCATACTCTCGAACAAACTGTGGTGGTGGGGGTCAGCGACTCAATATGTCCGAGAGTGTCCCATTGTAAGTTGTAATAGCATCTCTTACCGGAAATGGCCATGCGATGGATCCATATCCCTTGACACGGGAAAATTTTCAATACAACTTTCGTATCGTACTCACACCGGCAACAACCTATTAGCACACGCCGAGGGCTGGGTTCACTACGCCATATGCCCCATGTGTATTATCTTGCACTGTTATTGGCGTGAGTCCAGTATAGAGGTTGTATCAAAATTTTTCCTATTGACACCAAAGATAAAAAGTGTACTCGACTTCAGCCTTCCGTTCAACACCAAATTAAGTGAAACATAAAAGAGGACAATGACTTTTCAATAATCCAAAGAGAAAATCCTAAACAAATACATAAAAAAAAAATCATTGCAATTCCTGTTGCTTTATCACTGCCATCTTCAAACAGTGTGAAAGTCAAAACCATCAAGCCACACTTATTAAAGTCACCAACAACAGACTCCACAGATCAGACAGTGATGATATATGTTGGCATATTTTTCCATTTATCTTCATTCTTCCGCTCAATACAGAACAAAGAACACAATTAAATGAGCTTAAAATGTCCTTTTAAAATCAACACATAAAAGAAATCTATATAATAAGACTTGAAATTAAAGACGTAGAGATTCTTAGACAACGACGACCGAACCCATCTAACCTACCCAACCCGCCCAAGTGGCAGCCCTAGCATCAAAACATGCCCATTATTCAAACGATAAATCTTGAAAAATACATACATGACAATACCTTGTCAACAATCTAAGGTAAAACTACAAGAAGTACAGTCCAAATGCAAAAGACAACATATCTTCATAGCAAGATAACTTAGCATTATAAATGCCCAACAATGACTATACATTTACAAAAATCATTATAAGAATTATCATCATCATCATCAAGGAAATAACATCATCATCATCATCATCATCATATAGAAATATCCAGCTATTAATTTGAATATGCATGCAAATCAACTCAAGAAAAATCTGATTACCCAAACACGATTAAAGAAAAATCTGATTTTGAAAACAAAAAGATGATAACGGAACCTATTTTTAAACAAATTGGCATTTTGAACTCTTATCCAATACCCAACCAACCCGAAATTTCAAATTTGAGGTTAAAATCGGATTCTAAATCGCCATCTTCAGATTTCGCAAAATGAATTTGAGGCATGAGACACCTAACATTTACCTGATAGGTGGAGCGGTGCCCATCGGTGGCTGTGACATCCTCTTCTTCCTCCATCACAACCTGCTAATTTTTTAGATCGACCAAGAATTTCAGCTTAGGTAATTTCATGGAATATTCAAATAAAGTTTGAATGCATGCAACAGTTGCTTGAGAAAGTTCACTACTGGACGGATTAGTCCGAGCCTAAAGGGGGCCACTGCCCGAATGGGGCAAGCATTGCAAGAAATTAATTATAGATCTATCAATGTGGGCAATATCAGATCCCACTACACAAATGGAGAATGACATGTGAATCATTGTGCCCCACGGCTAGGCAACTTAACATAAAAAAATAAAAAATAAAAAAGTAGATGTTCTTTGTCTTCCTTTATTATTAATTAAAATACTGAATTAACATGTGAAAGATTAAACTTGGGCCGGGGTTTATTTTTCTCTGTTAGATTTTTTTCTCGCTTCAACTGTCTTTCATCATCGGAGATCATTGAGTTGACAAAATTTGATTTTTTCTCGCTTCAACTGTCCTTACATAGGCTTATCGGATCTGGCCAGAGCTCGAAAATCAGAAACTAAAATTCTTTTTCAAAAAACATGATTCCTAACCTTTGCCGTCCTTCTCAGTTTTGGGGATGAGACACCTAACAATTACCTGATCGGTGGAGCGTTGCCTAGGTGAGACCGTCTCCTCTTTCTCCATGTCGATATCCATCGCTTCATGCTAAACAAAGAGATAGAGAGATCAGAAAAATCCTAAAAAAATGATAGTATAAATCATCATTTTTTTAAATCAGATTTTTAAAAAAATTTCCAACAACAGCGCTCACCTCGGTGGTGTCGGCGACGGGCGAGGGGGATGAAGAGGCATTCGGCAGCAACGATGGCGACATTTGCATCAGCAGAGGATATGAGAAAGAGAGAGAGAGGGGGGAAGGGATAACCTCGGCGACGGAAGGGGCTACAGAGAGAGAGAGGAAGAGGAGGAGGGCGCTGGGTTCAAATCAGGGAGGAGGGGAGCGGGAGGAGGTGATTAAACGGGGACGAAATCTTCGTGAATTCGGGGCGAAATCGACGGAGATCTAGGGCTGGGTGAGGGAGAGATTTAGGAAAAATGGGGAGAGAATTCAAACCCCATCCCCATTTGTACGATCTCTTTCCAAATTGGGCAAGCGTCATCGAGAGAGAGAGAGAGAGAGAGAGAGAGGATCGCGCTCGAGAGAGGAAAGAGAGAGAGAGAAGGAAAAAATAAACAAAACAGAGAGAGAGACTTGGGTGGATGGAGAGTTTGCAGGAGGCTTTGATCGCGTAAGGGTGGTCGGAGAACTCCCTCTCCCTTTCCATATGGGGCGGCAGCGACTGATCGTGGGATTTGGAGGGGATCGGGATGCAATCGGACTCCCTCTCCCTTTCCATATGGGGCGGCAGCGGCTGATCGTGGGATTTGGAGGGGATCGGGATGCAATGGGGCGGCAGCGGCTGATCGTGGGGTTTGGAGGGGATCGGGATGCAATCGGGATCGTGGGTTTTGGGGAGCAGGAATTGGGGGCTCGGGTGATCTGGGGCTCCATTTATGAGAGAGAGAGAGAGAGAGAGAGAGAGGGGGGGGGGGATGAGGGGTGAGGGAATTAGGGATTTGGGGCTCATTTATTGTTTTTTTTTTTTTGAATTTAATTAAAGGATCGGGATGCGAATATGCTACCGGGATCGCCGGATTGGGGCCCGCGCGGGAATTGTGGGCTCGGCTTTTATGAGAAAGAGCGTGCAAGAGGGGATTGGGTTCGTGGGATCGAATGGTTGAGAGTGGGTTAGAGAACGACGATCACAACCGTTGTTTGTACCCCCACAAAACTGTAGCTTATTATATAGATGTCTATGATAAGGTTTCAGTTAATAGGGAACGGTTATGATTGGAAGGGGTGTAGATCGAATTAGGTGTTGCATGCATGTGATTAGTTGCAAGGGACGACTGGGATTGTGCATGCATAGTTAAGGTGGAAGCATGAATGATGGGAGTTATGCATGGATTTGGACGGCTAGGATGAAGAGAGAGAAGAAAGGGAGATCACATGAGAGTATGACTTATCATGCATGGGTTTGTATGGTAAGAAGGTTAAGAGGAGTAAATAAGAGAATAAAGATGGGTTTTATGACCATGCATAGTTGTAGTCTTGCATTAGTTTCATGGCTATTAGGGGAAGAAATAAATAAGATTGCATGCTTGGTCGGCTACGGAAATGATAGGAAGGAAACCTAAGAGAGAAGGATCGTGCATTAGCTGCAAACGATTAAGGAAAGAAAAGAGCAAGAAGGTAGAGCAGATTGCTAGGGATAGAGAAATAATGAGAGAGATGGTTGGACTAGAGAGAGAAAGAGATTACAAAAGAATCCTAGAGGTAGGGGTTCTGATCGTAGGAAAAATAGGGACAGATCATGGGAGAGAGGGTCAGGATCTCGAAAGATCGTGAGATGATGGGGGGCTATTGTTATAGCTCGTGTGTCCTGATCATGGATTTTCTGTATTAACATTAATAAAGATGACTTTGGTTATTGATTTAATTAGAATACTATTTTGGTGTATGCTAATTCATATATAATAAATGACCCTAAGGAACACAGTAGAGCATTGAGGTGCATGGTGAGTCCATGCTTGAAAGACTTAGTGAACCGGTTCTGTGTAAGCCAAAAACTAGTTCACAGCTTTGGTGGTGTCGGTCGCTTCACCGGAAATAAGCTGTTGGTAGATAGAGTATATGGTGAAATCCCCACCATAGAAAAGTAGGATTTTCATTCACCTGACCAAGCAAGATGATTATATTGAGCAGGAACCAAGATAGTGCACAGATCAGTGATTCAGACACTGATGCATGAACCATCTTACTACTATAAATAATCTGTCTTTAACCCTGAGGGACCATGTACGCTGAGCCAACCGATTGTGTGGTACTTTGATGTGCCAACGTGTACGGACCTTCCATAGTCCAATACCACGGTACGTTTGGTTACTCGGCTAGCGCTAGAGTAGCATGCAATCCTTACAAGTTATCCAACATCCAATGTTGGATGGGTGTATTTTGATAAGTCAATCTATCCACACAATTAATCCAGGCCTGGTGGTTGTCAGTATGACTGACAACGTTCCGGATGTTAGGCATAGCACCGAAAGTTGTGTGGTGTTATAGATGACAAGTCATCAAATCCTAGTCAGATAATCGATCAGGATCTGATGATGCTCCCTACCGCCCGAGTCGGATCATGGCACCAGTAATAAAAGGGACTAAAAATTATCAGAGAATAGTAGATAATAGGGTTACGAGGGAGTAACATAAGTTTAGGATCACTAAAGTTCAACTCGTGTCGCAATCTGGGTGGCTACACGGGTTAATCGGATTAGGGCTGATTACCGAAACTTTCGGTGTATCACCGGAACAGTTAAACAGGGATCCGATTGGAGCTAGAGATCCTGAACCCTAAAGGTTTTACCCTGTCGTTGCGTATAGGAAATGTTCCCCAACCTAGTTAGACACGTTGGATACGAAGTAGTGCGATGGAGCGCAAGCCCGAAGTCTAAGAACCTAATTTATATGTGTTAAGGGGTCATAGGAGTATTTTGGTAAATATTAAAATATGACTCAGAATATATTAAATATGGATCTTAAAATGAGCAAAATAATTCCAGAAGCTCATAGGCGCCGACGAAACTTGATTCCGAGTAGCGCACCTCACTCTATGTCTCTTACAGTATTTACCTTTTCGTGATGGCATTTTCGTCCCGGTTTCATGAGAGATAAGGGGAAACCCTAAAAACTGCCCCCTCTTATCCCTATCTTTAAGGGGCCGGCCCTATCATGCGTATAGAACTAGGGGGCTGGCCCTATAAGAGGATAGGTAAGGGGAGAGGCCAGCCCAAGGCTCTCCCTCTCTCCCCTAGAAAATCTGGTCCCCCCTCCTTCTTTGTGGTTTTGTCCAAGAAGAAAAAGAAGAAGAAATGAATAAATAAGGAAATGAAGGAGAAGGAAGAAGAAGAGAGAAAGACAAGAGAAGGCTTTTTAGAGTCATTGTCTTCGCTACGTGATCCTCCGTTGGCTCATAGTCTTTGCACTCAGAGATAGGACTTTGAGGATTCCTCCCTTCACAATGAACAATGTGATATCCAACAGCTTCCTTCTCAATTCGCAAGTGGTTCATTACCATTTCGTTCTCTTCGGATCAAAGATCTATAAGATATGATGATTTTAACTAGATGCGTTTGTAGATTATAGTATGCCTCTAGGGTGTTCGCACATATACTAGGATCATAGATTCATATGTAGATTGTTTAAAAAATAGATTATACTGAAACATACACCATAAGATCCTCGAATTTATCTTTTGCTTCCGCTGTAACTCTAATAATAGGATTTAATTCTAACAATTGGTATCAGAGCATACTTCGATATATATATATTTCATGCAAGAATTCGTGAAAAAATCATATGATATATGATTGCATATGTTTCTATTGGGGTTCAGCGTAGATCATCCATATGGATTGTACTATGTATCGTCTTCTTGTAGGTGTCACACTGAATAATAATTTGTAATTGCATGCCTCCTGGGGTCGGACCCCAGATGTATTTTTATGCAATAATTATTATTATGCTTGCGAATTTTAAGGCTCTAGATGGATGCGGGTAGAGGTTGACCACCGTCGGTTCCCTGGCTATGTTTTTAGGGATGTTTTTTTTATCTTTTTAGCGAAATTGCATACGAACGAGCACTTGCTCGGAGCGTATTAGTTTTTCGAACATATAGAGAAGGAGATGAGTGATCCAAGATGCTACATCTACTGTTCGGGCAAGTGGTACCATGGAGTGCAAAGACCCTGCGAAAATATGCACGTTGATGATGATCGGGATCGTCGTTGGAAAATCATGCAGAACGGGAGAACATGATATCTTAGCCGTGTTATTTAGGTTCAAGGGTCAGACCCTGGACTTGATTTAGTTTGGATGTTTTTCTATTATACTATTTACTTTATGTTTACAGAACCCCGATGATAATTTGTTTATCAGTCTTGCTTGTGAGTTAGTCTCTAAATCAGACTTAAGGTTAGTACTTATCTTATGGATTCATCGGTGTCTCTGTATGTTTCTAACACGTGCGAATCTGGTGGCTATCTAAAAGAAAAGGTGGTAATCGTTCTCATGGCAGTTCAAGTAGCTGAGTACTATGCACCGAGATAGACGCAATGTTAGATTTATTAGGAGATGACTAATGACCCCATAAAGAGTATAATAACCCTAGTGGGATGCCCTTTTCTCACATAGTCCTTGCGACCAAGTTAGGTTAGGATTCTACTAAGTGATACTCATTCCATGTTAATGTTTGATGGTAGTAAGAACTCATCATGATTTGGTTATGCCACCATTAGGTTGAGGTCCGACGTAGGTTGTCGGATATCCCTATTTGCCAACATCAAAACCTATAATAACATGAGGTGTACTATAACATCAGGCATCAAATTATGAACAAGATGTCATGGTAATAGGAGTTCTTTCCACCATGACCTTAGACTAGGCTCCAGATCTTAGGATTGTTAGCAAACTAGTGGAGTATCGGGATCCTTGGAATCTATGTAAAGTGATCCTTGCGAGAAAGACGAAAGCTGAGTATTCAAGGTAAGAACTATGATATTTTTCAAGGATACTAATGCTTCATGAGAAGGTTTGTAATCTTAATGGGAGCGCGGTAGACCAAGGTCTAAGTCTAAGAAGTCATGACTTTTCTAGACATGCATAAAACCTCATAAAGGAGGGATGTGTAAGAGGTTCCCTCCAAAAGGGAGCCCCTGGTCTCTATAATCAACCGGCTAAGGGTCTGGATGGGAGGTAGTCAATTCAATATTCCCACCGGGTGAGAGCTCTATATTCTTCCATATTGGTTTGTCTAGTAGTTTTCTTCGGGACATAGAGGATATTGGTGGCAGTAGGTGATGGCTTTTTCCTGCACTGTAGGGGCCTATGAACTCCCCTATCGACACCACCTAGATTTGTGGGAAGCATCCGAAAACTTCTGTAAAGCCATCATTTCTATACAAGCGGGTCACATAAAGCTGGCCAAAAGGAGATTGAAAGGTCTATCAGTTTACCGTGGGTAATTTTGATAAAGACTGGGTCATAAACACCCATTGGTAGAAACGGTTGCATGCTCTCACCGAGATGCTGTCTCCAATTCAAGGCTGATAGTCTCAGTGCTTGAGCCTAGAGAATTTTGATTCCTGGATATCTCCACTAGAGGTGGTGAAGACATAACATCAAGAGTAAATTTTATTTATTTTTAAATTCCATAAAATAGATTATAGTATACTCTAATTTTAGCTTTAAACCATTGTTTATAGAAAATATTACTAAGCTCGATCCCCTTGCCTCCATCCTTAATGATAACAAATTTATAGGACTAAACTACGAGGTCTAAAAGCGTAACCTGATGCTCGTCCTAAGGGTAGGCAAATACACAATTACACTAAGTACCCCTCAATCGGTCATGCCGGGACCAAGTGCTACTGAGGTCTAGATGAAGGAATGCAAAGACTAGCTATATGTTGATTAGATGTGCAAGTGCTACAATATGGCCTCCTTACAGACCGTCCTTCAGAAACAAGTCGAAGACATGGCCTTCGCTTCAAACATGATGCTCTATTTAAAGAAAATATTTGAGGGTCATAGTCGGGTGAATCGTTACCTGACCATCAAAAAATTGGTATCCACGAAGATGGCAAATGGGACTTTAGTTCATGATCATATGCTGAAATTGTTTAGCTATGTGAATAAACTTGGTTCCTTTGATATCATCTTGAATGCAGAGATCCTGACTAATATTTTTCTTGCGTCTTTGTCAGGAATGTATGAGGGATTCATTATCAGCTTTAACTTTAACCGATTGGAGATAACTAACGCAGAGCTCCTAGCGGCGCTCCAAGCGGCAGAAGAAAGGATGAAGGCAGGTGTCCAATCCTTGAATATAGAGTGGATATCTTCTCTGAAATCCAATGGCAAGGTTTAGAAAAGAAAGTCTAAGAAGCCCGTGAAGATAGGCCAGATGCAGTTGCAGGTTCTTAAATAGGATGATCCGACGAAGCCCAAAAGAAAATGCTTTCGAAGGGGCACTGGAAGTGTAATTATCGTGCGGCTCCCAAGAAGGATGAGACAGGTATATCTCAAATCTATATAGTGGAATCCCTTGTAGCATTCAGTTATTCTCCAGTCTCATGGATTGTGGATTCTAGTTCCACTAACCATGCTTACAATAATTTACAAGGGTTCAAGGAGATAAGAAAACTGGGTGATGGGGAGATCATCCTGAGTATGAAAACCGAAGCCGTCGTAGAGGCTGTGGTAGTTGGAGATATCGTCTTGCAGTTTTTTTATGGAAGACGTTTATTACTTAGAGACACACTTTATGTACCGTTCTTACGGCGAAACTTAATTTATATTTCCTAATTAAATAATAAAGGTTTTTCAGTTTTATTTGATGCTTTGGGTGCGTCAATTAAATTGAATGGTTCCTTTGTTTGTAAGGAAAAGACACGTAATGATCTCTATGTAATTAACTCGACTCATATACAGGATAACATAACTGAAGCCTATATGATTAACTCATCTAAAAGAAAAAATCCCTCAGATAGCCTAACACTCCTTTGGCACCTAAGGCTTGGGCACATAGCCTCAGACAGGATTCGCAGGTTGGTTAAGGAGGGACTTTTGAGTTCAGATGTTTCGAAAAGCCTACCGACTTGTAAGTCTTGCCTCGAAGGCAAAATGACCAAAAGAACTTTCCGAGCCAAAGGTAGCAGATCTCAGGAGGTATTGGACTTAGTATACTTAGGAATACTACTATCCTTTTCCATCCTTTCCGAGTCAAAGGTTGCAGTCAAAACCACTACTACTATCCTTTTCCATATACTTAGGAATGAAAGGTACGTATCTAACTCTTTGGGATAAGACTTTTTGCTTTGGTGTTTAGAGTTTGGGTGTATAACTAGCTAAGACACACATCACTTAGTTCAGTTTAATCTTTTTTATCGTTTTAGTACTTATATACATGTACAATTTGGATTAATATTAAAGATATATGGGTATCTTTTTTAGACAAAAAATGACCACATGGGCATGTTAAACTTTAACGTTTTATCTCGTTCGGAACAAGGACCGATGCCCTATACTTGGTGTGTGTTTAGTAAATTAGTAGGCTAGTCGTACGCACGACTAGAAAGTCATGCGCACGAGTTTGCCCTAGTCATTTTGGTGAATATTAAGTGTGTCTGCTTGACTAAAGTCGTGCAAATAACTTTCACAAGTCATGCTCACTATCCTAGTTGGCTACACACCATTTGATGTCCACCTTAGTCCTACATGGGACGGTCCTACGGCACACCAACACGTGGTCGATAGTGCACACGACTTGACTTAGAATATTCTGGAATGGTTAAGTCGGTCGACTCCACCAATCGTATAAGTCGTGCACACGACTTGACTGAGACAGACCCTTAAAGATAGGGATTTATCTTTTTGTCTTAGCCACTGCCTAAGGATCCCTTAGGCTATAAATAGCCCACCACTACACCTTTCAGCTACTAATGAGTCTTTTGGTTAAGGAGAGGAATTAGAAAAGAGCTTTAAAGTTTTAGTGAGTTCACCCTTGAACTCCATCCCCTCTCTTCTTTTCCTTCTCCTCCTCTTTTCAACCTTCTATCCAAGTTCAGATCTATGGAGGTTGGATTCACTACTTGCATGGTTACTTGAGAGTCTTCTAACTCCTTGTAATCATACAAGTAAGAGAGGTCAAAGTTAGTGAAGGATCTAAAGTATCATCCAATACCTATATCTTGATCTAGTCTTTGAAGGTTTTGTAGCTTGAGTCTTTGAAGTATACTAGGCTTAGAAACATGCATCTAAGGTCTTGAAAGAGATCTAGGTCACCTTCTACTCTAGTTATTTCATAGATCTAAGTGTTCTTTTCTTTTTATTTTATTCCTCTCCATTTTACTTTGCATACACCATGTGCTCCCTTCGCCATATGGAAGGCTCTTTTGAGAGCACTCCATGATGTTGTTCACGTAGAGCACCCTTAATAACTTCGCTCACTTTAGGAGGCCTCTTTATGGAGAAGGACAAGTGGAGAAGAAAAACAACGACGGAGGTGCAAGAGTCAGCTCAGTTCAGCACCTATGAAATGAGAGCGCTGCCTCTGCTTCACTGAAAGCACGGGTCGCGAACCTAGGGGGCTAAAGGGTAATCTCTGTGTAGTCACGTTGTAGTTTGCTTGTAACCTTATTCTGATCTTCTATGGAAAGCTAGACCCCTCTATGTGAAGGTTCTAGGCCCGGTTTTGATAGGAGGGTGGTTTTCATCCCTGTTAAGGGTTTTCACCTATAAATAGCATGTATTCTCTTTAGCTTCATATCTCGTGATCACTGTTTTTAACTTTCGCAATTCAATAGATTATGGGATCTAACTCGTGCTTGTATCTGCACGTTGTGGGGCACGCCAACTGCTTTATCTAGTTGGTCTCTTAATGAATGATGTTTAGCTAGCCAAGCTTAGCTAGACATTTAAAATTTCAAGTCAGACATTGTCCTAATGGTGGCATAACCGAATATGAGGAATTCATGGTATTATCAAAGGTCAATTAAAAATAGGTATCACTAGCGGGATCCTATCCTAATAAGGTCGCTAGGACCCGAGGAGAAAGACATCCCTCTAACTACTAATAATAAAATTATCTTATCGAGGTTCGATATAAAATATAAAGAACTAATAAAAAAATAACGAAACAACTGAATCAAGTTCAGGGTCTGACCCCTGGACTTGACTAGCACAATGCAGGCTCTTTGACTTTCTTCGTCAAGTTTCTCATTCAGGCTCCTTCGTCCTGCTTGCGAATACTTTTTTAAATCATCTTCATCCTCTAAGGTTCCTCTTACGCTTCCGATGGTGGATCTTCGTGGAAAGTTCTCTTTCTCGATCCGTAACAAAAAAAACTCTAGTACGCTTCGAGCAAGTGCTCGCTCATATATAATTTTCTATAAAGAAAAAAAACACGCCTAACAAAAGCCTTGGGAATTGAGGATGGTCAACTTTCATCTCTCGCCCGGCTATAGCTCTAAAACTATCCACACACATAGAAAGCAATCTAGACAAAGGCTAACGCGAGGTCCGACCCCCGATAGCAAGCAAACACATGTCCAGATTTATCTATAGCAGCACCCTGCAAGTACGATTCATATAACAAGCAAGATATATACATATGCATGATCGATAAAATTTCGTGCTCACCATGTGCGCACATGATGGTTTTATGGAAAGTCATGAAAAGCACACCACTAGTGAAGCTTTGATACCAATTATTGAAAAATCTTATGGTAAAGGCTCACAACGGAAGCGATTTACCGGTTGAAAAATAGTTCATAGTGCACATTATATGATTAAAACTTTCTTAGAAACTAATCTATATATGTGTATATGTGTGTGCACGTGAATCGAACACCCTAATGGCAATTTTAGCATCATGAATATCTAGCATGTATGTGATTCAATGATTATGCTAGATCTACGTGTTAGAGATTTGCATACCTTTGTGCAGATCTTTTAACCGTGGAGAATTATCTTCTTTGTCGATGGAGATGGAAGATCATCCACGATGAAGCTGATGGTTTGCGAAAAGATGATACATTCTTGTTCACTCGATCTTACACGATGCACGAAATATCACTCTCGGATCTCTGAGTTCTCCGAAGAATGACCCCTATCCTTCTACAAAACTCCACGCAAGGAAGACAAAGTCGCAAGCGAGGGAGACGAGAGAGACGAGTAAGAAGGAGCAAAGGAAAGGAGAGAAAGAGGGTTTAGGTATGGCACTTGGATGGCCGGCACCCCCTCTCCCTCAATCCTTAAATAGGGTCGGCCCCCAAAGGAATTGAGATCCCTAGGGGATAGGGTCGGCCCCCCATTTTTCTCCACCTATCTCTCCCCTTTTTTTTTCTCTTTTCTTAACTTCTAAGGAAGGTTTTGACCCGGTCAAAGCCTCCTTTATAATCCCTATGGCCGGCCTCTATAGGGAGCTTGCACACTCCTATAAGCTAAGGGGGCTAGCCTTAACTTGGTCTTCCATGCATAGGGTCAGCCCCCTACTAGTATATAGTGGCATATGGTTTGACCAAAACACCCCTATATCACTAGTTGGCCGCCCCTCGTGTATAAGACTTAGCATGACATCATACGTGAAGCACACTAGTGATTGCACTATTCACCAGGGTTCCCAAAGGGTGCCCCTAGTAAAGTCAACTCGTAACATATCATAGTGCATCGCACCCATGTAGAGAAGTCCACTTATGGCAAGGGATAACTACATGAGTCTCTGTACTCGTGTAGGGTTTTTTCTTAGTACACGCACTTAGTTACGTATCTACCATGCACTAGTACAAAGCATACAAAGAGCGTAGATATAGACTTCTCGCTTTCTCTAACTATGTCCTGTGTTAGGAAAGATGGTTCAAGGACCGTACATAATATCGATAAAGTGGAACCTTCATGGACCAGGGTTTATGGCTTCCAACTTGAACTCGATCGATACACTATCCGACTGTACTATCGATCATATGAGTCCAAATTAACCTGTGTGGTCACCCAGAGTGCGACACAGGCTGCACTCTAATTCCCTTGGACTTACTATATCCATCGACAAAGAAGAAATTTATCACGGTGAAAGAATCCGCACGGATGTATGATCTCTATCATGTAAATCTAGTGTAAAGATAGAACATGCATATATACTAGATTATTCATCATGCTAGATCGACGTTAGGGAGTCGTATAGTTGCCATGTTATATTCATACACGTATGTGTAGTAGTTTCAATGAAAGTTTTGATATGTAACGCACACCGCCCATGGTCTTCGGATCTATCCTTTGCTTTCGTTGCGGGTCTCTATCATGAAAATATTTTCAACACCTCTGTAGGTGCAAATTTTGGCGAGAAGTCTGCAAACAGCGGGACCCACCGGCCCTGCCTGGTGGGCCCCCGAAGACTACAGTGGGGCCCACCGGCCCTGCCTGGTGGGCCCTCGAAGACTACAGCGGGACCCACCGGCCCTGCCTGGTGGGTCCCCAAAGACTACAGCGGGACCCACCGGCCCTGCCTGGTGGGCCCCCAAGACTACAGTGGGACCCACCGGCCCTTCCTGGTGGGCCCCCGAAGACTACAGCGGGACCCACCGACCCTGCCTGGTGGGCCCCCGAAGACTACAGCGGGACCCACCGGCCCTGCCTGGTGGGTCCCCGAAGACTACAGCGGGACCTATTAGCCCTGCCTGGTGGGCCCCCGAAGAATACAGCGGGACCCACCGGCCCTGCCTGGTGGGCCCCCGAAGACTACAGCGGGACCCACCGGCCCTGCCTGGTGGGCCCAAGTGTTGTAGCTCGTGTGTCCTTAGTGTGGATTTTCTGTATTAACATTAATAAAGATGACTTTGGTTATTGCTTTAATTAGAATACTACTGTGGTGTATGATAATACTCATATAATAAAAGGACCCTAGGGAACACAGTAGGCCACTGAGGCGCATGGAGGATCCATGCTTGGGAGACCCAGTGGACCAGTTCTATGTAGACCTAGAACTAGTTCACAGCTTTGGTGATGCTGGTCGCTTCACCGAGAATAAACTGTTGGCAGGTAGAGGATGTGGTGAAGTCTCCACCACGGAAACGTGGGATTCCCATTCACCTGACCAAGCACGATGATCATGTTAAATAGGAACCAAGATGGTGCATAGTTCAGTGATTCAGACACTGGTGCAGAAACCGTCTTACTAATATAGATAATCCGTCCTTAATCCTGAGGGACCATGTACACTAGGCCAACCAATTGTGTGGTGCTTTGATGTGCCAACGTGTGCGAACCTTCCATAGTCCAATACCACGGTACGTTGGGTTACCCGGCTGGCGCTTGAGTGACATGTAATCCCTACAGGTTATCCAACGTCCAGTGTTGGATGGGTGCATTTTGATGAGTCAATCTGTCCACAGTTAACCCAGGCCTGGTGGTTGTCAGTATGACTGACGATATTCCGGATGCTAGGCATAGCACCGGAAGGTGTGTGGTGTTATAGATGACAAGTCATCAATTCCTAGTTAGATGATCGATCGGGATCTGACGGTGCTCCCCACCGCCTGAGTCGTATCATGGCACCAGTAATAGAAGGGACTAAGGATTATCGGAATATAGTAGAGAACAGGGTTACGAGGGAGTAACATAAGTTTAGGATCACTAGAGTTCAACTCACGTCGTACTTTGGGTGGCTACGCGGGTTAATCGGATTAGGGCTGATTAACGGAACTTTCAATGTGTCACCGGAATAGTTAATCAGGGATCCGGTTGGAGCTAGAGATCCCGAACCCTAAAGGTTCCACCCTGTCTTTGCGTATAGGAATTGTTCCCCGACCTAGTTGGATACGTTGGATGCGAAGTAGCGCGATAGAGCGCAAGCCCGGAGCCAAAGAACCTAATTCACATATGTTACGGGCCGTAGGGGTATTTTGGTAAATACTGAAATATGGCTTAGAAAATATTGAATATGGATCTTAGATTGAGCGAAATAATTCCAGGAGCTCACAGGCGCTGACAGAACTCGATTCCGAGTAGCGCACCTCACTCAGTCTCACTTTCAGTTTTCCGCTTTTCGTGAAGGGCGTTTTCCTCCGGACTTCACGATAGACACCCGGAAGACCTAAATCCGACCCCCCCCTCATCCCTATCCACCTAGGGGCCGTCCCTAGGCTCCTTGGAGCCATGGGAGACAGGCCCTATAAAGGGAATAGAGAGGGGAGGGGCCGGCCCTATGGTTTTACTCCCGCCCCTCCAAAAATCCGACCCCTAGTCCCCCTCCTTTGTGGTTTCAGCCAAGGAAAAGAGAGGAAGAAGAAGGGAGAAGGAAGAGGAAGGAAGGAGAAAGAAGAAAGGAGAAAGAGGAGGAGAAAATCTCGAGGCTCGCCATCGTCTTCGCAACAGATTCTTCCGTCGACTCGAAATCCTTGCACTCAGAGATGGGATTTCGAGGATTCTTCAATTCGCAAAGGACAAGGTGCTATCCGACAATTTCCCTTGCGATTCAAGTGCAGTTCTTAATCATTTCGTAATCTCCGGATCATAGATCCATAAGGTATGATGAATCTAAATACCTAAGTAGATGCATGCATGCCTTCCGTAGATTGTAGTATGCCTCTAGGGTGTCCGCACATATGCTAAGATCATAGATTTGCATGTAGATTGTTTTGTATCATGAATTGTAATGAAACATACACCGTATAATATTCAGATCTTTCTTTTGCTTCCGCTGCGACTCCGATACACGGATCCAATTCCAACAATTGGTATCAAAGTACGCTTTGGTGTATGTTTCATGCATGAATTCGTGAAAACATCATATGAATATATAATGGCATATGTTTTCGTCGGGGTTCAGTATAGATCATGCATATGGATTGTGCTATGTATCGTCTTTTTGCAGGTGCCACGCTGAATAGTAATCTGTGATTGCATGCATCCGGGGGTCGGACCCCGGATTTAATTTTGTATTGATTATTATTGTGGATTGTAAGGCTCTAGATGGGCGAGGGTGGGGGTTGACCATCCTCGGTTCCTTGGCCATGTTTCTAAGATTGTCTTCTTTACTTTCTAGCGAAATTGTACACGAATGAGCACTTGCTCGGAGCGTGTTAGTTTTTTGGTCACAGGAAGAAGGAGATGATGCTACATCCACGGTTCGGACAAGCGGTACCATGGCATACAAAGACCCGGTGAAAGCGTGCATGTTGGCGATAAAAGGGATCGTTAGAGATCGTGCAGAACGGAAGAGCGGGATATCTTGGATGTGTTATTCAGGTTCAGGGGTTGGACCCTAGACTTGATTCAGTTTGGATGTTTTTCTGTTGTTTCTCTTTATTCAGTATTTAGAGAACCCCGATGATAATGTGATTATCATTCTTGCTTATGAGTTTGTCTCTAGATCAGGCTTAGGGTTAGTACTAAAATTATGGATTCATCGGTGTCTCTATATGCTTCTAACACGTGCGAATCCGGTGGCTAGCTAAAAGGAAAGGCGGTAACCGCCCTCGTGGTAGTTCAGGTAGCCAAGTACTGTGCAACGAGATAGACGCAGTGTTAGATTTATTTAGAGATAATTAACTAATGTCTCCATAAGAAGTATGATAACCCTAGTGGGATGCCCTTTCCCCACGTGGTCCTAGCGACCAAGTTAGGTTAGGATTTCACTGTGTGATACCCGTTTCTAGATGACGTTTGATGGTAGTATGAACTCATCACGATTTGGTTATGCCACCATTAGGTTGAGGTCCGACGGAGGTTGTCGGATGTCCCTATTTGGCCAGCATCGAAACCTGTAATAAGATGAGGTCTACTATGACATCAGGCATCAAATTGTGAACGAGGCGTCATCGTAGTGGGAGTCCTTTCCACATTGACCTTAGGCTAGGCTCCAGATCTTAGAATTGTGGGCAAACTAGTGAAGTATCGGGATCCTTGGAATCTATGTAATGTGATCCTTGCAAGAAAGGCGAAAGCTGAGTATTCAAGGTAGAGACTATGATATTTTTCGAGGATACTAATGCTTTGTGGGAGGGTTTGTAATCCTAGTGGGAGCACGATAGACCAGGGTCTATGTCTAGGAGGTCGTGACCATTCTAGATATGCATAAAACCTCATAAAGAAGGGATGTGTAAGAGGTTCCCTCCAAAGGGGAGCCCCTGGCCTCCACAATCAACCGGCTAAGGGTCTGGGTGGGAGGTACGCAGTTCGATATTCCCACCGGGTGAGAGCTATATTTCCTTCCATGCTGGTTTGCCTAGTGGTTTCCTTCGGGACATGGAGGATGCTGGTGGCAGTGGGTGACGGTTTTATCCTGCACCGCGGGAGCCTATGAACCCCCCTGCCGACACCACCTAGATTTGTTGAAAGCATCTGAAAACTTGTGTGAAGCCGCTGTTACTGCGCACGCTGGTCACATAAAGCTAGCCAAAAGGAGACTGCGAGGTCTTTCAGTTTGTCGTGGGTAATTCTGATAAAGACTGGGTCGTAAAAACCCCGTTGGCAGAAGCAGTTGCATGCTATTACCGAGATACTGTCTCCAATTCAGGGTCGATAGTCTCAGTGCTTGAGCCCAGGGAATTTTGATTCCTGGATGTCTCCACTTGAGGTGGTGAAGACATAGCGGCTGGAGTAGACATTATCTATTTCTAAATTCTATGAAATAGATTGTAGTAGACCCTAACTATTGCTTTAAACCATTGTTTACAAAAATCATGACCAAGCTCGACCCCCTTGCCTCCATACTTAATGATAACAAACTTACGGGACCAAACTACGAGAACTGGAAGCGTAACCTAATGCTCGTCCTAAGGGTTGGCAAACACATAATTGCCCTAAGTACCCCTCAACCGGCCATGCCGGGACCAAGTGCAACTGAGGCCCAGTTAAAGGAATGAAAAGACTGGCTAGATGCTGATGAGATGTGCAAGTGCTACATTGTGGCATCCTTACAGACCGTCCTTCAGAAACAAGTCAAAAATATGGCCTTTGCTTCAGACATGATGCTCTACCTGAAGAAAATATTCGAGGGTCGTAGTCGGGTAACTCGTTACCTGACCATCAAGAAATTGGTGTCCACGAAGATGGCAGAGGGGACTTTAGTTCGGGATCATATGCTGAAGTTGTTTGGCTATGTGAACGAGCTTGGTGCCTTCGATGTCATCTTGGATGCAGAGATCCAGACCGATATTTTCCTCGCGTCTCTGTCAGGAGCATTTGAGGGCTTCGTTACCAACTTCAACCTTAACCGGTTGGAGATGTCTAACGCAGAGCTCCTAGCGGCGCTCCAAGCGGCAGAGGACGGGATGAAGGCAGGAGCCCAATCCCTAAACGTGGAGCGGAATTCTTCTCTGAAAGCCAAGGGCAAGTTTCAGAAAATAAAGTCTAAGAAGCCGGTGAAGATGGGCCAGGTGCAGTTGCAGGTTCCCAAGCAGAATGGTCCGGCGAAGCCCAAAGGAAAATGTTTTCGATGCGGCAAGAAGGGGCACTGGAAGGGTGACTGTCGTGCGGCTCCCAAGAAGGCTGAGACAGGTATATCTCAAATCCATATAGTGGAATCCCTTGTAGTATCCAGTTGTTCTCCAGTTTCATGGATTGTGGATTCTGGTTCCACTAACCATGCTTGCAATAGTTTGCAGGGGTTCAAGGAGATAAAAAAACTGGGTGATGAGGAGATAATCCTAAGCATGGGAACTGAGGCCGTGGCAGAGGCTGAAGCAGTTGGAGATGTCATCTTGTAGTTCCTTGATGGAAGAAGTTTATTACTTAAAAACATAATTTATGTACCGTCTTTGAGACGTAATTTAATTTCTGTTTCCTTATTATATAATGATGGTTTTTCAATTTTATTTGATGCTTCTGGTGTGTCAATTAAATTGAATGGTTCCTTTGTTTATAAGGGAAAGATACAGAATGGTCTCTATGTAATTAACTCAAATCATAAGCAGGATAACATAACTGAAGCTCGTGTGATTAATTCATCTAAAAGGAAAAATCTCTCAGATAATCCAACACTCTTTTGGCATCTAAGGCTTGGATACATAGCCTCAGACAGGATTCACAGGTTGGTTAAGGTAGGACTCTTAAGTCCAGATATTTCAGAAAGCCTACTGATGTGTGAGTCTTGCCTGGAAGGCAAGATGACTAAAAGGTCTTTCCGAGCCAAAGGTAGCAGATCTAAGGAGGTATTGGAGTTGGTACACATTGATGTATGTGGGCCCATAAGTATCCGTGCCATAGGAGGCTTCGAGTATTTTATCTCCTTCATAGATGATCACTCGAGGTTTGGATACATATACCTAATGCGGCGGAAGTCTGAATCCTTTGATAAGTTCAAGGAGTTAAGAGCTAAAGCAGAAAAGTAGACGGGTAAAAGTATCAAGTCTCTTCGACCGGATCGAGGAGGCGAATACCTATCGGATGAATTTATTGGGTACCTGCGTGAGCATGGGATCATATCCCAGTTGACTGCACCAGGGATACCACGACAGAATGGTGTATCTAAGAGGAGAAATCATACTTTGTTAGATATGGTTCGGACTATGATGAGTTATGCAACATTGCCACCTAGTTTTTGGGGATATGCCCTAGAGACGGCAGCATATACCTTGAACTTTGTTCCATCAAAGTCAATACCCCTAACTCCTTGGGAGCTGTGGTTGAAGCGAAAGCCAAGCCTACAGCACTTTAGGATTTGGGGTTGTCCAGCACATGTGCGAAAGGACAAGCGAGATAAGATAGAGTCAAAAACTAAGGTATGTATGTTCGTTGGGTATCCAAAAGGGACAAAGGGTGGTTTATTTTATGATCCTGAGGATAGAAAAGTTGTCGTCTCGACGAACGCCATATTCCTGGAGCAGGATTATTTAATAGACCATAAGCCCACCAGTAAAGTAGTTCTTGAAGAATTGCTTGGTACTGATGGGAGTACGCAGACAGAAAACGTAGTGGGAGCCGATACCACTAAGATTAACGGTACTATAGAATCGACTCCTATGGAACCACCGCGGGTTCGTCGTAGTGGGAGGACCACAAGTGCTCCTGATAGATACATTGGAGAAGCCTTTATGGTTGATCCAGAGTTTCAGGAGAATGATCCTCTGAACTATGACGAAGCGATGGTATCCACTGACCATGCAGTATGGTAGGAAGCCATGAAGGCAGAACTGACATCGATGTCCCAAAATTCGGTCTGGATACTTGTAACACCACCTCACAACATTAAACCTGTTGGGTGTAAGTGGGTGTACAAAAGGAAAAGAGGCCCGGATGGTACCGTTGAGACTTACAAAGCTAGACTAGTCGCTAAGGGTTATACCCAGCGAGAAGGGATCGACTATGACGAAACCTTTTCGCCAGTGGCTATGCTTAAGTCTATCCGGATCCTCTTGTCTATTGCAGCCCATTATGATTGGGAGATCTGGCAAATGGACGTCAAGACCGCATTCCTCAACGGGGATTTGGAAGAAGACATCTATATGTCTCAGCCTCCAGGCTTTATCGCAAAAGGTCAGGAAGGTCTGGTGTGCAAGTTGCAAAGGTCCATTTATGGACTGAAGCAAGCATCCAGAAGTTGGAACATGCGTTTTCATCAGGCTATCCAGTCTTATGGATTTGAACAGAACGTGGATGAACCATGTGTTTATAAAAGAAGCGATAAGACTGTAGTAGTTTTTCTAGTGCTTTACGTGGACGATATCCTGCTCATCGGAAACGATGTTGGAACGTTGTCTACAGTGAAGGTGTGGTTATCCTCTCAATTTGACATGAAAGACCTGGGTGAAGCGAGTTATGTTCTAGGGATCAAGGTAACTCGAGATTGCCAGAACAAGATTCTCTCGCTGTCACAGTCAGCCTACATAGATACTATCTTGGTCAAATTCAGTATGCACAACTCCAAGAAGGGACTGGTTCCATTCAGACATGGAATGAAGTTGTCCAAGGATCAGGGTTCTAAGACTCATGAGGAGAGGGCAGAGATACAGAAGATACCTTATGCTTCGGTAGTAGGGAGTCTGATGTATGTCATGCAGTGCACGAGACCAGATATATGCTATGCAGTAGGCATGATGGGCAGGTATCAGTCAAATCCGGGTCCAAGGCACTGGACTGGTATGAAAAGTATACTCAAGTATCTCTGTAGGACGAGAGATTATGAGTTAGTTTACTCTTTCCAGAAACTGATGCCGATTGGATATACGGATTCTAACTTTGTGTCAGATCCGGAATCTAGGAGATCGACGTCAGGGTTTGTATTTTCATTAGGAGGAGGAGCTATCAGGTTGAGGAGTGTGAAGCAGGGATGCATCGCGGATTCGACGACAGAGGCTGAGTATGTTGCAGCGTGCAAAGCAGCTAAGGAGGCGGTGTGGCTCAAGAAGTTCCTCACGGATTTAGGATGTGTACCGGGAGCTCAAGATCCTATTGTCCTTTACTGCGATAATAGTGGAGCGGTAGCACAATCCAAGGAGCTAAAATATCACCAGAAGAGCAAGCATATCGAGCGAAAATACTACATAATCCGGGACTTACAGAAGCGAGGGGAGGTAGCAGTGACTCAGGTGGCATCTGCAGATAACATGGCGGACCCTTTCACAAAGGCGTTACCGACCAAGGCTTTTGAGAAGCTCGTGGATGCCATGGGAGTTAAGATTGTTGTTCCCCGCTAGGCCAAGTGGGAGATTGTTGTAGCTCGTGTGTCCTTAGCGTGGATTTTCTGTATTAACATTAATAAAGATGACTTTGGTTATTGCTTTAATTAGAATACTACTGTGGTGTATGATAATACTCATATAATAAAAGGACCCTAGGGAACACAGTAGGCCACTGAGACGCATGGATGATCCATGCTTGGGAGACCCAGTGGACCAGTTCTATGTAGACCTAGAACTAGTTTACAGCTTTGGTGATGCTGGTCGCTTCACCGAGAATAAGCTGTTGGCAGGTAGAGGATGTGGTGAAGTCTCCACCACGGGAACGTAGGATTTCCATTCACCTGACCAAGCATGATGATCGTGTTGAACAGGAACAAAGATAGTGCATAGTTCAGTGATTCAAACACTGGTGCAGAAACCGTCTTACTACTATAGATAATCCGTCCTTAACCCTGAGGGACCATGTATACTGGGCCAACCAATTGTGTGGTGCTTTGATATGCCAACGTGTGCGGACCTTCCATAGTCTAATACCATGGTACATTGGGTTACTCGGTTGGCGCTTGAGTGACATGTAATCGATCCCTACAGGTTATCGAATGTCCAGTGTTGGATGGGTGCGTTTTGATGAGTCAATCTGTCCACACAGTTAACCCAGGCCTGGTGGTTGTCAGTATGACTGACGATGTTCCGGATGCTAGGCATAGCACCGGAAGGTGTGTGGTGTTATAGATGACAAGTCATCAATTCCTAATCAGATGATCGATCGGGATCTGACGGTGCTCCCCACCGCCCGAGTCAAATTATGGCACCAGTAATAGGAGGGACTAAGGATTATCGGAGTATAGTAGAGAACATGGTTACGAGGGAGTAACATAAGTTTAGGATCACTAGAGTTCAACTCGCGTCGCACTCTGGGTGGCTACGCGGGTTAATCGGATTAGGGCTGATTAACGGAACTTTCGGTGTGTCACCGGAACAGTTAATCAGGGATCCGGTTGGAGCTAGAGATCCCGAACCCTGAAGGTTCCACCCTATCGTTGCGTATAGGAATTGTTCCCCGACCTAGTTGGATACGTTGGATGCAAAGTAGCGCGATGGAGCGCAAGCCCGGAGCCAAAGAACCTAATTCACATATGTTACGGGCCGTAGGGGTATTTTGGTAAATACTGAAATATGGCTCAGAACATATTGAATATGGATCTTAGATTGAGCGGAATAATTCCAGGAGCTCACAGGCGCTGACGGAACTCGATTCCGAGTAGCGCACCTCACTCAGTCTCACTTTCAGTTTTCTGCTTTTTGTGAAGGGCGTTTTCGTCCGGACTTCACGATAGACACCCGGAAGACCTAAATCCGACCCCCCCTCATCCCTATCCACCTAGGGGCCGGTCCTAGACTCCTTGGAGCCATGAAAGACTGGCCCTATAAAGGGAATAGAGAGGGGAGGGGCCGACCCTATGGTTCTACTCCCTCCCCTCCAAAAATCTGACCCCTAGTCCCCCTCCTTTGTGGTTTCGGCCAAGGAAAATAGAGGAAGAAGAAGGGAGAAGGAAGAGGAAGGAAGGAGAAGGAAGAAAGGAGAAAGAGGAGGAGAAAATCTTGAGGCTCACCATCGTCTTCGCAACGGATTCTTCCGTCGGCTCGAAATCCTTGCACTCAGAGACGGGATTTCGAGGATTCTTCAATTCGCAAAGGACAAGGTGGTATCCGACAGTTTCCCTTGCGATTCAAGTGTGGTTCTTCATCATTCCGTAATCTCCGGATCATAGATCCCTAAGGTATGATGAATCTAAACACCTAAGTAGATGCATGCATGTCTTTCGTAGATCGTAGTATGCCTCTAGGGTGTCCGCACATATGCTAAGATCATAGATTTGCATGTAGATTGTTTTGTATCACGAATTGTAATGAAACATACACCGTATGATCTTCGGATCTTTATTTTGCTTCCGCTGTGACTCCGATACACGGATCCAATTCCAACACCAAGAGCCTGTGGAATCCCCCAGGAGACGATAGCGGGGCCCACCAGTTTTACTTGAAGGATCCCCAGATACGATAGCAGAAACCGTCATTTGCCACCAGAAAATCCTATAAATAGCAGCCCTTCGAATGTAAATAGATCCGATTTTTTAGTTCTGAGATCTGATTTTCAGAAACCAGAGCTCTGGATTTTCTATCTTTCCATCCCTCCTCCTCCTCTCTTCGATCTTCTTCTTGTCTTTGAAGAGATCAGAGTAGTTTCAGTGATATACTCAGCCTGTCGAGATCACTTCGATACAAGTGTTAGTGAATTCGGGTTGCTCTCTATAGCACGGAGACGAAGGCTTCTGCTGAACTCTGAGATCACATCTCTTGTGTCAAATTCTCTCTGTTTGCATATTGAAAGCACCCACTCCGTTCAACAGATCGAACAACGATCTTCGACTCGAACCTCAATTGACTGGTGCGGCGAAGTCTTCGGGTCGGCACGAAGATTTTCCCCCACAACCTCATAGACAGAGAATGACTAACGTAAGGGGGCACTCAAAGACCCTTCGTTAGCGTGTCGTGCATCGTGTAAGATTAGGTGAACAAAGAAGGCATCGTCTCCTTGCATATCATCGACTTATTCACGGGCTATCTTATGTCTCCATCGACAAAGAAGATAATTATCTATGGTTAAAAGATCCGCACAAATGTATGCAATACTCTAACACGTAAATCTAGCATAGATTCAAATTATATACATACTAGATATTTTTATCGCTAGATTACCGTTAGGGTGTTTGATTCACGTGCACACACATGCACGCACATATAAATTAGTTTCAATGAAAGTTTTAATCATGTAATGCATACCACTCACGATATTTCAATCGACAAATCGCTTCCGTTACGAGCCTCTACCATTGGATTTTTTCAATACAATCATATTAAGTTCGTGCGAAATTACCAATTTAGATCTATTTCATGCGATTGTAACCATTCTGATTCATTCGTGCTAGAAAATCTGTATCTAGATTCATTAAAGTTGGTTCTTCCCCAGTGCTGGGTGCAATCCCATATGGCCGTTGTATCCTGGAAGGCGATTCGCAAGCAAACCCGTTACTGACTATAGGGTGCAAATAACGTTTTAAAGAAAGTGTGTTTACACGTGCTCGGCATGTGTTATGTTGAGTATTCGTTTCTTGATTGTTTTTTCCAATACTTTGTCAGTACTTAATTTCTTTGCCTTTTGAGTTAGATCTTGGATGGGCGGTACCCATACGTCAACAGTGTCGATTAATCCTGGCTCGTACAAATGCGATAAAACACCGGTTAAAAATAGAGACAAATTTGACTTTCCCTTTATAAGATAATATGCTAATTAGTAAGTCACCCCTTTTTTATTCGTTATTAGACTTACCTCCCTAATTCGACTTACCCCGCAAATTACTATATGATAATTAGTTTGAATGGGAGGATATACCTAAATATCATATAGGTATGAGGCTGTGTGCCTTAATATCATATAATGTGGTATATCCGTGCAGTTGAAACACTGGAGGCGCACATCCGATGCCTCGATCACTTCTAGTCACTTGTCTGCCATTTTATTATGAGAAATCCTATTCAGAAGATTTCTTCCGAATTCGCCGACCCGATTGACGTGGCAGCACACAACTGGTGGCTGAAACTCACCAACGATTTTTAAATCTTTTCAGCCACCAGATGTGTGCCAACTGCCACATCAATCGGGCTGGCGAATTCGGAAAAATCTTCGAGCTGAATAACATTGCTCTTTAATTACTGGAGCATAGTTGAACTCGATGAGTAGAGAGAGGGTTTCCATCCATAGGTTGACAATACTTGGTTAGAGAGAGAGAGAAGGGGGGGGGGGGGGGGGGTGTTCAAGGCTACAAGTCCAAACAAGCAACTTGAAGGATCCCATGCACCCCATCTGTCTGAATTCAATAAGGTAACCCCACACCCCAATAAAAAGCTGAAGGCAGCAACAACAGAGAAGAAAGCTCCAACTCACCATTAATGCACACCACCACCCTCAACGTATAGAACTAAAACCATCATTTGGTTTGGTGGTTGGAGCAGTGAAAGACCAAAATAGAAAGGCTATAACTCGGTATTGAAGGCAAACAATACGCACTGTTTAGTAAGCAAGTTATGAAGAAACTCTGCATGCAAGCTTTCCATGAGTTGTCACATCATGTGGGGGACCGGATGGAGCCATCCTGACGTGGCACTGGCCAGAACCGTCCTTTCGCATATCACCATTCGGGGCTGGATGCAACGCACGGCTCTGATCAGTTCCACGTCAGGATGGCCCGATCTCCATGGAAACCAGGATGGCTAAATAGCATCTTTCGAGAAAGAAGGGAGAAGGGCTCAGCGCAACAGGACATGATCGGTCGTCCTGTCCATCAGGGATTCTCTGCGCACCGGTATGATTACACTCCCGGAATAAAACCCTAGGTCTACCCCGGTGGGCACAGAAATTTTAAAAAGATAAAAGAGAAACCCTAGAAAGCTACGAGGCCGGCCCCAGGGCTTAACCCTAATTAAGCAAAAGATATGGTGGTGGTGACGGAGATGCACTGATCTTTGGTGTGCTTTGTGAGGCCCCAGTATCTGTACGGCTGAGTGAACACATGCATGCATGCAAACGCTTCTCGGGAGATTACGTGAATTGGTGGAGCTGAGATTTAAAAAGTCTGAGATTACGTGAATTGGTGGAGCTGAGATTTAAAAAGTCTGAGATTACGTGTTGGTAACAGAGTGGTTTGATCTTAACAACTGTGGACCCCAAATAGTTTGGAGGCTTGCCAAGTGTTTGAGAGTTTGAAAGAGCATATATATATAAAACCGCACAGGGTGGGTGGTGGATTTCTGAGGACTTTAAAGTCCATCATCATAACCCATTTATTAACAGCTGCTACTATTCCCGAAGAGGTTAGGTCAACATACAAGAGAAAGCAAACATTTCGGAGCCACTTCCCATCTTTGGCTTCGGAGTCACGTCCTTCTTTGGCCTCTCTCTCTCTCTCTCTCTCTCTCTCTCTCTCTCTCTCTCTCTCTCTCTCTCTCTCTCTAACATTTCGGAACCACTGCCCATATCTTTGGCTTCGGAGCCACTTCCCTTCTTTGTCCTCTCTCTCTCTCTCTCTCTCTCTCTCTTTCTTGTGTGGGTAGACAAGAGATGTGATCTTTAGTGATGTGGGAGCAACACTGCCCCAACTGCACATGACTGCACACCCTTTGGTACTTCCACACCTTGAAGGCCACAGTCACCACTTCCTTGCTATTTGTTCTCATGTCTCCCCTCCTTGGTCTTGGCTTTTGTTCTTATTACATGTGGGGGGGGGATGGATGTGCTTTTCTTACTTGCAGGAGGTGAAACACTGATTTGGGAATGTCAGGCTAGCTTTCGTTGTTTTTCTTTCCATCTCATCACATTTACTTCACCTACTTCCTTTTCCTTATATAAGCACCCCCTCCCTCCCTTCAGTTTGTATGTCTGCATTGCCGATTCCAGTCCCTTGCTTGGAGACCCAACATGCCTTTTGCTGCCTGTTGCACCTTCCCTCCTGCTCTTTGTCCCACTCCTGTGTGCTGCTTGAGATGGAGGGATTTTCTGTCTTTGCCTTTTGGGTTTCAATGGTTTAAGAAGAGAAGGAAGGATGATGGTGGGCACTTTGTTTGCTATAGTTGGTGCTATCCTTGCTGAGCTTTTCCTCTTTCTTTTTCTCTCTTTTTTCTCTTTATTTTCTAAGTTTTATTGGCCTTACCCATCGACCAAATCGATGGTTTTCTTGACCTTGCAAGACTTTTGTCTTAAAGGATGAAAACCATGGCCGCTCTCTACTCTGCTCGAATCCATACAAGTCAGCTTCACTCTTGGCAATCCTCCCATCTTTTTCTTTTCTGTCTATCCCTCCAGAGCTTGTACTTATATGTAAACAAAAGTGTACTCTACTCTACTAGTATAAATTCAATTGTTGCCTGACTGATTGTCGTTGTAATAATTTTCTCTATATATCTTCTTTGATGTTATAAGTGAATTTGGCCCATGTTTTCTTGTTTCTTTAATATGTTAGCTAATTCTTGACGAGATAAAAACTCCATCTATGACTCACTCTTCCCTCTCTAAATGAGGTGGTTCAATGGTTTAGCGCTGTGGGAGCTTCTTCCTTTGTTTTCCTGCCCATGAAACCGAATTCAGGTGCAAACCCTAGAGGGAGGGAAGTTGTACAGAGGAGAGGATTCCTGTGAGTTGGGTGCCTTTTATGGGGGCTCCTTTCTGGGTGGTGGAATCTCACTTGGTAATATAAGATACATCTTACCCTAGCTTTCAGTAGTGAGAGTAAACCACAGTGTTTTGTGTGTATTGAAGGTGCAACATAAGAGAGAAAGCAACAGTGATTGTTCAGTCCAGTCCATATCATATTCTCTCATGGACGAATCATGCACCAGATTGTTCAAAAGGCTACTCTAGCTTTGAGTCCTTGGTGACACCACAGTATATATCTCAACTATTGCCACCCTTGTGATGTGATCAGCATCAGAGGGAATCTGGGCTCCACGGGGGTCAACACGGTTGCTAATATTGACCAGTCAAAGGTCAAGAGCAGTAAATCTATCAACTCATAGGTGGTAACTTTGGTACCTGCAAAAAATAAAAAAGTCGCTACTTTGGCCTTATAACATCTTTTAAAGTAGGCCAAACTCATCATATCATGATCATTCAGCAATGGGCCCTATCAATTAAGAGCACCAAGTTTAATCTAATGAGACTCTCATAACCCAAACTATTAGTATCAATGAAAGCACAAATTATTAGTATCAATGAAATGAATTTAGAGTCTTCTAAGCCGGCTAATTTATATGGAGGAGTTTTTGATGAACACAATAATCAGGTCCAACTCTATATAAACTAGTCGGATGAGAGAGAATCCTGCTTGTCAAAAAAAATAAAGACTCATAACACCCATGCAACTCTGGCCCTATGTTCTCATATTTTGACCATGTTGGAGATTATTAAAAAATAAATAAATAAATAGGCGCAACTTCTTTAGAAAATAATCAACATAAAAGTTTTGGTTTATATGAAGCTCATGAAATGTACTTGTATTGAGAAGAAATCATGTATATCATTTTGTCTACATAAAATATCTCTTTCATCCTTTTTTTGAAATGCTAAATATATCCTTGCGATACTCACCCATATCAAATCCCATAGAATCCAGATGTTTTGACTCAAATCACTATAGTAATTTTACTCTTTGCTACAGTAATTATACTATAGCAATTTTTTTCATAGCGAGATCTCTCAAGAAAAATTTGCTATAGTGAGATTACTGTAAGTGGGTATTTCCGCTACCCAATTGGCCATTGACACAAGGCCCTGAAGAGCATAGGAGGAAGGTCTCGCCTCAATCACTCGGTTAGTCTGAGTAGGCTGCGGGTCTTGCACCCCGGCTTCTCGGCTAACCCAAGCGACCTGAAGACTCGGTTAGCTCGAATAGGCTACAGGCCCTGTGCCCCGGCTACTCAGCTCACCCGAGCGACCTAACGAATCAATTAGCCAGAATAGACTACGGGCCTTACGCCCCCGTTACTTGGCTAACCCGAGCGACCTGACGCCTTGGTTAGCCCGAGTAGGCTAGCTCTGCAGGCCCTGCACCCCGACTACTCGGCTAACCCGAATGACTCGATGACTCAATTAGCTCGAGTAGGCGACGGACCGCGTACCCTATGCCCGGCTATGTTGAAAATAATCCTATGATAGAGGCCTACAACGAAAGCAAAGGTCAGGTCCGAAGACCATAAGTGGTGTGAGTTACATATCAAATTTTTCATCAAAAATAGTATATGCATGTGTTTATGAATCTAGCATGGCGAAGGCGCAAACCCCTAACGTTAATCTAGCGAAAAGAATAATCTAGCATGCATGCATGTTCTATCTCTACATTAGATCTACATGTTAGAAGTCATACTTCCGTGCAGATTCTTTTACCGCGAAGATTTTCTACTTTGTCAATGGAGACGAAATCGTCTCTACACAGAGAGGCTTTGGTGCAACGGCTATAACTTTTGATCCCAAGGTCCGATTGGGCTAAAATTTGAACTACAGGTAAAGGACTTCAAGACGCAACGTTTGGATATGATCGGAGGTCAATCTGATGTATGGATATTGTGCAAAAATAAAAATATAGTAGGTATGCCTTACAAATTTTGGACAGCAAAAATTTACGAAAGACACCTTCTAGTTCACCCGATCTCACATGATGGACGAAACCTCGCTGTTGGATCGATCTCTGAGTGCCTAACTCCAAACGACGAGCCTTCTTCACCTTCAAATCACTACGCAAGAAAGTTGAAGTCCTGTCTAAACCCAACATTCACATGCGAGAGGTGACGAGAGGAAAGAAGAAAGGGGGCTAGGGCTTGCTCTTAGGGACGGCCCCCTTTCTCCCTATGTTTATGAATAGGGATCGGCCTCCCTACAACTTGTGTACGCAAAGTGTAGGTCGCCCCCCCTTGTCTATTTAGGGAGTGGTCGTCCCTTCTTGTTGGTCAAACACCCTCCCCCCCTTTTATCTCTCTCTTGCAACTCCCATACGTAAGGAGATAAAGAGGGGTATGTCCATACGGTCACACACAACCCTAGGGCTGGCTACCCTAGGGCATGTGGGATATTTTAGTTTCCCAAAATACGTACCCCCATGCACCTAGTTAGCCACTTCCTATGTTTGGTGCTCATATGGAAAACCATTTGCAGTGCCAAGGTAAACCCTAGCACACCATGGCGTACTGACGTGGGGTGTCACTAGTGATTTCACTCTTTACCAGGGTACCTATATTAACCACATAGGGTGCCCCTAGTAAAGTTAACTAGTTAACTCGCAATATGTTCTGGTGCATCGCACCCATATAACAGAGCCCACACAAGCTAAGGAGACTACTATGTGTGTCTCTGTACTACCCGGCCCACGGGGGTTACCTTCTAGTGCACACACGCACTTACCATACTTTAGTGCGAAGCACACACGGTCATAGGTCAATTAGGGTTTAGACTTACTACTTCCTTAACTAGTACTCTGTGAGACAGGGAGATTGTTCAAGGACCGTACATAAAGTTGATAAGGTGAAACCTTCAGAGACCAGAGTTTATAGCTTCCAACCAGACTCAACCGACACACTACCCAAGTATTATGTCAGCCCTCTGTGTCCCGATTAACCTGCGCAGCCACCCAAAGTATGATGCAAACTACACTCCAATTCTCATAGACTTACTATGTTCTCTCGTATACCCCTGCTCCCCGCTTAGTAGTGGTAAACTCAATGTCCCTCCACTTTGTTTCTTAACTCAACTCGAGTGGTAGAGAAAACCGTCAGACTCGAGTAGTCATATGACTCGTGACTCGGTTCCTTTCAGGTTGACTGCATACATTGTATCTCCAATTACCCTACCGAGTAACTGAATCCGGTCAACAGTCTAATTGATGACAACCAGGCCTATGTTTAATACGACGTAAGTTAAACCAAGGAATGTACCTCCCGTTAGGGGCATGAATGTCCTACAGGAGTAGCATGTTGATATGATGCCAGCCGAGTAACCCAACACATCGTGGTTTTGGATCACATAACTAAACCATCATACATTAGTGTGTCAAAACATCACACAAATGGTAACTCACCAGTTATGGTTCCTTAAGGTTTATGATCATTTTATCCTTAGCAGAAACACGGCTTAGTGTATCGGTGTCTGCTCATTGATCTATACATCATGTTGGTTCCATTTGGCCACAGCCACTATGTCTGGTAATGACCATGGTGGAGACACCTACGCTCTGTCATCCTAATAGCTAGCTTATCCTGATAAGGCGATCCTCCCTAATCAGAGCTGTAAACGATTTAGGTTACATAGGACCAGTCCATTGAGTCTCCTACTCAAGTGGCCGGATTATAATATAATCATGGCTCTCTATTCTGTATTCATAACACGTACCAAGGTATATACCATGATATAATCCTAAACTATCAAATATATATAGCTAATAGATATCTAGCTAGCCTCGTATATCGAATCTAGTTAGAGCCTTACCTACATGTGTAACCTGTGACAGTGAGAATCTTATTATAGAGATCTCGAGTTACCTTGATCCTCAGAACATATATAACTCACCTTACTAGGGTCTTTTATATCGATTTATGATGATAACTAAATATTTACCGTAGACAACATCCTACGTCATTTTTTAATTAGTAAAATATTGTTAACGTAAAGCACTAAATATATACCCTTATAGATATATCACCCCTCTTGTAATTACTTAGCTTATCCTAATTCTAATCAAATCCATGTGAGCGGATTCTCTAACCAAAATAGATATTCAAAATCCTGGGTGCTTGCATTTGTTCAAAAATTGACCTTTGTAACTTGCATACCTGATTCTTCCGACCTATTGACTCAAAATCTGGGGCTGGGTCATGTACATGTCCTCTTCTAAATCCTCATTATGGAATTAATGCTTAACACCCATCAACAAGATCTCCCAACTATAATGGGTTATGATGGATAAGAGAATCTAAAATAAACTTAGGCATAGCTACCCGATGAGAAGGTTTCGACATAGTCAATCCCCTCTCTCTATGGAAAAACTCTAGGCAACTCATCTAGTTTTCTAAGTCTTAACGAACACATCAGATCCTCTTCTTATACACCCCCTACACCTAGAGGGTGATAGTATGATAAGAATCGAGACATATTTGCCTTTTGTTATCTAGGAAAAGGATCGTAGGTTGCCTCCCGCCCTTGCCTACATCATGGTGTGTGTTACATATCAAAACTTTCATCGAAAATACCATACATGTGTGTGTATGAATCTAGTATGGAAAATACACGAGCCACTAATATTGATCTAGCAAAAAGCACAATCTAGCATGCATGCATGTTTTATCTCTACCTTAGATCTATATGTTAGAAGCCATACCTCCATGAGGATTCTTTCACCATGAAGAATTTCTTTTTTGTCACTGGAGATTTCACTATTCATCGAGGTGCCCTTAGTAAATATAGGGTGCCCCTAGTAAAGTCAACTTGCAATATGTCCTGGTGCATCGCACCCATGTAGTGGAGCCCACACAAGGCATGGGGACTACTACGTGTGTCTTTGTACTACCCCGGATTTACACCCTAGCACACACACCTACGCACTTACCATACTCTAGTGCGAAGCACATGCATGTAGGTTTATTAGGATTTGGACTTATTACTTCCTTAACTAGCTCTTTGTCAAACAAGGTGATGGTTCAAGGACTGTACATAATATAGATAAGGTGGAAACTTCAGGAACCAGGGTTTATGGCTTCCAATCAGACTCTATCGACACACTACCCAAGTGTTCCATCAGTCCTCTGAGTCCCGATTAACCTACATAGTCTCCCAAAATATGACGCAGGCTGCACTCCAATTCCCCTAAACTTACTATGTTCTCTCATAAACCCCTGCTCTCTACATAGTAGTGGTAACTCATTGTCCCTCTACTTGGTGCCATGACTCGACTTGAGATGTGGAGAAAATCTTCAGACTCAAGTGGTCATATGACTCAATTCCTTTTAGGTTGACTGTACATATCGTATCTCTGATTGCCCTACCCAGTAATCGAATTTAGTTAACAGTCTAACTGATGACCACCAGGCATGGGTTTAATACGATGCAAGTTAGACAAAGAAATGCAACTTCTGTTAGCGGTGTGAATGGCCTGCATGATTGGCACACTGATGCGATGCCAGTTGGGTAACCCAACACACCATGGTTTTGGATTACATAACTGAATCCTTACACATTGGTCTGCCAAAATACCATATAACTAGTTAGCCCATCAGTTATGGTTCGTCAGGGTTTATAACCATTTTACCCTAAACAGAAACATGGCTTAGTGCACCGGTGTCTGCTCACCGATTTGTGCATCGTGTTGGTTCTGTTCGATCACATCCACTATGCTAGTCATGACCATGGTAGAGAAACCCACGATCTGTTATCCCAATATCATATACTGATAGGGTGACCAACCCTAATCAGAGCTGCGAACGATTTAGGTTAGAGACCAGTTCATTTAGTCTCCTACTCAAGCAAATTACCATATAGCCATAGCTCTCTGTTATGTATTCAGAACACGTACCAAGGTACATACCATGATGCAATCCTAAGCTATCAACCATATACAGCTAACTTATATATATTTTTTATGAGTTGTAGACCTCATCAATTCCAACAAGCTACTCGGCTAACCTGAGTGACCTAACGACTTTGTTAGCCCAAGTAGGCTGCGGGCCCTGCACCCTGGCTAATTAGCTAACCCGAGCAACCTGACGACTCAGTTAGCCCGAGTAGGCTGTGGGCCCTGTACCCCGGCTACTTGGCTAACCCGAGCGACCTGACGACTTGGTTAGCACGAGTAGGTTGCGGGCTCTGCACCCCAGCTACTCAGCTAACCCGAGCGACCTGACGACTTGGTTAGCCCGAGTAGGCAGCAGGCTCTGTGCCCTGGCACTTGGCTAACCTGGGCGACCTGATGACTGATCGGTTAGCTCGAGTAGGCTATGGGCCCTGCGCCTCGACTACTCGGCTAACCCGAGTGTGGTCTTAGGGATACCAAGCAAACCCTTAGGGGAGGGGCCAGCCTCTCCCTCTTTCAATGGGGATGGTTTGAATGCGCAGCCACGAGGCACCAAATGGCTCCTGCTGGTCAAACCTTCCAGTGTATTAGAGGATTACAACGCATGAATGCTAGGCATGCTTCTGCCATCCTGACCATTCCCCTCCATGCTCTGCTATACTTAGGGATAGCAGATCAAAATGGCCTGGCACAGTCTAACCATTCTAATCATCCCTCACGTGATCTTGATGGAACTGTAGCTAACGAGAAAAGATCCACCAACCGTTGGTAAGAACACACCTTCTCATTGAGGGCCAGGTGTGCAAGATGATGATGCAAAAAAGGAAACACTACATCCCACAACTATGCTCGTCTTCCTTCTCCCCTTAGGACCTCAATTGACTTGAGCATCGGAGGGATCTTGGCTCAACAAGAGCCTCCATCTTCTTTGCAGGTACTGAGGAGAGATCGAGCTCAGCAGGAGACACCAGTTCGCCTCAAGGGGTGTGGAGGGACCAAAATCTCTCCCCCACAATTACGGTATGCTACAATGATTTTGATCTACTACAGTATTTTAGACTGTTACTGTTATTTGTGTCTGCTATAGTGATTAGGCTTAGGGTTCACTGTTAGGGGCATAAAATTAGGATTATGATTAGATTTAGGGTTATGGTTCACAATTTAGGGTAGAAATAGGTTTAGGGTCAGGGTTCACTACTATTTAGATTATAGAATTAGCTAGGGTTAGGGTTATGGTTCACTATTTAGGTTATAGAATTAGGGTTATGGTTTCACAACACGAAAAAATTGTTTTTGAATTTTGAGACATTTTTGTCATGTTGTGAAACAAGATTAACTTGATGGTTAATGGAAGGGCATATGAGTTATTTTACTAGTCGTTGGACCTATTGCAATTAAACTTTGAACCATGGATCTCTCTTAATAGGGTGGTTTTGACGGTACCTGTAATTAATGGAATGTTATTAAATGAACCCAATGCAAACCCCCCCTAAAAAGAAAGGAGGAAACTAAATTGTCTGGCTCAATGGGTTTTCTCTTATCCCGCAAATGACGATGGATTATTGAGTTTTCAATTGAGCTATGGGGCCATCTAAATGCACCCATGATTTTAATGTTGGCATCCAACATATTCTTGGCCCATAACCCATTTATGTGGGTTTGTAATTAATGGCATCCGCGGTAATCTTAAAATTCCCTCATCTCTAATTGTTAACCAACCCTTCCCCCTCCACCCTCTTCGACCCCTTGCACTCCGCTGCCGTCGCCTGTTGCCTCCTCCAACTCCTCCTTCCTCCTCCTCCTTCTCCTTCATTCCTTCCTTACTCCTCCTACCTTTTCTTTCTTCTCCTTCCTTTCTCTCTCTCTCTCTCTCCCCCCCCCCCCCCCCCCCCCTGTAAAGACCCAAATTTTTGGCTTATTATATAAATCAAATATATCATCTTTTCATTTTGTTGAATAATAAATGAAATATCATGTGGCACTTACAGTGACATAAGCGCTCAAGGATTGAATTTGGACAAAGTTGCGTAGGTGCTGCGCACAGGGAAAATACAGGCTTTTCTTCAGTGAGGATGTAAAGCCCTATCACTAGAATATCTAGGAGCATTCCAGAAACACTTTCACATCGCGTAGGGCGTAGGAAATCTATCGAGATTCTCATTACACCCATCCAACTCTGGTTCTATGTTCTCATATTTTTGCCATGGTGGAGACTATAAAAAGAAGGGGGTAATTAGGTGCGACTCCTTCACAAAAATACTGACTTACAATCATTATGGACAAAAGTTCTGGTTTATAAGAAACTCATGAAACGTATTTGCATTGAGAGAAAGTCATGTACACCGTTTTGTCTGCATAAAAGGTACGCCCTTTCAACCTTTTTTTTTAATTTTTTTTTAAATGCTAATTATTTCCTTGAGATACTCACCCACATCAAATCCCATAGAATTCAAATGTTTTGACACAAATCACTGTAGCAATTGTTACTCTTTGCTATAGTGATTTTACTATAGTAAAATTTTTTTAATAGCGAGATCTCTCAGGAAAAATTTGATATAGTTAGTACAGTATGCTACAATGATTTGGTCTTTACAGTATTTCATACGGTTACTGTGATGTTGGTCTGCTACAGTGATTTCGGCCTTCTATAGTGATTTTGGTTAGGTTTAGGGTTACGGTTCATTATTAAGGGTATAGAATTAGGATTAGGGTTTGGTTTAGGGTTATGGTTCACTATTTACGGTAGAATTAGGTTTAGAGTTAGGGTTAGGGTTAACTATTTAAATTACAGAATTAGGGTTAGGGTTAGGGTTAGGTTTAGGATTATGGTTCACTATTTAAGTTATAGAATTAGGGCTAGTGTTACATGTAGGGTTCCACAACACGATAAAAACATTTTTATAATTTCGAAACGTTTTTGTCATGTTGTGAAACCGAATTAACTAGATGGTTAATAGAAGGGCATATGAGTCATTTTACTAGCCGTTGGACATATTGCAATTAAACTTTGAACCACGGATATCTCTTAATAGGAAAGTTTTGACTGTCTAACTCAATGGGTCTTCTATTATCCCGTAAATTTCGATGGATTATTGAGTTTTCAATCGATCTATGGGACCATCTAAATGCACCCATAATTTTAAAGTTGGCACCCAACATATTCTTGGTGCCCAACCCATTTGTGGCGTTTGTAATGGCACCCGTGATAATCCTAAAATTCCCTAATCTCTAACTATCAGCCAACCCTTCCCCTTGGCCCTCCACCCTCTTCGACCCTTGTCGCTCTGCTATCATCGCATGTTGCATCCTCCTACTCCTCCTTCCTTCACCTCCTCCTCCTTCTCCTTCATTCATTCCTTCCTCCTCCTTCCCTTTCTTTAGTCTCCTCCTTCATTCCCTCCCCTCACCCCACCCCCCACCCCCTCTTCTTTTCCACCTCCTCCACTTCTTCCCCGTTTGAACCTTGACCCAACTCGGAGGTGTCGGTGGATACATACTGACATTGCCATTGCAAAACAAATCCACCAAAATTGAAGTCAAGGAAGGGAATACCAATGTCAATGGCTATATACTGACATTGCAATGCCAATGTTGGTTTGTATCCCTCAACACGTACTTTCGGGTTGGCTTAGAGATCAGCTAAGGAAGAAGAGGAGGAAGAAGGAGGAAGAGGAAGGAGGAGGGTGGCGGAGGTGGCTGGGCATGGATTCAGAAATGGGGGGCGGAGCAAGGATGCCGGGAAGGGGTGGTGGCGGCGTCGGAAAGAGGTTGGGGGAACTTTGATTTTCTGAAGGTTGGGGATGGGGGTAGTTTAGAAATTAATTTTAAAAAAAAAAACTTACCCGGTGCCAACACTAATATCATGGGTGCAAATAGAGCACCCCTCGAGCTCTGCAGCGTCTATTTTCTGACTCGTCTATTTTCGTACTCTTCCCCACCGTTCATTTTGGTAAAGGACTCTATCGATCTGTTGTCAATATAAAAGCCTTTTCATCAAGTTTTTTATATTTTGCATTAATTTTTTTTATAGGTCTACTTCTTCTACCTGCTAGGGGTGCAATGGGTCGTGTCGGGTTGGGTTCGTGTCGTGTTTAGTTTCGGGTCGTGTCCAAAACCCCTAGACCCGGACCCGATCCGTTTAACTAATCGTGTCTAGATTCTAAACCCGTACCCGACCCGTTTATAAATGGATAGATCCGATAAGACCCGTTCACCACAAGGGTTTATTCAGTTGACCCGATCCGACTCAACCCGACATTACCTGATAGACCCGCTAATACTATATATTATAGTATTGGATTGCGGGTAGACACGACCCGACCAGACTCGACACGACCCGGTGAATTTTAAACAGGTCTTCCCGGATCTATCGTGTCCAGCCCCTAAACCCGGACCCGACCCGTTTATAAAACGGGTCTATCGTGTTGACCCGTTTATGACCCGAACCCGTTTAGCCCTGACCCAGACCCGCTAACTACTTGTCAGGTCTGCCGTGTCG